>CM042666.1:60817148-61417148 GCA_023638005.1 Forsythia suspensa | reverse complement strand
GACGACAATGGTCTTTTTCGTACAATTTCGTTAGATTTAAATGGTAGTTCTGATTTTTTATGTACAAATGGTCCCCGTGTGCACTCTACTATCTTTATTTTATAGGACATTTTGATATTCTATTGTTTATAAATAAAAATTTGCAACACAGGTCTTAAATTTAAGAAAAAAATAATAATTAAAACAAATATTCATCTTCTTCAATGCACCTCACCACACCCCCCGACAGTGGAATGTGGAAGCATTTATCTTGTGGAATGTTGATTTATCTCCACCGTATATTTATCTCTTCTAGGCAAAATATAATGTGCAGTTTGCACTGCCCGATCCCTAAACAGGGCTCTTAAATTTTCTTGTATTGTATTTATTTTTCCCATTCCCCTCTTCTTTATACCAATTTTCTTTTAAGAAAAAACAAATAAAAATTAATAAAGCTGACGGAAGATTCGAGGACCACCACGGCATATGGTGGAGATTTTTACTCAGAAGAAGATAGCAGGTCATATGACAGTGAAAGGTCATCATCAGAATTTTCACCTTCATCTTCAACTGAGCAATGGAGCCATAATCAAGATCGTCACATGGATGATTTCAATGTACTTGTGGTGGCAGGATACAAACGCTGTTTAATGTACTACATGGTGCCCAAGCTGCTTGAAGATTGCCCCAAATGTTGTGGTCAACTTCTCCATTTTTGATGCATCCCAAAATACCTCCATTTGAATTAGGGGTTCTTGCCGAATCAGCATCCGATTTTGTGGATTTGTGAGGGAGTTTATTGAAAATCTGCTTCCACATTCCACTGCCGCGGGGGGGGGGGGGGGGGTACATCGGAGAAGATGAGTACTTGTTTTAATTAAATTTTTTTCTTAAGTTTAAGACATGTGCTGCAAATTTATTTTTATGTATGAACAGTAGAATACCAAAAATGCTCTTATAAAATAAAGAGAGTGTAGTGCACGCAGGAACCATTTATGCAAAAAACCTAGAACTATCTTTTAAATTTAACAAAATTGAACAGAAAGGATCATTGTCGCCAAAAAGTTTGAAATAGGGGTTACACTGCAAAAAATAAAAAGATAGGTCCTCAACTCGCAGTAAATACAAAAGATATGGATCATTTGTACAAAAAACTGAGGTAAAAATGTCAAGTAACATTTCTTTCTTTCTTTCTACCTACATGAATATATTCATAGAAATATAGATCATCTTTCTATTTTCAGAAGAGAAATTCTCCAACCCTGTTACTTTTAAGCTGGGGACTAATTTGCCCTTTTTTGGCCCACGAGTCCGGCCGGCTCATGGGCCAGGTTCGTGGACCGGTCCATGAGCCAGATCTACGGGCTGAGTTGTGCGTGTTTTTTTTTAATCCGACCCTGATTCGAGCCTGTCTTTGGATGAGCCCGGGCCACTCACGGGCTGACGGGCCCACAGGCGGCTCGACCCTGCCCTTTCCTTTTGCCATCCCTATTTATGTATGTTGGAAGAAAGAAAAGAAATGTAACTTGACAATTTTATCTCTCAACAATAAAAATAAAAAAAAATAAGAGGGACTATTTGCGCATTTAAATGGATAGGTTAAGGATCATTCTACTAAAATGAAAGGTTATGAACCATTTGCGCAATATGGTCATACATTAGGGACCATTTGCACCAATTTTCCTATTTTAAAATAGGTGATAGCATATAAATATTTTTTTATACCAAAACCTTGTACTAAAATAATTGAAATGTAAAAAATGGGGTAAATTTAATACATAGCCACTAAACTAATTTGGGATTACTATTTGATCATTCAATTTTAAAAAATTTTCAATTGCTCACTCAACTTTCCAAAATAGTTTGCTATCCATCATTCATTAGAAAAAGTTAAACTGAGCAGATAGAAATTACCACGTGACAAATAAAAAGTTAATTTTGCACAATTAAATTATTAAAAGCGTTTACGTAATAAAATCGTAATAGTCAAACATGTCTTTCAATTGTTTTAAAAAATGTTCCTCCAACTTAAAAAAAACATCTTTAGCTTAGAGAAACATCTTTTAAAACAAGTTAAAAACGTATTTGACTATTGATATTTAGTTACATAAACGATTTTAACAATTTAATTATGACACATCAGTTTTTGTTCATTATGTGGCACTTTCTATCCACTCAGCCTAACGTTTTGGCAATGAATGATGGAATGTAAACTATTTGAAAAGTTGAGTGAGCAATTAGAAACATTTTCAAGTTGAGTAAGCAAGTTGGAACCCTAAATTAGTTTGGTGGCTGTTTAATTAAATTTACATGTCAAAAATGTGTTATACTCATTGTGGGGGTAAGTGATAAATGGTCGGGTGACCCGGCCAATTTTTCTAAATAGCCGTTGACTCATTTTTCAAACAAATTTTCAAATATAATTATAACTCTGCTTTTTCTTCCCCGCTTATAACCATTTCAAACGATTTCAAATTCATCTGTCTGTGAAAAAGAGAAGGTTTTCTAAGCTAGAATCTTACCCATTTCAACGTTTAAATCCAACCCATTTCATCTATGTAAGAAATTTCATTTCATGGTAAAAATTCATCTGTCTATCTTCTTCTTTTTAATTCACGGTAGAAATTATGAAAATATGTTTGTATTTTAGTATGAATTGTGATTTTTATTTTAAATTTCTGTATATCTGAGTTCATTTGAAGTGGGTTAATTCAAAAATCAATTAAAAATGTGTAAATTTACGTTAACAAACGCGTTAACAAACCACACACTTGTTAATACCAAAATTGGTCTTAACAGACCACAAGTCTGTGGTCTTTTAATAGTCTGTTAACATATGGTTTGTTAACAGTACTTATTAAATGAAGGTATTTAATCTGTTAATAGATCTGTTAAGAGTACTTATTAAATAAGGGTATTTAAGTCTTTTAAAAAAAAGTTCTTTTCAACTTAAATGATATAAATTAGACGCTTTTATGGTTAATGTTGTTTGACATGGCCGTTGGCTAACGCGGCCTTGATTTGATTCCAAGTCTACTATGACTTTTAACGTTTACTAGAATCAACTTACGAGAAGAAAGGGAAGAAAAAAGGTAGCACAAGATTTCAAAGAATTTTGCAAACCACTGGAATTACCAGAGCATTACCAGCAAAAGCTATAGGCTACAGCTTAGAAGAGAAGTCTTTCTTTCACATACAATTGCAAAAGTATCAATTAATGTCAATGAAAATAAGAATACTCTCCCTCTTTCTTGGTTTGTTTATGAACCCTGCAGCCTATGCAGACACAATTTTACAAGGGCAGCAGCCGATCAAGGACTGGGAGTCCCTGTATTCAGCAAATAAATTGTTCAAATTGCATTTCTTCAGCCCGGGAAACTCGAACAGCCGATATTTAGGCATATTTTACAACTTGCCATCTACATCATTGAATGATGAGGCTGTGTGGGTAGCCAACCGTAACACTCCAATTCAGGATGCATCGGGAAGCCTTATGATTGATATCAATGGCAAGTTGAAGATTACTTACAGTGGAGGCATTATTCCTAGTGTTTTTGATTCAAGCCCGACAGCCAGTATTAATTCGAGTGCTGCTACACTGCAAGATGATGGCAATTTTGTACTGACGGAAGTGAATCCAGATGGTTCTATGAACCGAACATTGTGGCAAAGCTTTGATTACCCTACCGACACGTTTTTACCTGGAATGAAGCTGGGCATCGATTTCAGGACAGGACATCGATGGTCGTTGACCTCTTGGATAAGCAAACAATTACCATCCTCGGGATCATTTACCATTGGTGGAGACCCAAATGGCACAAGCCAATTGATGATCTGGTGGCAAGGAAATGTGTATTGGACTAGTGGGATTTGGCGCAATGGCCATTTCGACAATGCTCCTAAGTTATCTAATAACCACAATGCCAGCTTTAGCTACATTTCAAATGCGAATGAGAAGTACCTTACATATTCAGTAAACAAGAGTGACGTTGGGACACATTTAAAAATACACACATTTGGCTTCATAACCGAAGGACAAGCAGCAGGATCCTTTGGGAATTGCTCTCTCTGGGGGGAGCCGGGTGCGGGATGTGTGAGGACATATCCCCGGTGTTGGAAGGATGATGATGATTTTTGGTACGATGGTAAGACAGGCGACATATATGGTGATAGTTACAGAATTGATGAAAATAACATGAGCCTCTTTGACTGTCAGGACAAGTGTAAGCAGAATTGTTCATGTGTTGCTTATGCCTCACTCACCCTTAATGGAACTGGTTGCGAAATTTGGAGTAAATACTTAAGCTTCTTCACATCAGGATCTCCAAGGAACAGAGAAGTTTACTTTCTTCAGACAGGGAGAGGTTAGACTAATCTGCAGTACAGAATGCATTAATTACACACGATCATGATTTGTGCTTGTGTTAAACAGAAAAAAAGTACATCAAAGCATTCTTGAGTATCTTGATTTAGTAATGTTAGAACTTGAATATATTTTACTTAAAAGGTATTTTTACGACTCGCAATCACCATCTGCAAGCCCATGCTGCTCTCTCTGATAATTTATTTTTGAGTCTCCTTCTATGTGTCCAATAAAAGCCCTGGAAATGGTAACTCAAATCCTGTGATCAATAAATCAGAGGAACAATTACAAAAATTTTGGCTCAAATTAATTTTTGCATTTATGTGAAAAATGGTGGAGGGGTTGCATAGGGCTTATTTTAGCCCACAAATTCAATATATGTATTCAGCAATAAGGCATCCCTCCAGTGCAATTGAGGTGCAAGAATTCAGCATATAGAAGGAAATGCCATATAAAAGAAAGAAATATTGTGCACAAGAAAAGGTTAGAAAATCAATTGAATGAGGATAATAGTGCTATAACATCTAGCACGTCAAGGTTGAATTGAGAGAGAGAGAGAGAGAAGTCATAAGGTAGAGAGAGAGAGAGAGAGAGAGAGAGAGAGCGAAAATATTGTGTAATTTGAAAATTCTCGCTCTCCATAAGCGATTTCCTGGAACCATGTAAATTTATATTTTCTCTCTAATATTTGCTTTTAATTTTTTCACTGCTGGGGTGATTTTTCTCAACAATATTAAGCTTTCGTTTTGACGCAGGAAGGAAGTGGTGGATATGGCTTTTTGCTTTTTTAAGTGGGATATTAGTATTACTACTGGCATTTAGCATCTTATGCTATTTTGTACAAAGAAAGCTCAGAGTAAAAGGTGAATGCTCACCCCAAGTTAGACTGGATTCAGATCATGTTTAGAGGCTTATCTGTTCAAACCTTCTTTTGTTCGTAAACTAGGTAGCAATGAAGCAGAAACACACACACTGCAAAATGAGCTAGATGACACTATCACACCTCAAAGCCAGTATAGTATACCCAGAGTTAAACAAGACAAGAAGTTGAAGCAAGTCTACTTTTATAGCATTGAGAGCATTGCCATGGCCACGAATAATTTTGCTGCTGCAAATAAGCTTGGAGAGGGTGGGTTTGGACCAGTTTACAAGGTAAGTTCTTTTATTTTCACTACAAGAACTCTTAAGGTAACATAAGTTTAAGTGGCAATGATTAGCCAATTTTTTAGGGGACGTTACCCAGTGGACAAGAAATAGCTATAAAAAGACTTTCAAGAAACTCAGGACAAGGATTAAGAGAGTTCAAAAATGAGATTCTATTGATAGCCAAACTCCAACACACTAATCTTGTTAGGCTTTTGGGATGTTGCATTGAAGGACAAGAAAAGATTTTAGTATACGAGTACATGCCTAACAAAAGCTTGGATTTTTCCCTCTTTGGTATGTATTCTAACACTTCGACTCTTCAACATCTTTTCTTTTTCTATCAAAAGTTTCTTTAATGATACCACAGCTGGTAATTGTGAACAGATCCCAGCACAAGAGAATTACTAAATTGGACCCAACGTATGAATATTATAGATGGAGTTGCTCAAGGACTACTCTACCTTCACAAGTATTCAAGGTTGAAGGTTGTTCATCGAGATTTGAAAGCCAGCAACATCTTGCTTGATCACGACCTGAATCCAAAAATATCAGATTTTGGCATGGCTAAAATATTTGGAGTGCAGGAATCTGAAGCAAACACAAATAGAATTGTCGGAACATAGTAAGTAAAGAATATTGATAATAACTTGACAAATATTAATATATTCATCACTAAATAATTGTTCATTCCTTCAGCGGCTACATGTCTCCTGAATATGCCATAAAAGGAATTGTGTCAATGAAGACGGACGTATTTAGTTTTGGAGTTTTACTGCTTGAAATTGTGAGTGGCAAGAAAAATTATAGCAGCTATCACTTGGAACGTCCGCTAAACCTTATAGGCTATGTGAGTTCCAATTTAATATATCCTTATATTAATAATTACTCTTTTCTTTTTGAATCAAGACTTTCCCGATCTGAAAGAATTTGAATGATGATAATTATTATGAAAACTTGTCCTATCTCAGGCATGGGAACTGTGGATGGAAGGAAGAGTTCTAGAGCTAATGGATTCAAGATTGGATAATTCGAGCCCAAAGGATGAAATAAAGAGATGTATTAATGTCGGTCTGTTATGCGTTCAAGACCATCCTGAGGACAGACCCTCTATGACAGATGTGGTTTATATGCTTACAAAGGACACTGTGCAGCTGCCTGCACCAAAACAACCGGCATTCTTTATCGAGAGCGGAGCACGAGCACGTGAAGCAAAAAGAGAAATCAGCTTAGAAAAGAATTGCACCAATGAATTATCACTTTCAGTGATGGAGGCTAGATAAGGGATTTATTCATGTCTATATATGGATGTTTTGAGTGTGAAAACTAAATAAGATAGCAAATAAATTCGTAACCAGCTTAAGACAAACAAGCTATGCATTTGTATACCCTCAGTTACCTGAACAGACAAACACTTCCAGATTTGAAAGTAAAACAAAGAGGAAAAATTGTATCCATTCATCTTGTGTGAATGCGTAGCATCACTTGAACACGACGGTGTGCCTATCTCGTAAGGGATTCTAGAAGTAAGACCCCTACCAATATTGCTTGGACTGTCTGTTGAATACACAATATCTGGGAGAATATCTTCTTCTTTATAACAGCAACTTGTTGGCTTATATATAGCCTTACACAGAAAGAGAGAAAAACCCACGTTAAGCACTAACTGAAAACGTGGAATATGGCTTAATGAAAGATTCAAACCTAAAGCACTACCCTAGTTAATAGGGATTATTAACAGCATTAACCCAAACAAATCCTAACAACCTAACAGCTATAAACTAGCTGCCCCAACACTGTCTTGGACTTGATCGTGGGTGATAAAGGGGTTGATTGCACCCCTCCTACTAGCTGCAACTTTTGGGAGAATTGGCTGCATCATCCTGCATCAGAAACGACACAATATTTCTTATCGGCATTTCATCGAACATTTGAAATGACAGTTCTTAAGTAACAGATAATTTCTACACAAGAAACTGAAATCACATTTAGGATGATATTAATGAATAGACTAATGTATACACTTGCCAATTTTGCATATACTCACTATTCAAAATGCATTCATGTCCATGTAACATAGAGAAGTTATCATATACATTTAAAATGCATTGACTTTGATATAATTTAGACAAGTTTTGGCATATAGTTTAACCCAATTATGAATTACCGGACATAATTAATATTTTAAAAGCAGAAAGCGTGGCAGCAAGTGGTGAACTTCAAACTTTTTTTTTTTTGAAGCGCAGCAAGAGCAAGACAGAAGAGTAAAGGCAGGCGTGAGCGTGCGTGAGGCGTGGAGCAAGGCTCACGCCTGCGGCAGCGCAGAAGGGCTTTTTAGAAGCATAATAGATGTTATAAATGACAAAACTTGATTAATCACGACCGTAGAGATTTCTTGTCTACATACCAAAAAAAATACATACTTCTATCTTCATCTTTGCAAATTTTGTTTCCAATTTTCCCAATTTTCTCCTTTCCAATTCTCTTCTTCTCCAAATCTTCACCATTCTTCTCAAACTTGTTCTTCCTGTTAATCTCCATTTACTTTTTGTGGTCGATTTCTACCGATCAGCGGTATACTAGTTTCTACATCAATTTATATAAATATAAATATAGTGTGTGTGTGTGTACTTGTGCGTGTCAAGGGCTTTGATTTTTCCTTCACAAGTGATTGCGATGGAGCTCTAGAAGAAGTAAAAAGCAGTTTGTTTGTATTAAAAATGCATACAGTTATTTGACAATTTTTCAATCATTACAAGTGATGAACATCTGTACGAAACCATTACCTCACACGTTAATCAATAAAATTAGGGATCAATCAAAAGTCGAAACACGTATGATTATTTTGGAAGTCCGTTACAAAATGGGCATTATTATTGTAGCCAGATTCTTGAGGAACTCCATTTTTTCTTCCCAAAAAATGCCGTAACAATTAGGACAATAATAGACTCCATTGTCAAGTAAATTTATTAGTAAGTCAACAAGGCCAGTTGATATTTCTAAAGTGTTAGTTTTGTCATCACCAACTATTGTTAGGATATTAAAACTCTTATCTAGAAGTTTGAAGAATGCAAAAGTATCCATTCATGTCAATTAAAACAAGAATTTCGATTATTCTTGGTTTATCATACTACTTGTCTGTGAATCCTGCAGCCTATGCAGACATGGAAAGAGACACAATTTTAAACGGGCAGCAGCTCAGGGATTGGGAGTCCCTCAGTTCAGCAAACAAGGTATTCAGATTGAAGTTCTTTAGCCCGAGAAACTCAAATAGCCGGTATTTAGGCATATGTTACAATACACCACCTGATTATGGGGAAGCCAATCTTCCACTTTATGATCGGACGGTGTGGGTGGCCAACCGTGACACTCCAATTGCAGATGCATCAGGGAGTCTTATGATTGATGCTAATGGCAAGTTGAAGATTACTTCCAGCGGAGGCGATGTTCGGAGTGTTTTTAATTCAGCCCCGGCAGCCAGTACTAATGCAAGTGCTACACTGCTAGATAATGGCAATTTTGTTCTAAGAGAACTGAATCTAGATGGTTCTGTAAACCAAACCTGGTGGCAAAGCTTTGATTACCCTACAGACACGATTCTACCTGGAATGAAGCTGGGTAACAATTTCAAAACAGGGCATCAGTGGTTGCTCACTTGTTGGATGAGCAAAGACGTACCATCATCAGGATCATTTGCCATTGGTGGAGACCCGAATGGAACAAACCAAAATATAGTATGGTATCAGGGAAATGTGTATTGGACTAGTGGGGTTTGGAGCAACGGACATTTTGGCAATCTTCCCAAATTACTTGATGGTGAATTCAGCTACGTTTCAAATGAGAACGAAAAGTACCTTACGTATTCAGTAAATAAGAATATCTCTTTCCTTTATTACAGATTAGATCCAGCTGGTGTCATGATGGGAATAGTATTAGGATCCTTTGGTGATTGTTCTCTTGCAAAACAGGATGAAGGATGTGTGAAAAAGACATTGCCTGAGTGTAGGAAGCCTGATTATTGGTTTGAGAGTCGGGTAGGTTACATGTTTGGTGATGGTTACAGATTTGGTGAAAACTACAACCTGAGCATCTTTGATTGTCAGGAAAAGTGTGAGCAGAATTGTTCTTGTGTTGCTTATGCCTCACGCACAACCCAATATAGAACTGATTGTGAGATTTGGAGTAAAGAAACGAACTTCTACCCATCAGGATATGCAGACAGGGAGATATACATTCTCAAAAGGGATACTGGGAGAGGTTAGATTATAACTCTAAATTTTTATCTTCTTTAGTTCAAACTGAAGTAATAGTGAATCATGCTTTGTGCTCGTTAAAGGAAAAGTTAAACCTAAGGGAAGTAGGTATCCTTTTTTTTTTTTTTTTTTTGTGTGTGTGTGGGGGGGTTGATGTGCGGTGGGGAGGAGATTGGCTTACTAGTAAAATTAGAAAACTCTAAACTTTACATCTAATCTACAAAGCCAAGTATCAATCATAGGAGAATGACATTAGATACAAGAGCATATTTGATTTAACTAGTTTCAACGTGCATGCTTTACAAATTGCATCCGCATAAAATAAGAAATGATCCAACACAAAAATGGCTGGGAGTTCACATTCTCATCATCTTTGCTAAAATCCAAGTCCACCATGAAGACATTCATTAACTGCTCCACCATATGTAGTTTTTCGCAGATAACCCAATATAGGTTTAACAATACAGCTCAACATGACAACATATATAGGTTGTTTCTGCTATTCTAAATATGAGCTCATTATCAACTCATTCTGTTACTCATTCATAGAATCTACCAATGGTCGTGAAAAGCACAGATCGGCAGCTATGCACTGGTGGATATGGCTCATTACTGCATTGGGTGGGACAACATTACTGGCATTCAGCATCATTTTCTATGTTGTACAAAGAAACCTCCGAGTAAAAGGTGAGAACTTAGACCAAATTAGAAACTGGACTCAGCTCATGTTTTAGTGTTTGTCTGTCCAAATCTTACTTTTCATGTTGGTCTACAAGGTATGGTCAAAGCAAAAACACGAACAATACTAAATGAGCTGGAGGATACTATCACAGCTTCAGGCAAATACCGCCAACCCAGTGATGAAATGGATAAGAAGATGACCCAAGTGAACATTTTCAGCTTTCAGAGCATTGCCATGGCCACAAACAATTTCTCGGATGAAAATAAGCTTGGAGAGGGGGGCTTTGGACCAGTTTATAAGGTAAGCTTTTTCACTACAGGAACTCTTTAAGGTAGCATAAATTCAGATATCAATGATTAGCCAATTTTCAGGGAGAATTACCTGGTGGACAAGAGATAGCTATAAAAAGACTTTCAAGAAGCTCAGGACAAGGGCTGGCAGAGTTCAAAAATGAGATTCTATTGATAGCCAAACTCCAACACACTAATCTTGTTAGGCTTTTAGGAAGCTGCATTCAAGGGGAAGAAAAAATTTTAGTATATGAGTACATGCCTAATAAAAGTTTAGATTTCTTCCTCTTCGGTATGTATTTTAAAGCATTGACTATGTTTTTTTATGATTTTTGATTCTTTTGTGAAAGCTGTTTTAGTTGATAGCATGCCCAGTATTTTCTGAACAGATTCAAGCAGAAGGAATTATTAAATTGGACCAACCGCATGAAGATTATAGAAGGAGTTGCTCAAGGACTGCTCTACCTTCACAAGTATTCAAGGTTGAGGGTGATTCATCGAGATTTGAAAGCCAGCAACATCTTGCTTGATCACAACATGAATCCAAAAATATCAGATTTTGGCTTGGCTAGAATCTTTGGGGTGCAACAAACTGAAGCAAACACCAAAAGAATCGTCGGAACATAGTAAGTAAACAATATAATCAACAACCAAGCAAATGTTAACAATATGCAAGTATCACCTAAAGAATATTTTTTCATTGCTTCTTTCAGCGGCTACATGTCTCCTGAGTACGCTTTAAAAGGCATCGTGTCAATGAAGACTGACGTATTTAGTTTTGGAGTTTTACTCCTTGAAATTGTGAGTGGCAAGAGAAATCATGGCTGCTGCCATTCAGAGCACCCGTTCAACCTCATAGGACTTGTGAGTCCTTATAAATCCTATAGATCCTTAAATTTCTTTTATTTTCAGTTTTACATCAAGATTCTGTACATGACAACTTGTCGTATCTCAGGCATGGGAGCTTTGGATGGAAAAAAGAGTTCTAGAGCTAATGGATTCAACACTGGATGATTCGAGCCCAATGGATGAAATCGTAAGATGTATTAATGTGGGTCTGTTATGCGTTCAAGACCAGGCCAGAGACAGGCCCTCCATGACAGATGTGGTTTCTATGCTTACAAACAACAGTGTGCGCCTGCCGGTACCAAAACAACCAGCATTCTTTATTGGAAGCGGTGCACGAGAAGGGGAAAGTGAAATCAGCGTAGTAAAGAATTGCACCAATGTACTGTCAATTACAGTGATGGAAGCTAGATAAGGGTCCATTTGATGCACCGTATCAAACAGTATGGTACACTACAAGAGACAGGATTTTAACTTCTTTTTCTTTAATCCCTTCCACCAATCTAGCGTAACAAATATGCACTTATGGCATTTTTTTACGCCTATAAGATTAGAAGTATAATAGACAAGATCTTAGCTTATGTTTTATTCTTTAATATTGTTCAGTACCAACCTTACCAGTCAACTTAGGTCTATATATGGATGTTGTAGTCTAATTCTTCATTGTAAAGAAGCTTAGCAGGCTTTGACTGTGTTGTACCACCTGCTGCAGATGTGAAGCTGACTAGATGAGGGACTACCAGCTCAGATTAGTTTGTTAGCAACAGATTTTGGCAGTTAGATCTCTACTGTGTGTATTTCTGTTATTGGTTAGTTGATTAGACAATACCCTCAAGAAGTAGTTTCTATTGAATTGCAAGTAATAGAGTTTATAAAGAAAATAGAAGTAGGGATTTGTGAAAATTGAGTCTACATCTGATGTCTTTATTTAGTGAGGTGTTAAATTTAAGTAGGTTACAAATAATGGGACAGCAAATTTGGACTCGGAAAATGTGTGCCCAAGGAAAATTAAACAAATTCTCGAGAGTATAAATTCTTGTTTCATCATTAGTATAAAACCTAAAACCAACCACTTATGTTGTGGTGTTTTTAAATTTATTACCTCAAAATTTCTTGAACTATGTTTGAGTGTGTTGAAAAATTACTTTTTAAGAAAATTGATAAATTTCATTAGTAAAAATATAATTTTAAAATTATGCGTGAGAGAATAAATAATTTAAAAATAAATTTGACCTAATTTCAACTTACAGAAACATGATGTAATTGTGACGCCCTCAGCACCAATTGCAATCATCTTTTTTCTCCATGTCAACCGAATTACTAAGGAGTTTAAAACATGGATAGTTAGTGAATTATTGGTGAAATTTTATGTTAGTTATTGAACTTTATTTTGTTATAAATTAATAATCAAATTTAAACGTTTATTTTAAGTTGATCACTCTATTCATGTCCGTTAATTTGACTAAGGAAAAAAACTTATGTGACAATCTAGTTACCAAATTTGGTAATTTTTTTTCATTTTGGAGAAAGTAGAATATTTAACGTTTTTGTATCAGTGTCAATTCATCATACGAGTAATTCCTCTCTATTAGAAATACCTCCGAGCTTAGTTAACACATTGACAAAGAAATGAGCGAAAAAGGACATATACTGCCATTGATAATCTGTTCTTGTAGCCAGGTCCATAAATGCCGTGACAATTAGGGTAACTCATTGATTGGGGAAATAATTGACAATCAGTGGTAGAATATATGGTCATTTTTCAAGTCAATCTGTCATCATTCAAACACAGTCAACAAACCCCAGTTGATATTTCTATAATCCTTAGATATTAAAACTAACTATTATCTAGATGTTTGAAGAATGAAAAAAGTATCCATTCATGTCAATTGAAACAAGAATTTTGGTCCTTGTTACTTTGTCGCGCTGCTTGTTTTTGCTTCCTGCAGCCTATGCAGAGACACAGGAAGACACACAATTTTCGCTGATTTATTATCATATTTATATCCTTAACTTTTTTCATTGATTCTTATCTTTAACCTTCTATTAATTCATACATTTTGTCCCTACTAATGATTTTGGTCTAAAAATTCTATTAGTGTGCTCTAAAATGATGGGATAAATATTTAGTCGTGATTTTGTATTTTTTTTACTTATTTAAAATTACGAGGACAAATAAGTCTTTTATTCCTTCTTAATAAAATTTTTGGACTAAAATTGTTATTAGAGATAAGATGTGCTAATTAATGGAAGATTGGTGATAAGAATGCGATAGAAAAAATATTGGAGACATAAGTGTAATAATAATTAAAGGACCTTTTATGTAATTTAAGTACAGTACACTTATAAATAGGGAAATTGGCGCAAATGGTCTTTAACCTTTGACCTTATTGTGCAAATGGTCCATAATCTTTTTTTTTAGTGCAACAATCCCTAATCTATGTGTTTTGGTGTGCAATTGGTCCTTATTTGATATAAAAAAAAAATATGCCCTTATTTTTAATTAGAAAATTTTCAATTGGATTCTTAACCTTTGCAAAAAGTACAAATAAGTACGATACTTTATTTTTATAAAAAATTAAAAGAAACTAACAAATTGATAATATAATAAATTATTTTGTATAGTTTACGAACTATTATAAAATAACTAAAATTTTAGCTCATAATTATTAACAAACGTGTTAATTAAAATTATTTTATTATTATTAAGTAATCATTAAAATTTTAATTTTAATTTTATCATTACAACATAAAAAGAAAAATAGCTTGTTATAAACTTGATGCTCAAGTATTATTATTTAATTGAGCTATTCATTTATTAACTACAAATATTAGAGCTCAAATTGTATTATTCATATTTTAATTTATCGTTTTATTATCGTTCAAAAACAAAGAACACAAAACGTGCAAATTAATTTTGTCAATATTTTTATGTTAAAAAAATATAATAAGATTGGTTCAATATCATAAAATTATATCCGCAATTTTGTTATTTCTTTAACTTAATTTTTATTCAAGTTTTTCAAATCACATAACAATTACATATACCTAAAGCGCAATAATTTTATATTTTTCTCTTATAAAAATTTAATTGACACGACTATAGTGATATATTTAATATGCTAAATTAAATATTGTTTAATAAATGTATTGGACTTATTTGCACATTTTACAAAAGTTAAAAAATCAAATTGCAATTTTTTAAACTAAAATTAAGGATATTTTTATCTTTTTTATCAAATAAGGACCAATTAAGCACTAAAATACATAGATTAGGGACTTTTGGGTCAAAAAACAAAAATTAGGGACCATTTGCACAATAAAGGTAAAGATTGGGGACCATTTGTACCAATTTTCCCTTATAAATAAATATGGTATGAATATATTTAGCCTTTCAAAAATTCTCAAATTTTAAAATGGGATAGAAAATAATTTTTTTTTATAATTTCCTCAATATTATATACTCGTAAAATAAATAGATTTTATCTTGGACAAATAATATGCAAAATGTCAAAATGTGTCATACTCATTTGAATTTCAAAGTCTACTATGACTTTTAGCGTTTACTAAAATCAACTCATGACAAGGAAAGGGAAGAAAAATGGTGGCACAAGATTTCAAAGAATTTTGCAAACCACTGGAATTACCAGAGCATTACCAGCAAAAACTATAGGCTACAGCTTAGAAGAGAAGTCTTTCTTTCACATACAATTGCAAAAGTATCAATTAATGTCAATGAAAATAAGAATATTCTCCCTCTTTCTTGGTTTGTTTATTAACCCTGCAGCCTATGCAGACACAATTTTACAAGGGCAGCAGCCGATCAAGGACTGGGAGTCCCTCTATTCAGCAAATAAATTGTTCAGATTGCATTTTTTCAGCCCGGGAAACTCGAACAGCCGATATTTAGGCATATTTTACAATTTTCGATCTACATCATTATATATGGAGGCTACATCATTATATATGGAGGCTGTGTGGGTAGCCAACCGTAACACTCCAATTCAGGATGCATCGGGAAGCCTTATGATTGATACCAATGGCAAGTTGAAGATTACTTACAGTGGAGGCACTATTCCTAGTGTTTTTGATTCAAGCCCGACATCCAGTATTAATTCGAGTGCTACACTGCAAGATGATGGCAATTTTGTACTGACGGAAGTGAATCCAGATGGTTCTATGAACCGAACATTGTGGCAAAGCTTTGATTACCCTACAGACACGTTTTTACCTGGAATGAAGCTGGGTATCGATTTCAGGACAGGACATCGGTGGTCGCTCACTTCTTGGGTAAGCTATCAAGTACCATCCTCGGGATCATTTACCATTGGTGGAGACCCAAATGGCACAAGCCAATTGATGATCTGGTGGCAAGGAAACGTATACTGGACTAGTGGGATTTGGCGCAATGGACATTTCGACAATGCTCCTAAGTTATCTAATTACGACCATGCCAGATTTAGCTACATTTCAAATGAGAATGAGAAGTACCTTACATATTCAGTAAACAAGAGTGCCGTTAGGACACATTTTAAAATAAAGACATCTGGCATCATCGAAGAAGGAGAAGAAGCAGCATCCTTTGGGGTTTGCTCTCTCTCGGGGTGGCTGGATGCTGGATGTATGAAGATGACATATCCCCAGTGTTGGAAGGATGATGAATATTGGTACGAAAGTAAGACAGGTCACATATATGGTGATAGTTACAGATTTGATGAAAACTACAATATGAGCCACTTCGACTGTCAGGACAAGTGTATGCAGAATTGTTCATGTGTTGCTTATGCCTCACTCACCCTTAATGGAACTGGTTGCGAAATTTGGAGTAAAGACTTAAGTTTCTTCACATCAGGATCTCCAAGTAACAGAGAGGTTTACTTTCTTCAGACAGGGAGAGGTTAGACTAATCTGCAGTACAAAATGCATTAATTACACATGATAATGATTTATGCTTGTGTTAAGCAGAAAAAAGGTACATCAAAGCATTCTTGAGTATCTTGATTTAGTAATGTTTGAACTTGAATAGCTTTTACTTAAAAGTTATTTTTACGACTCGCAAGCACTATCTGCAAGCCCATGCTGCTCCCTCTGATAATTTATTTTTGAGTCACCTTCTATGTGTCCAATAAAAGCCCTGGAAATGGTAACTCAAATCCTGTGATCAATAAATCAGAGGAACAATTACAAAAATTTGGCTCAAATAATTTTTGCATTTATGTGAAAAATGGTGGGGGTTGCATAGGGCTTATTTTAGCCCACAAATTCACTGTATGTATTCAGCAATAAGGCATCCCTCCAGTGCAATTGAGGTGCAAGAATTCAGCATATAGAAGGAAATGCCATATAAAAGAAAGAAATATTGTGCATAAGAAAAGGTTAGAAAATCAATTGAATAAGGATAATAGTGCTATAACATCTAGCACGTCAAGGTTGAATTCGAGGTAAACATGGGGACAGAATTGGTGAAAATTTTGAAGCCAAGAGAGAGAGAGAGAGAGAGAGCCAAAAATATTGTGTAATTTGAAAATTCTTGCTCTCCATAGGCGATTTCCTGGAACCATATAAATTTATATTCTCTCTCTAATATTTGCTTTTTTTTTTTTCGCTGCTGGGGTGATTTTCTCAACAATATTAAGCTTCCGTTTTGACGCAGCAGGGAAGTGGTGGATATGGCTTGTTGCTTCTTTAAGTGGGATATTACTACTGGCATTTATCATCTTATGCTATTTCGCACAAAGAAAGCTCAGAGTAAAAGGTGAACACTCACACCAAGTTAGGCTGGATTCAGATCATGCTTAGAGGCTTATCTGTTCAAACCTTCTTGTGTTCGTAAACTAGGTATCAATGAAGGGGAAACATGCACACTGCAAAATGAGCTGGAAGACACTATCACACCTCAAAGCCAGTTTAGTAAACCCAGAGATAAACAAGACAAGAAGTTGAAGCAAGTCTACTTTTATAGCATTGAGAGAATTGCCATGGCCACGAATAATTTTGCTGCTGCAAATAAGCTTGGAGAGGGTGGGTTTGGACCAGTTTATAAGGTAAGTTCTCTTTTCTTTTTTTTCACCACAAGAACTTTTAAAGTAACATAAGTTTAAGTGGCAATGATTAGCCAATTTTTTAGGGGACGTTACATGGTGGACAAGAAATAGCTATAAAAAGACTCTCAAGAAACTCAGGACAAGGACTAAGAGAGTTCAAAAATGAGATTCTATTGATAGCCAAACTCCAACACACTAATCTTGTTAGGCTTTTGGGATGCTGCATTGAAGGACAAGAAAAGATTTTAGTATACGAGTACATGCCTAACAAAAGCTTGGATTTTTCCTCTTTGGTATGTATTCTAACGCTCGACTCTTTAACATCTCTTTTTCTATCGAAAGTTTCTTTAGTGATAGCACAGCTGGTAATTGTGAACAGATCCCAGCACAAGAGAATTACTAAATTGGACCCAACGTATGAATATTATAGATGGAGTTGCTCAAGGACTGCTCTACCTTCACAAATATTCAAGGTTGAAGGTTGTTCATCGAGATTTGAAAGCCAGCAACATCTTGCTTGATCTCGACCTGAATCCAAAAATATCAGATTTTGGCATGGCTAAAATATTTGGAGTGCAGGAATCTGAAGCAAACACAAATAGAATTGTTGGAACATAGTAAGTAAGAATATTGATAATAACTTGACAAATATTAATATATTCACTAAATAATTGTTCATTGCTTCAGTGGCTACATGTCTCCTGAATATGCCATGAAAGGAATTGTGTCAATGAAGACGGACGTATTTAGTTTTGGAGTTTTACTGCTTGAAATTGTGAGTGGGAAGAAAAATTATAGCAGCTATCACATGGAACGCCCGCTAAACCTTATAGGCTATGTGAGTTCCAATTTAATATATCCTGATATTAATCATTACTCTTTTCTTTTTGAATCAAGACTTTCCCGATCTGAAAGAATTTGAATGATGATAATTATTATGAAAACTTGTCCTATCTCAGGCATGGGAACTGTGGATGGAAGGAAGAGTTATAGAGCTAATGGATTCAAGATTGGATAATTCGAGCCCGAAGGATGAAATAAGGAGATGTATTAATGTGGGTCTGTTATGCGTTCAAGACCATCCTGAGGACAGACCATCTATGACAGATGTGGTTTATATGCTTACAAAGGACACTGGGCAGCTACCGGCTCCAAAACAACCAGCATTCTTTATAGAGAATGGAGCACAAGCACGTGAAGCAAAAAGAGAAATCAGCTTAGAGAAGAATTGCACCAATGAATTGTCACTTTCAGTGATGGAGGCGAGATAGGGGAGTTATTCATGTCTATATATGGATGTTTTGTGTGTGAAAACTAAATAAGATAGCAAATAAACTCGTAACCAGCTTAAGATAAACAAGTTATGCATTTGTATACCTTCAGTAGCCTGAACAGACAAACACTTCCAGATTTGAAAGTAACACAGAGGAAAAATTGTATCCATTCATCTTGTGTGAATGCGTAGCATCACTTGAACACGACGGTGTGCCTATCTCGTAAGGATTCTCGAAGTAAGACCCCAACCAATATTGCTTGGAGTGTCTTGGACTTGATCGTGGGTGATAAAGGGTTGATTGCACCCTCCTACTAGCTGCAATTTTTGAGAGAATTGGCTGCATCATCCTGCATCAGAAACGACACAATATTTCTTATCGGCATTTCATCGAACATTTGAAATGACAGTTCTAAGTAACAGAAAATTTCTACTCTAGAAACTGAAATCACATTTAGGATGAAATTAATGAACATGACAGATGTGGTTTCTATGCTTACAAACAACAGTGTGCGCCTGCCGGTACCAAAACAACCAGCATTCTTTATTGGAAGCGGTGCACGAGAAGGGAAAGTGAAATCAGCGTAGTAAAGAATTGCACCAATGTACTGTCAATTGTGATGGAAGCTAGATAAGGGTCCATTTGATACACTGTATCAAACAGTATGGTACACTACAAGAGACAATATTTTAACTTCTTTTTCTTTAATCCTTCCACCAATATGCATACCAAATATGCACTTATGACATGATTTTTACGCCTGGATAGGATTAAAAGTAAAATAGATAAGATCTTAGCTTATGTTTTATTCTTTACTATTCTTCAGTACCAACCTTACCAGTCAACTTAGGTCTATATATAGATGTTGTAGTACTGTGGGTACTAATTCTTCATTGTCAAGAAGCTTAGCAGGCTTTGATTGTGTTGTACCACCTGCTGCAGATGTGAAGCTGACTAGATGAGGGACTACCAGCTCAGATTAGTTTGTTAGCAACAGATTTTGGCAGTTAGATCTCTACTGTGTGTATTTCTGTTATTGGTTAGTTGATTAGACAATACCCTCAATAAGTAGTTTCTATTGTATTGCAAGTAATAGAGTTTATAAAGAAAATAGAAGTAGGGATTTGTGAAAATTGAGTCTAAATCTGATATCTTTATTTAGTGAGGTGTTAAATTTAAGTAGGTTACAAATAATGGGACAACAAATTTGGACTCGGAAAATGTAGCGTGCCCAAGGAAAATTAAACAAATTTCTAGAGTATAAATTCTTGTTTCATCATTAGTATAAAACCTAAAACCAACCACTTATGTTGTGGTGTTTTTAAATTTATTACCTCAAAATTTCTTGAACTATGTTTGAGTGTGTTGAAAATTACTTTTTAAGAAAATTGATAAATTTCGTTAGTAAAAATATAATTTTAAAATTATGCGTGATGAGAATAAATAATTTAAAAATAAATTTGACCTAATTTTAACTTACAGAAACATGCTGTAATTGTGGTGCCCTCAGCACCAATTGCCATCATCTTTTTCTCCATGTCAGCCGAATTACTAAAGGGTTTATAAAACGGATAGTTAGTGAATTATTGGTGAAATTTTATGTTAGTTATTGAACTTTATTTTGTTATAAATTAATAATCAAATTTAAACGTTTATTTTAAGTTCATCGTTCTATTCATGTCCGTTAATTTGACTAAGGAAAAAAACTCATGTGACAATCTAGTTACCAAATTTGGTAATTTTTTTTCAATTTGGAGAAAGTAGAATATTTAACGTTTTTGTATGAGTGTCAATTTATCATACGAGTAATTTCCTCTCTATTAGAAATAACTCCGAGCTTAGATAACACATTGACAAAGAAATGAGCGAAAAAGGACATATACTGCCATTGATAATCTGTTCTTGTAGCCAGGTCCATAAATGCCGTGACAATTAGGGTAACTCATTGATTGGGGAAATAATTGACAATCAGTGGTAGAATATATGGTCATTTTTCAAGTCAATCTGTCATCATTCAAACACAGTCAACAAACCCCAGTTGATATTTCTATAATCCTTAGATATTAAAACTAACTATTATCTAGATGTTTGAAGAATGAAAAAAGTATCCATTCATGTCAATTGAAACAAGAATTTTGGTCCTTGTTGCTTTGTCGCGCTGCTTGTTTTTGCATCCTGCAGCCTATGCAGAGACAGAAAGAGACACAATTTTACGAGGACAGCAGCCGCTCAGGGATTGGCAATCCCTCAGTTCAGCAAACAAGGTATTCAGATTGAAGTTCTTTAGCCCGAGCAACTCAAATAGCCGTTATTTAGGCATATGTTACAACACACCACCTGATTATGGGGAAGCCAATCTTCCACTTTATGATCGGACGGTGTGGGTAGCCAACCGAGACAATCCGGTTGCTGATGCATCGGGGAGTCTTATGATTGACACGGATGGAAAGTTGAAGATTACTTCGAGTCGAGGTGATGTTACCAGTGTTTTTAATTCGGTCCCAGCAGCCAGTACTAATGCAAGTGCTACACTATTAAATAATGGCAACTTTGTTCTGAGAGAACTGAATCCGGATGGTTCTGTAAAACGAACCTTGTGGCAAAGCTTTGATTATCCTACAGACACGATTCTACCTGGAATGAGGATGGGTATCAATTTCAAAACAGGGCATCGGTGGTCGCTCACTTGTTGGATGAGCAAAGAAGTACCATCGTCAGGATCATTTACAATTGGGGAGATCCAAATGGCGCGAACCAATTGATAATATGGTATCAGGGAAATATGTATTGGACTACTGGGGTTTGGGAAAATGGACGATTTGCCAACCTTGCCAAATTACTTGATGGTGACTTCAGCTTCATTTCAAATGAGAACGAGAAGTACCTTACATATTCAGTAAATGAGAATATTTCTTTCCTATATTACAGAATAGATCCAGCTGGAATCGTTATGGGAATAGTATTAGGATCCTTTGGTGATTGTTCTCTCTCGAAACAGGATGAAGGATGTGTGAAAAAGACATTGCCTGAGTGTAGAAAGCCTGATTATTGGTTCGAGAGTAGGGTAGGTTACATGCTTGGTGATGGTTACATATTTGGTGAAAGCCACAACCTTAGCATTTTTGACTGTCAGGACAAGTGTGAGCAGAATTGTTCGTGTGTTGCTTATGCCTCGCGCACCACCCAATATGGAACTGGTTGTGAGATTTGGAGTAAAAACAAACTTCTACGCATCAGGATATGCAGACAGAGAGATTTACGTTCTTAAAAGGGATACTGGAAGAGGTAAGTTTTTAAATGATGTATTTACGAATCATGCTATGTGCTCGCTATAGGAGAGTAATTATGAATTTACACGAATCATATTGGTAATTTTTTGTGTTTTTATTTTACCAATTTCAGCATGTGTGCTTTATAAATTGTTTCCATATAAAATAAGAAACGATCTCCACAATGAAAAATGGCTGGGAATTCACATTCTCATCATCTTTGCTAAAATCAGGTCCACCACGAAGATATTCATATACTGCTCCACCGCATGTAGTTTTTGGCAGATAACCCAATTTAGGATTAATGTACATCTCAACATATATAGGGTATTTCTGCTATTCTAAATATGAGCTCATTATCAGCAATCAACTCATTATGTTACTCTTTTATAGAATCCACCAATGATCGTGAAAAGCAAAGAAGGGCAGCTAGGCACTGGTGGATATGGCTCATTACTGCAGTGGGTGGGATAATATTACTGGCATTCAGCATCGTTTACTATCTTGTACAGAGAAACCTCCGAGCATATGGTGAGAACTTAGACCATATTAGATACTGGAGTTCGATCATGTTTTAATGATTTGTCTATCCAAATCTTACTTTTCGTGTCTTGTCTAAAAGAGAAAACCCGAACACTGCAAAATGAGCTGGAAGATACAGGCACAACTTCAGGCAAAAACAGCCAACTCAGTGATAAAATGGATAATAAGACGAGCCAAGTGACCTTTTTCAGCTTTGAGAGCATTGCCATGGCCACAAACAATTTCTCTGATGCAAATAAGCTCGGAGAGGGAGGCTTTGGACCAGTTTATAAGGTCAGCCTTTTCACTACGGGAACTCTCAAGGTAGCATAAATTTAGATATCATTGATTAGCCAAAATTTTCAGGGAGAATTACCTGGTGGACAAGAGATAGCTATAAAAAGACTTTCAAGAAGCTCAGGACAAGGGCTGGCAGAGTTCAAAAATGAGATTCAACTGATAGCCAAACTCCAACACACTAATCTTGTCAGGCTTTTAGGATGCTGCATTGAAGGGGAAGAAAAAATTTTAGTATATGAGTACATGCTTAACAAAAGTTTAGATTTATTCCTCTTCGGTATGTATTTTAAAGCTTCGACTATGTTTATTTGTGATCTTTAGTTCTTTTGTCAATGCAACTCCTGGTATTTTTTGAACAGATTCAAGCAGAACAGAATTACAGAATTGGACCAACCGCATGAACATTATAGAAGGAGTTGCTCAAGGACTTCTTTACCTCCACAAGTATTCAAGGTTAAGGGTGATTCATCGAGATTTGAAAGCCAGCAACATCCTGCTTGATCACAACATGAATCCAAAAATATCAGATTTTGGAATGGCTAGAATCTTTGGAGTGCAACAAACTGAAGCAAACACCAAAAGAATTGTCGGAACATAGTAAGTAAACAATATAATCAACAACCAAGCAAATGTTAACAATATGCGAGTATCACCTAAAGAATATTTTTTCATTGCTTTTTTCAGCGGCTACATGTCTCCTGAGTATGCCTTAAAAGGCATTGTGTCAATGAAAACTGACGTATTTAGTTTTGGAGTTTTACTCCTCGAAATTGTGAGTGGCAAGAGAAATCATGGCTGCCACCAATCAGAGCACCCGTTCAACCTCATAGGACTTGTGAGTCCTTATTAATCATATAGATCCTTAATTAACTTTTTTTTATCATTCTTAAAAATCGAGACTCTGTACATGACACCTTGTCGCATCTCAGGCGTGGGAGCTTTGGATGGAAGAAAGAGCTCTAGAGCTAATGGATTCAAGACTGGATTGTTCGAGCCCTAAGAATGAAATCATGAGATGTATCAATGTGGGTCTGTTATGCGTTCAAGACCATGCCGGAGACAGGCCCTTCATGACAGATGTAGTTTCTATGCTTACCAGTGACAGTGTGCAGCTGCCAGTACCAAAACAGCCAGCATTCTTTGTTGACAGCGGTGCACAAGAAAGGGAAAGTGAAATCAGCTTAGAAAAGAACTGCACCAGTGTAATGTCAATTTCAGATATGGAAGGTAGATAAGGATGTGTTCGATATAGAGTATGGGCAGCATTGTATACAGCCCATTCTTCATTCTCAAGAAGCTTAGCAGGCTGTGATTGTTGTACCACCTGCTGTTGGGATTAGTTGGTTAGTAACATATTTAGGGCAGTTAAATCTATTCTATGTATATTTCTGTTATTAGTTAGTTGGTTAGCCAATACCTTCTTAGAAGTGGTCTCTATTGTAGGCTAATGAAAACATTGCATAATTTATTCTTGCAACCATTGCCTACCATCTCTTTGTTTGCTATCTGCTTAGTTTCATATATATAACTTAACATTTGTTACGATTTGTTACGATTAAGTCAGTCATTCATTTTCGTTAGTTTGACTAATAGAAACACAAACGTATAGTCTACTTGGCAAAAAGTGCTGGTGATTGGACACGCATCAACAGAAAAGTTGTAGATTATTATGACACTACTTTAAAAATGAATACTAAAATAATATGATAAAAGAAAAGAAAAAAAAATTTATTCAGGTAATAGGAGTGGGTCCAGGACAGCCCCGCCCCTCAAATAATTTTTTTTTTTTCAAAAATCATAAAATAGAACTTCAAAGCACAATTTTTACTAGGAATGGACTAACTATGATTCGAACCTAGGTTGGAGTTGTTAAACCACAACTCCTTTTTTTGTATTTTTTTTGTTTTGTTTGTTACATATATTAGAATATAGTCATACTTCCTTAACCCTTATATTCTACATTCATAATCCTTCATATTCCAATTTTTCCACCCGAATTTGTTTTATTGTTTGCTTTCGGATTTAAAAAAAAAAAAAAAAACCATGACAGTGACGGGTCAATTGGGCGCCCCACCCCGCAAATTGGAGGGTCGCTGGGAGGGGCCAACCCGCCCCATTGCTATCCCTACATTTTAGTTTATGCATGTATGAGAATTTCTTGTCCCTGCCTCCAGCACCTTCTTCGAACCTCAGCACTACAATATGGGAAACGAGGAGGATGTCAAGATGAGTTGAGAACGGTTGAGATGAAATTCATAAGACATATATGAGAAATTCAAAGGAAAAACCAACACAAAGAGGAAGAATTGTAACATTTAATCTTATGTCAAGGATGAAATTTCTTGATGACCTTTCATCGAACATTTGGACTGCACAGACCAAGTCATCCGCGCCTCTTCTCAATAGTCTAGATTTTCGTACAATTTGTTTAAACTCGACCTCTCTTTAATATTTACTCTTTTTTTTTATAGATATTTTAGTACAAAAGATTATTATAAAATTATTTTGACAAAATACAAGGTAACTTTACTTTTCTTCTGAACTCAATTTTTTTTAAAAGCTTCAAGCTTAAAGGTTTAATTTATTATTTTGACAGCCAGACATGTATTATTTTGTAGGGCCTTTCGACAACAATGACAACAATAAAAAATTAATGGAACAAATAATCACTACAAACATTCAATCAGTGATTGTGACGGAAATCAATATATGTCGGCAATTCGAATGGAATTGTCGACTGTGATGATGGACACACATTCGTTAACGATTATTGACAGCAAATTCGTAATGATGTTGTCGACATCGATAAAAATTCGTCATGATGTTGTCGGCAATCACCAACAGTGTTTCGATCCTAATCGTTGATGGGAAATCATTAGTAACACCTATATTGACAGTAATTTATTCTTTCTGTATTTTTTTTAAAATTATCAATGAATAAATTAAAATAATACTCTTTCTTTATTTTTATGTTCGGCATCAAATGTTGTGCACAAGTCAAACATGTCTTCATTTCTTGCTTATTAACATGTTTTGTTCAAATATATCTATATAGTTTTTATATTTCTTTGCACCTGCAAAAATTAAATGAAATCTTTGAGAATCCACATGTATATCAGAATCAATCGTAAGAAGCTTCCTGGTGTGCAATGGAAGTCTTCAAGTGAAGAGGAAAAAGCCTTCTTGCTCCAAGATGGGAATTCGGAATTTTTGTATAGGAGACGAGTGGTACATCTTATTTTCTTTCTATATAGAACCTGGCTATTGAATATTTTATATCAATTTATATACTATTGTTTAAAATAAAATTTATAATGTCAATTTGCAAGTTTTTTTATTGCAAAAATTAGACTGTATTTATTTGTTTTAAGTTGATTACGGAATCAATTAGACTAAGCTTTTGAATGCTTGAGGAAAGTTGCAAGTTTGGGATACATTGGAGCAATTTATGTTATTTTTATCATCTTACTATTTAGTGACGACGAATACAAATAGAAATAAACAACTATATTAAGTGAAATGAAGAAATCAAAAGTATTTAGAAGAAAGTTGAAGTAATCCATGTACTTTTAAGTCTAGCATAAATATCTTATCAAACTATCTGCAAGTTCAATGTTTAGAATCAGCTATCCACGTAAGAGCTAATTTGAGTACTGACTTACTATTTGAAGAATTTGAATTCAACCATTAAATATTTTCACTTATGTGATCGTGGAGTTCCTCCCATGAAGTGATTAGCATTGCTTTAAAAAAATTTAAAATAAAAATTATGTTCGGCATCAAAATATGTGGCAATAATAAATAAATAAAAAGTAATAGAGCAAATTATCATTGACAAAAATTCAACTAGTGATGTTCTAATGAAAATCAATAAACAATAATTCAAACGGAATTGTTGACAATACTATCGGTGATCATGGACACACCTACGCCAACGATTATAAATAAAAATGTCGTCGGTAATTAATATTGTCGGCAAACTGATCAGTCTTGATCTTTGACAAGAAGTCGTCGATATCACTAATATTAATGGAGTATATTCTTTATGTATTTTTTTAATTTTTTATAAGTTATGGATGGATAAATTAAAATATTTAAAAATATTACCAAATGGATAAGTTATTTGTTTTCTATTATTTTATTTCCATCGAATTCCTTTAATATTTAATATTTATATTTTATTACATTATTTATTGATATTTTTTTGACGGTAAGTTACATTTATTTAATTATTTCATTTTTAAATATTATTTAACTTAAAAGTCATTTGTATTCTAAAATTATTTTTTAGTTGCTATTTAATTACCGGCAGAATTTTTTGACTATAATGGTTAATTTTTTTTATTAGTTTATTTAACGAAAGAATTTCTAGCAGTAAATTAATTTATTAAAATAAACTTTTAAATTATGAACAACGAAAATTGCTATTATTAATCTTAAATTTTTATTTTTAATTGTTATTTTGTTACCTATGGACCTTTCATAGTAATATTTTTTATTTAGTGACAAAATTTCTGTCTATAAATTAGATTTACTAAAATAAGTTTTTAAATTATTATTAAAACATATAAATCTGATAATTTAAGGGCATTACCTAATTTAAGGGCATTACCTAAATGCGGGCCTTGCTTTAATTGTTTACAAGTTGAGTCGAGTCCAATAATTTCTTACAATTTACAAAAGAGAGTTTTCTTAATTTAGCTAAACTTGTTTGACCCAAGGGTGAAGGGATATATTTTAACTTTTTTTTTTTTTTTTGTATGAAATATTACTCGAGAAATAAAATTTCAAGCTATGTTTTTATCAATGTTCAGGAAATCGGACCGGTCATCGACAGGAAAAGGCAACGGGTCAAGGGTCAAAAGGTCGAACCAAGGTCGAAGCAGAGGTCGAACTGTTTTCAATTAAAAAATTAAAAATTAATCAAAACACTCACAAAATTTCTAAAAATAAGTTATTTGTAAATAAATCAACATTTGTAGATAAAATTACTCACAAAATGTGGCTTTAAATAGACTTTTATTAATTTTAATTAAAAATCAAAAAAATCTTAAAAAAAAAAAATCCGATTTTAGCGAAAACCGGACCGGTTCAACCGCAAAAACCACAGTTCCGGTCCGGTTTTTAATACCGGTTAAAATGGAAAATCGGACCGGTTTTTCCGACCGGTTCCTGCTTTTTTTCGGTTGAACCGGCCGGTCCTATCGGTTTTTAAACACTGGTTTTATCGGTGTTAAAAAGCGTAAATTGTGACTAGATAGAGAGGTCAAGTTTCCAACTTTTTAGATCTAAGCGAGAGCGAGTTAAAGGTGAAACGAGACGAGGGCAATGCATAGAAGTCGAGCTTCACGTCTAGGCAAAACCTATATGAACTTTTTAGAACAGTAGTATTTATGTATATTGGAAAAATAGATCACATAAATCTTATGAAAATACAATATTTAGGTGTTCAATCTGCACTGGTTTCAATTTGGAAAGAAAAATATACTCAAGAAGCAAAATCCCAGATGTGAAGAGGAATTAAAAATAGCAAAACCGCCATGACATGTTTGGTATTTTATACAGAATTGTAATGGGCAACATTTACAAACAAAAATAAGTTAAAATTTTTATGTTGTACTTGTACAATACTGTCCATACGTGCCCTCAACTTTCTAGTTTATGTATGAGAAATTCTTGAATAAAATCCTTTCATTCTGCTATTATTTCCTTCAGCAACATTCATTTCTGCAGAGTGCCATTTGAAAAATACAAGCCAGTTCAGTACAAGAGAACATTCATTAATTTGGTATTCCATGAAATATTCATGGAAAAAGTAATACAATTTTATGCCACACATTGTAAATTTCTCAACAGCTAAAGAATCGAATATATGCTTTGGTAAATGTTACTTAATTCTCATGCACTTGTACAGGACCTCGCCAAACTTCTGGTACATGTGCTTCTTCAGGTACATTTTCTCTACTTTCTCTTTACCTTTTACTCCCATTGCTTGCCGCACGGATACGTTCTCAAGCAGAAGTCGAAGATTTTTTGCAAGAACTCGAACACCAGGGCGCCCCAAAGGATGGAGTAGACCGGTTACATTGTGTTCGACAATCTCTTTTGTGCCTCCAGAATCTGTTCCTAGAACCTGCACCACAGCAATATGGGAAACGAGGATGATGTCAGATTTGTTTGCTCTTTCTGGAACTTCAAGTACGGAAGGATTAAACCCTAATCACAATTATAAGAGCAATATCAAGCAAGACGAAATCAGAAACACACAGATTTATAATATAATGGTTCGCCTTAATGTGAGAGCTATATCCACAGCCACTGTGCAAAAGGGATTACAGTGGGTTAACTCACGCCTCTCCATCCGTGTCTCTCAAAAAACGCCCCCCCTAAATAATCCTTCATATATGTAGGAATATTGGGTGGATCCACGATCATGAAGATAAGTGTACATCATGATTATGTTCCATACTATCACCTTTCTCAAAACCACAAAAAAGTAGATATATGATAGTTACCAGAAAGTTAACATGTGAAAAAAACACAGATAATTATGCTGGAACAGGCTTGAAACATTCAACTGCAAGGATAACTTGAACTATATACGCAATCCTATTTATATCCTATCCTATCCAGCAATATCAAACACAGTGCTGGGTTCTGGAAATGGAAGTGCAAGATATCCTCCAATTTCTTTATGACATGTTTGGTAAGGAAGACTGGATAGCACTGAGTTAGAAAGAAAAGAAGCTAAAATCTTCTTCATTATACCATTCAATCCTATCGAATAGTGCATACCAAACATGCACTTAATGCATCTGGAAAAGAAACCATTGAGTTTTACTACGAGCTTGACACAATTATGTATATAGATGCTAGAAAAAATTGCAGTAATTTTGGGTTGGGCTTTAGGTTAGCTACGTGAATATGCAAAGTCTGTGCTCTTGAATATGGATGTCGGATAATAAAAAAATAAACCAATTACCATCATCATTTAAAGAGATGCATTAAAAGGAGCAGAATTGAGAGCCATACCGGAAGTCCAAATGCCATTGCTTCAATTGTTACTCTTCCAAATGTTTCTCCAAGTCCCTGCAAATAATGTACAAATAACCGATGTTGTAAGTTATGATGAAAGCATAGTTCTCAGACAGAAGAGTGAGCACTTCACAACTATAAAATGAATGACTATGAAGTAAATCCTATGCAGATAAACAGCATCACAAGATTATCCCAAAGCATCAAGAATATAAAATAACTTGAAAGTTTGAATAACGTATTATCTTAAATGCAATAAAACAAATTATGGACATGTATAAAGTTCTCATTCATTTGTGCATTCAGATAGTCTCTCCCAGTTCATCAGGGGATATGTTTTTAATGCTTACCTGTCATTTGTTTATTGCAACAATTAAAGGAATCAGGATCTTCCAACCTTAACTGGAGTTAAATGACAAATTCTCCCACCACATAGGATAGCATGTTTCCCTGTGAAATACATGTAAACCTACATCTAATAATGATGACATGTTATTCAAATGATGCATGAACTATACACTAATTTGATCAAATGGACACATTTTGCATACTTTATGGAGTGGTAATAACATTACAAAGGAAGAAAACATTGCTTACTGCATTACAGGTGAAATATTTGTCAAAAAGAAGGTAGAAAAAGCTTGTCAACATGTGACTCAATCACTTAGCAGCAAAATGAGAGCAGCATGTTAAAGAGAACTCAACCATTGAAGGAATTAGCAAAATTTTCCAGAATCAGTTATATATCTTGTCACGCTGGTGTCCATTGTTCTCAACTTTCTTTAGATCTTATTTTCCTTTTCCCACCCAGTTTCCCGAAATACATGGAAATATCTTTTATGCCTACAAACATAAAATCTTCTTCTTGAGTAGATCCCCTACTATTACAGCTTTTCCCCATAGATTAAAGGAATAACTTTTGATTTGATTCACATTTTGCTTACTGGATCATAAGGCATATAAGAAAAGACTTCACCAACTTAAGTTATTAAACCACCTGATCTCACCCTAGGCTTAAAGAGCATCCTTCTAGAAAATGGCATCGCTACTGCATGCAAGCCATCACTACATCTAATGAAAGATCCAAAGCAACTCAAATCCTTTGCAACCATGTCAGCCCATGTAACTTTTTGTGTACACCGACCACTTTTGACCAATTCCACTCTGATTGCATCACCACGCTTCCTTTACAAAGAAAAAATTTCAGTATGCCATCTACTTTCTGAAATAATCCATTTTATTTTCTGATGCATATTATCTCCAAAAATTCAATGTTTTGAATAAGCGATGCAAGAGCTAATTTGTATTGTCTTTTACTGGCTTAATGTTTGAAGAACCTGAATTGAACCACTAAATATGCACACTTATGTGATCGTCAAGTTCCTCCCATGAAGTTGCAATAATATTGCAATTTAACCGTATTGCTTCATGTTGCAAAATGCAAGCGTCGGAAAGAAGGAGAAAAGAAAGATTTACAGTCACATTATAAATGCCTCAATTGCTAATTATTTGTCTTATTTGATTAGCATTCTTCTAAAAAAGTAAATACTAACATCGATAAGAAATCTACCGTGGATGTAGTTATCTTTTCCCAGCTAGAAGAGAGTAAGAGAAAATGTAAGGAAGGGATCCAAAAATGGAGAGGGGCATTGCAGACATAATAAATATGGGATTATGAGTTGATTACTACATCAGAAAAATCTCTTAACAATTGTCAAAATTATAGTATACATTCAAGCACTTTACAAAGAGATTATGTTATTTACTTGAAAATTTACATGAGAAAATGAGAGATTATCATACCAAACAAAAGCAACCCAAAGTTATTGCTCAAGCTACATAAGTTTCTAAAACATGAATAAGCAGATACATTAATCTCACATTGAAAACTAAAATAAGTACCTGGGAATTCATAACATAGACATCTGCAGCGGCATACAGAGAGGCAACACGAGTAGTTGCTGGAGTCCACAATACCGATTTTGACAAGTTCAAATGCAGAGATAGATGTTTAAGAAGTGCTTTGACGTAAACCACCTTATTGCTTTTAGATCCTACTGAACCTATGAGAATGTTAAGCTTCTGTTCCTGCCGTCCGATGCTCTCAGACGACAGTTTTCTCATGCTTGCATCTCTGTCAAATGTCACCATATTAGGAATACCCCTCTTGGTGAAGAGATGGGGAAACTTTTTATATTTCCTCGTAGTTTTAGCAATATCCATAGAAGTTCCATTGGAGATGATAGAGTTATTGGAGGATCCAACAACTCTTTTCCAATTTTGAAGCAGTGCCCTTGAATAATAATCGTGTTCTCTTTCTGACAAATCTCCAGTTCCAGAATCATGTAGCAGTCCTTGTTCATTCATCAAACGTGCTGATTCCAGAAGCAAGAATTGACCCTTTCCAGGATTTATACTGCTTAAGGACATCACTAGCATATCGTTATCAGTCAATCCCATTTCTTTTCTAACTGAACTTCTTAATAACTGTCTCTTTTCCAGCATCTTCTCTGTACTGAATGATGGAGTATTTAGTGAGCAAGAAATGCCTGCTACAAAGGCCAGCTCATCACTGACAGAAAGTGGAACCAGAGCAGGCTCAGATTTCAATTTGATGTTTTCTTCCTCACACCAAGCTAGCCACTGTTTAGACTGTGATTCGGAAAGAAAAAGCAGCTTTCTCACTCGGTTGAGGACTGGCTTTGACCGATCAAAATACTCTCTTCGGTTTTCCATGATCCACCACATGATTTGACTAGAACCAAGCACAGTGCGTGACAGGTATTGTTCTGTAACCACGACATTATCATTATCTAAACCACTAAAAGAAACAGAAACATAGGTTTTCTTATTTTTTTCACAGAAATGATTAATTTGGAACAGAAACTTACAACTCGAACACAAAATCAAGTAAAGAGGCCAACATATTTGATACAGTGGCATGTAAGAGACACAACCAAAAAGTATTTCTCTTCACTATCAAATCCAAACCAGATCCTAACATACTAGGGGAATATGTGATGCTATTCACCGTATGAGCTCTTCCATCAATTGCCACCCTTTTGCTAAACAGCATATGACATTATAGGTTGGGGGATCTTTGGAGAATGAAGAGTTTCATGAACTTTAATGATCAGAATTGGAGCATTTGAATTTTTCAACCTAAAGCAACAAAGATTTCCACTTACCTTAGAAAACCTATAATGCTAATTTAATAACCCATTCATTACCACAAGAAGTCGATCAGGAGGAAAATAAAGGACACATCACGGTAAAGAAGAATAGCAGTTCGATGTCATTTTACAATTTACAAGAGAACAAAAATAATATGGGGAAAATATTAAAAGTATTTCACACACTATTCTAATGTTTATTTATTATTTGGTAATAATCAAATATGAAATATCCAAGAAATTGTAATAAGTATTTACAGCATGTAAATGATTGATAACAAAACAAATAATTTTATCCAAGTTTCACAGAACATAATAGAGAAGCACTCACCAATCCAGGATGAACAGACTGCTGAACCTGCAATAATGAGATCTGCTTTCATGGCAGTTTTGAAGCTGAGGTCTGTTTTGTCCTCGAGCACTTTGATTTTTCTTCGAGCAAGTTCTGACATTAAACCACCCTTTTTGTTAAGGACTATAACAGAAATGGTGGCTCCACAACTTAAAAATTCTGTTGCCAACTCCATCATCGCCAGTGGGGCTCCAGTCATGGAGAGCTCGTGGAATATCAAAACAAACTTTCTAGACCAAACAAGACGTGCGAACGCGCCCTTCCTGTCACAGGTTCCTGACCTTTTCTCAGGACTCCACTCCAAAATCCTATCCTCTATGGAACCAAATGGACCAACCAAAAGCCCATAGGTCGTATTTCTCTTTGGAATTTCCTCTTCCTGCACATCAACACCAATGTCTACAACTTCCACTGCCACCTTCGGCTTACTGTGGGTTTTCCTACGCGAACTACGCCGCGATTTCTTGCCTTTCTTCTTTGATGATATACTACTATTTGATGAATCACTGTTATCCTTCTTTGTCAAAACCACATCCAGATCCTTCAAACTAGACTGGTTCGTATCATTTCGTAATTTAGCTGCCCAAGAACCCTCATTCCCTATCAAGTCCCTTCGGTTTTTTGGTTGTGCTTCTGAATTGCCATCACTTGATTCACCCCCATAACCACCACTGAAAAGCCCTTCTTTATTATCCCCATGAGCCCACCTTGACTGGACATAGAATCCACCATAAGTCCAGAGAGTGATCAAAAGCAACCATAGCACAATGCGGTTACTTCTGAACCACTGAGGACCCACCCCACCATTCTTGCCATCTCTTCTTGGAGTCCTGCTGGAGTTCAATCTTCTAAATGAAGGGGAACCCCTCGGCGTTGATCTCCCTGACAATGTGGACTTCAAGGCTCCACCACCAGGCCTCACTGACGACTGTCTCACAACATTGCCTTCCTCCATCACTCAAATCATCAACTACTCCTATATTACAGATTCTAAATGCTGTACAACAACATAAAAACAATTTCACCCTCCAAAAATATCAGATACCCCAAGAATTTAATGATGTGCTCCCACAAGCACCCCAAATTTCTTCATTATAATATTTTCCACCAACATTCTTGAATTCCAATTCCGTTAAATGCAAAGAGAAATGAAATATTTTCACTTTCTTTACCACAGAATAGCAGTACAAGCCAGTACTACTCTGCTATTATAATTCCTGCAAAGAAAATGGAAAAACTAGAATAGTTAAACATCAAACTCCGGTAATACTTCATGGCGAAATTTTTATTTTTCATATTTATTAATAAAATGTCAACTGAGTAGTATTATGGAGATTCAAATTGTGAACAATTAAACTCGTACATGACAAGGAAAAAATGCTAGTAGCGAAATACTTCGCTAATAATAATAATAAGAAGAATCCAAAAAATTAAAAACATGAGAAATAAAATTCAAAACCCCAAAAACACACCAAAATAACGCAAAAAATATCAAACTGGAGTACTACTGAAATTCATCAAGAGCCACAAGTGATCTTCACAGTTAGCTGTATAGAGATAGAGATAGAGAAAGAGTTAATGATTTCGATTAATAGTTTATCAATCAAAGAATTAAGTGATTTCAATCTAGAAAAAAAGTTTTGAGGAACTTACAGTTGAGGATCTTGAATGCAAATCCAAATGTGACGACAAAATCAAAGTTGATTTTCAAGAATTCTATTTCCAAGTATTCTGTAATTACTATTATGTACTTTCTTGTTCTTCAGCTTAAGAACTTCTAGAGAGAGAAAAATGGCCGAGAGTTGCCATAAGCTGATGAATTGAGTGGAATTTGAAGTTGCAGTGTAAGTGCAACAGAGTGATAGATGTAGAGAGAGAAAATGCTGTTTTAGAGAGAGAGGGGAGAGGGTCCGTAACTGAAGGGAAGAAATAGATCGCACGTGGGAATAAACTCGTGTCAAATAGGTCCAAGCGAGGGAAGAAGATTTTTATATTTTGAATAGATTTTGTTTTTTTCAAAAAAAAAATAGTAATATTCTTCCAATCAAAATCTTTTAGAGCATGTTTGTGTATGCTTATGGGGATGTTCTCCTACCCACTGCTGGGTAGGGTAGGAGTTTTCTTACCCACTGTTGAGATAGCAGCTCATGATTGATAATTCATGGAAAAAATAATGAGTGTGGAGCCATGAATTGTCAATCATAAGCTGACCCACCATGGGTAAGAGAACATCTCATATTTAGATAATGTTAGTTGTACACTCCACACTTACACCGACACTTACACTCTCTTATGTGTCAAATAATAATTTAGCCAAATTATTATTTATTTGATCAAATTATTGTTTGACACATAAGAATGTGTAAGTGTGGGTGTACAACTAACATTATCCAAAATGAAAAACTCAATTTCCTGTTTTTCTTTTTCTGCAAAAATTATTTTTTGTTGTTTATATATTAATTCACTTGATAAGTCTTTAATTTTAAATAAAAGTCTAAATTGAGTAGTTTGTATCTTTGATAAGGCTTTATATATTGTTTTAAATCTTAAAAAAAATAATTAGTCCACAAATATATAGACCCGACATATTTCGACGTAGGTTAAGCTTGTTCATTGTGTAGACTATAGATATTTTTCTTTTTAGACGTAAGAGATATTTTTTCTAAAAATACACATTGTTGGCTCAATACATGTTAGTCGAACAATTAGTAATGTTTTTAGTGGCAAATCTAAAAAGGAGAGTTGGTCCTTTTTTTTGTTGGGTAAGTAAGATGCGACCTTACAATTGAAGACCCTCTTCTTGTATTGAACTAGAGTCAAAGTCATATGTTTTAGTGATGGTTGGATTGCCTAAATAAAAGTTGTTTGATGAGGTCTTTGGACTTAGAATCTTCTTGTACACTGTTTGCATTTAATTCAAGGGTGATCTCCTCCCACAAAACTCCTCACTTGGATACTTGTTCAACTTTGGTTTTAAATCAATGTTACATCCAAAAATTAATACATGCTTATCCAGTGGGGAGACTCTGTAATTTATAAAACTTGTGTATACATAATTTTATCAATGTTATAAAAATTAATACACGCATAGACTCATAAAGATAAATGGACGAAGAATTGAATTGGAGTCATATCTAGGGGTCATAAAAAATATTTTTTGTTGAGCTTGAACTTTGTCAACTCGATTCAATTTAGTGTGGTATAAAAATTAGTGATCTTTTATCTTTGAATTGAATTACGGAAAGACCACTTCTCGTCCAATTGACATAACTTAATCTGTTTATTTCATAAAATAGAAATTAAGAAAATCACTCGACTCGCCAAAACTTGTCACAAAGTTATTGTCTAGTTAAAATAGAGAAAAGAAAGAAAAACCAAGATTCTATTTCTACAAAGTCAAATTCTAATCCTACGGCAACACAATATATTTGTATAATATTATATGGAAACATCCCATTAAAAACCTGTTTCCTTATCATTCAAGGAATAGGACATGCAAATATTTTCTGTTATATATATATATATATATATATATATATATATATATATATATATATATATATATATATATATAACTTTAAGCACACACCCAATTCCCCATTCTCAACAATTCTCGGTTTTTGAATTACACTGATTTCTGCAGAACTTCTTCATCACCATACTTTGAAGGTAGTGTCAGATTTATTTGTGTAAAAACGGGCTTTCTATGTTTGATTTCAAATTGTTTTGAATTATTTAATTTCAACGCAAACCTCCGCCATTCTCATCTTCCAGCCCCTTACAATTTATTTTTATTTTTGTTGTTTCTTGATGGTACTAAGATTCCTCGCCATTCTCATCTTCTAGAACCTTACAATTTTTTTATTTTTTTTCAAAATTGTTGTTTCTTGATGGTAATCGTCCTTGCGCAACAGCAATTTTCTCGACGATATCTCTCTTGGCGGGTGATAGAACCAGCCACCCGTCAAGTGTAATCGGTGAAATACCAAAATCCCCCATTACATCCCAGGTGGCTCCGCCCCTGCAAGGGGGTGAATATGGAGCAAGAAGAGGAGGAGGGGGACGAGGGTTGCATGGAGGTGGTGGGGTTCGACGCTTGTGATATGAGCTATATATACAAATAAACCCTAACGTCGAAGGACAATAAATTAGTAGTAGTGATGTATCTTCTCCACTGAGGCCATAATTATTAATTCTTTTACTCACTATATCTTGATTATAAAAAAGATATTTTCTGTCCAATTGACATGTTAATTTTTAAAAAACATAAACTAAAAGAATCACTCGACTTGCCAAAACTTGTATAAAGATGTCCGTTTGACGATTATGGGTATACAATGTGTTCAAGATTTTTTAAGTAGATAATCTAATTTTGATCAATTTAGTGGTCTCAACATTCCTATTTTACTAAAGAATTTATTAATGGTTGTATTTTGTTCTTTCTTCGCAGTAAGAATTTATTTGGAGGGATGACAAGGCGTAGCACAAGAAAAACTATGCGCAAAAATGCAAAGCGCATTGTCTCAACAATCAGAACTATTCCGAGAGAACTTGCTAGTGATATTATGGCTCGAGTAGCCGCGAATTCATTAACTGATATAACTAACGTCAAATTGAGGTACGTTTTTTTTTGTAACCCAAAATATTTCCTTCTCTATGCTTTCCGGTTTTCAAATTTAATTCTTCGTTTGCATTTTGCCTGTAACTTGTAATTTGAATTGTGCAATCTGGTTGGTCTAAATTTTTTGTCTATTTTTTGAAATTCTCTCCAACTTTTAATTTTCAATTTTTTTTTTTTTCTTATTTCACATTGCATAGCGTACGTGTTTGTTTTTTATTTTTGAAATTCTATCTCTATTTGTTGAAAAACATATAGCTATAATTTTAATGCATTTTTTAAAATTTTGTAGTTAATTTACGTAAAATATTTTGGATAGACAACAATAGAGTTAAAACAATATTTATTCAATTGTTTCCTTGTAGAAGTAGGCAATTTTCTTAATTAATTTTTACATACAAACTTGGCAAAAAGATTTCACAAATTCAAAACAACAACAATAATAATAATAAAATAAAAAAGTTGACATATAAATACAAATGATTATAATTATTTGTGATTTTTATGTATATATTTTTTTGGCAGCTGCAAAGTATTAAATGAAATCGCTGAAGATCCATATGTATATCAAAATGTATCTCTCCAAAAGTTTCGAGTTGTGCCATGGAACCCTCTGAGTGAAGAGGAAAATGCTTTCTTGAATAAGTGCTCGGAATTTAGGAATCCAGAACTTTTGTATAGAAGAGGAGTGGTAATCTTTTTCATTCTCCTTGCTATTGAATATTTTATATAATATACATACCACCATTTAATGTCAATTTGCAAGTTTTTTATTGTAAAAATTTAACTATGTTTATTTGTTTCAGGTTGATTACTTTAGTAGGAACCAATTAGACTCAGCTTTCAAGTGCTTGAAGAATGCTGCAATTTTAGGACATATTGGAGCACTTTACGTTATTGGTATCGTCTTGCTATTTAGTGACGATCAATTCAAACAGAGGGGAATAACCATATTAAGTGCAATGAAGAAATCAAGAGAATTTAGAAGAAAATTGAAGTACTGTCGGAAGAATCTAATTAAAATATTGAGGACGATTTGGGTAAAAAATTCTCTTATTATAAATCATCGACCGATTTGTTGTGCCCAGAAAAATCAACATGCGAGGAAAGAAGGTTGGCCTTCAACTAAAAGTGAGGAAGAAGACAATATGACATGTGATGCTTGTATATGTGATACGGAGCTTGCTTTCATATTTTGTGTGCTTCCTCGTGCGCAATATTAATCTTGTTAAGATTAATTTAGATTGAGTAAATACATGTACTTTTAAGTCACTATTGGAATAATATTGTCCAATTTTTGTTTTTGCATCTTTCTTGTTAAGTATGATTGTAAAAAGTTTATTAGATCCAAGGGTGTTTGTTAAAATCCATACAATGCAAGTTCTTTCAAAACATCTGGGAAGTAGCCAATACTGACTAATGGAATGCAAGGAAATACCACTACCATTTATAAGAACGAACAAAAAGGACTTATTACAAAAAAACAAACACAGCTACAAAAATCTCATTCATGATGCATTTTTGAGAACATGCAAAAGATGAAGCAACCCAAAAACCATGAAATTTCAACATCATTTTAAATTGTTCAATTTTTCCTCTCCACTCTTCAATCAAAATAGTCCTATTATTCAAAATGCAGTTCCATTGCAGAAATTGAGATATGACGAAATCACTTGGACGACTAACAGTTTTACATCCCAATTTCATACTATATAAGTATCGAAAACCGACAATAAATTGTATAAACAATGGAATTATTTGTAAAATATCAGTTTGTACAACTAAATTAACTTGAACATTTGTTATTCTTCAACATTCTATCTTTTTATATGTCATAACTCAGAAGCAATGGTTGTGCAGCTCGGGTTCAAAAATAATCCTAGTTATAAAGATCAATAAACAAAGACTGTAAAACTACATGTGAAGGATCCTAAACCCTTGGACAAAAAGGGGGAATGTGCACAGAAGTTTCATTTTATATAAGATCAATCTTCATAACCAAGCAAGAAAAGAGCCATTACCTAAGTTATCTATTGATATGCAGCAGCCTGAAGTGCTGCAGACCAAAACTGAACAACACAAAAGGTTTGGAGAAGGTCTGCAGCACCAAAAGCACTACTAATGAACACTGCAAAACCCAACAAATGGAAGAGATTTTGTCTGCGAAATTTGGCTTAATCTGCTTATTCAAACAGGTTTCACCTAACTAATTATTTCACTATTTACTTTCACAGAATTGGGAAACGCAAAGATCATCCATTCACTGGAAAACAATTGCGGTAAAAAATAAAATTGGCTGCTCAAATACAGAGAGAAGGAAAAATACATCTAATAAAATGTCAACTAGAATTATTAAGATTCCAATTTTGAAAAATTAAACTCGTTCGTGACAACTAAAAAAAATGATAGCAGTGAAATACTTAGCTTACAATAAAATCAATCCAAAAATGAAAAATAAAACTCAAAACCCCATGAACTCACCAAAATCACGCAAAAAATATCAGACTGGAGAACTGGCGAAATTCCCAAGAGCGGCAAGTGATCTTCACAGTAAGCTATATAGATTTCGATTAATAGTTTATCAATCAAATAATTAAGTGATTTCAATCTAGAAAAACAGTGTTGAGGAACTTACATTTGAGGATCTTGAATGCAAATCCAAATGTGACGACAAAATCAAAGTTGATTTTCAAGAAAACTAGTTTCCATAAGCTGATGAATTGAGTGGAATTTGAAGTTGCAGTGTAAGTGCAACAGAGTGATAGATCGATATAGAGAGCGAAAATGGTGTTTCAGAGAGAGAGAAAAGAGGTATGTACCTGAAGATGTCTAGGCGGGGGAATTTAAGAACATTTTTATATTTTGAACGGATTTTTTTCCCCTCTCAAAAAAATAATATTCATCCAATCAAATGAGTAGTGAGAGTACATTATGCTCTTTTTATTGTACTTCCTTTTTTTATTGTTTTCTTTTTCTATTTATTTGATTCTCCAAAAAAAAAAATTATAATTTGAGAAGGAAAGGGAAAAACTTCATTTCCTGTGTTTTTTTTTTTATTAAAAAATTATCTCTTGTTGTTCATCAGTTGAAATTAAAGTAAGAATAATATTAATTCTCTAGATACAAGTCTAAATTGAGTAGTTTGTATTCTTTAAAAAATGTTTATATTTTGTTTTAAATCTAAAAGAAAATAATTAGACCACATATAGAGACTACAAATCTCGATATGGATTAAGTTTGTATGTTATGTAGACTATAAATATTTTTTTAACGCAACACATATTTGACATAAGTCGAAAAAGACCATAATCAACCACTACAAACACATACATTTTAGGATCTTGATCTCCTACTCACTTAGGTTGTCCACTTATAATGTCTACGCTGAGGTGGTACCAATCATGTGATGCCACATCAGCGTAGACATTATAAGTAGGCATCATAAGTGAGTAAGAGATCAAGATTCATACATTTTATCCACAAAATTATACTCACATCTTCTAGTTCAATTAGAATTTCTCCGTAGCCAACTGAAGAAAATACATGACACACATGATGAGTCAATTATGTCACTAAATTAATCAAAATGGATTTAAGAATGAATATTGAATAAAAAAAAAAAAGAGATTGTTTTCAACAATAATATTATCCCCAATCCTTTAACAATCATCTTACGGAATAATTTTTTTTTCCCTTTCAAAAAGTCATCGTAAGTATAGGTGGAGTTTTTGAATACTCGCCTAAAACTAGACAAGGAGTTTGGAATTTGGCCATACCTAGTCTATTAATAGAAAAATTTGTACAAAAAGAAGGAAATATGTCAATTTTTCTTTTGAAATTACAAATGAGCAAGAGGTAGGGGGAATTATTTGTGGAAGGAGTGGGATGTTTTTATATTTAATTGTATTCTTTAGTTTTTCTTTTTTATATAAGTTACGCCCGTAATTGCCAAATCAACTATGTGAACTTTGTGACATGTATGGACAGGGGTGCTATTATCTTAACTTTTTCTAAGACATTGTTGGCTTAATACATTTCAATTAAATGAGAAATGATGTTTTTAGTGACGGAAAAATAAGTAATATTATAGAGAAAATATAATTTAGAAAGGTGAGTTAGTGCTCTCTCTCGTTTGGACTGTCCAAACTCTTTTTTCGTTCAATATTTAGGATTCGAATTCTGTCAATAGATTTTACTTTTTAGTTTTTTAGACTGAATTTTAATTCAGCCTCGAATTTTTTCTACTTCATTTATTGAATTTTATAGCTCTTGTGTCTTTAATAGAAGGAAGAAATAGAGAGAAATTATTGAGAATTTCATAAATATGATAATATATTCCTACTATTTAATGCCCGGATAGAAAACTTATAAAATAGTGTCGGCCTATTTCTTGTCATTTAAGTCAATTCCCAACTTTTATCATCATGCTTTTCATAATGCATGCCTAGTTGAGATTGACCCAAATTCTAAGTCCAAATTACAATTTGGTGAGCCTAAGTTTCGTCGACTCGACTCAATTTAGCTCAATATACAATTAGTGATAATTATCTTTTGTACTATAAGAAAAACCACTTCGTTCAATTGATATGTCTTGACGACATACGGTATTATTTTGTTAGAAGGAAAAATGGTGGATCTTAGTAATAGAAGAATGGAGCAGAGGAGAATGAAAAACACGCGCCTTCCATGCTGTCATGGGCGGCAACGGTGGTTATTTTTCATCGGTGGGGGTTGGGAATTAAACTACAATACTTTTTTGATAAAGTTTTAAATGAAATTTTTGGTTTGCAACTAAAATATCCGAGAATGTATATAATTTTTAAAAAAAATGAAGTGTCTTCGTTATCATTTCAAATTATAAAAGAAAAAATTTGAACTAGGCATAAATTGTAAAATGAGTTATGTTGATTGACAGTATAAACCACGTTTTGGTATTTTGTTCTGAAATTCGTCCCAAGTTTATTGATAAAAAAATTTCATAGTCTAGTACGACCACAAGTCCAACCTAAGTCGGGCCACATAAGATGCACGAGTTAATAATTTTTCTAATAAAACAATATTTGAATTGAAAGCAATATCTTGTCAAGATTTAAGATGCATTTGCTAACTTGCATAAATATTAGTATGAGTGGATCGGACTGCTACAAATTGTATACATCATTCTTTAAATTCAAGTAAACTACCAACAATATTTCTTGGACAGACAATGTTAATCACGTATTACAGTTTGTAAAAAGGAAACTCTAATCAGCATTTCATAGTTTTACTATATATGGTTAAGCCATAAGCATGTTTAGTGAATAAAACACTAAAATAATAGAAAAGGCTAAAACATGTTGGAAAATTAGTAGAGTTATGCTATATTTGGGCATAATTTTGTGTGAGACCCGTTTCTTCATTGTAAAAGATAAAAATAAAATTGAATGTTCACTATTTTCCTTGTTGTGTTTGATCTTTTTTTTTCCATGGAAATTTTTTCTCATTTCCCACTTTTAACCACATTTTCTTTGTTTTCAAGGAAAAATCATATATTTATTTTCCATGGAAAAAAATAATGCTCGGGTGAATGAAAAATTGAAGTTTAGTACATTGGAAAATGGGAAAATTTTGACTAGTATATGTATGGCCACACTTTTGAAATATGTAATCTAGTGTAGCATAGATGTTCTCTCTTGTGTGCGTCCACATAGGGTGCAAATCACAGACCGATTAACACTTCAAGCAAATTGAAATCATGTGCAAGCGCGACTTACGTACACAAAGGACTGATGTTTGATAAACACACTGCAAATTCACATTTTAATTACATTTTTTCATCATGTTTACTTGCAATTTCATGTCTGTCTTTGTCATAAGGAATTGGAGTCCTGATCTCCTACCCACAATTGGCAAAAATTTTGTTGCCTACTGCCTAGGTGGCTTGCCAAATAATTCAAAATTTGTCAAATAAATTTTGCCACCCATTAATAAATTGGGCTACAAAATCCCACCCACCCTTCTCTCTCTCTCTTCTCTCAGATTTGCTCGAGAACGCCCAAATGGTCGAATCGACCAAACACCGACAACATCGGACAACCACCATACCGAACCACCATCTCCACGTCCCCACTCTACCCTTTTCTCTCTTCTCCCAAATCTGATGGACAACCACCAAACATTGAATGCCGACAACACCAAACAACCACCATCGCCTCCAACACTAGACAAGAAAAATTTTTAAATAAAAAATAAAAAATTTGAAGGGACTCAATTATGGCGGTTAGCGGCCAACTCCTCCGCTCCTCTATCTATTTTAAGCAATCCACGGTTTGAATCGGACAAGATCAATATGTCACCGCCATGGTCAGATATAACAACATATCATTAGAGGCTCGTATATCAATAGTTAATTGGAGGCTCAGATCAGAAATATAAAAAATTACCTATCATCACAGCACTTTTACTAAGCTACCGTCGATCAAAAAATAAAAATTCGAACATTTAGCGTGAGGATGAGGAGAGAGAGAAGAGTGAGAGAGAGAGAGAGAAGAAAGAGAAGAATTTTATGTGGTGACAAATTTGAGTGGGTGGCAAGGGTGGTCCAATTTAGTAATGATGTGGCATAATTTATTTGACAAATTTGAGTGAGGTGGCAAGTCATGCATTTTCAAAAGGCTATATGATAACTTGAAGCAACAACAATAATTAGGAGATCAAGACTCTGAAAAACGGTCGATCTTTACCTTTATTATAGAATACTGATAATGTCTGTCTTTATCATAAATTTTAATGCATTTTCAAAATTCTCCTATATATATAACTTGAAGCACCCACCCAATCCCCCATTCTCATCACGTCCCAGTTTCTGACATTAATTTTCTCCTATATATATAACTTGAAGTATCTAGCCTATGGACTCAAAGGAGGGGGAAAATGTTTTGATTTTTATTTCATCGAGTCAATTTGCAAATCAATTTTGAATTACAATTGTCAAACGATACGAAAGGTTCTTGATGCCACTTTGAAGTACTTAAGGCATAATTTGTAACGCATATTTCAATTTGTAAAATCGTTAAGTGATAAAGTTGCAATAACAAATTAAAAATAACTGTGCAAAATGGGTTCAATAAATTCAATTTGTGGCCATCGTCTATTTTGGGTTATTTTCTCGCTATATTTTTTGATAGTCGAGCTACATTCTTGATATTGTTTCAAAGAACTCAAGAGCAGCTATGCAACACATATTTTGAAAAAGAAAAATCGTTAAATAGTGAACTTAAAATAACTAGTCAAAGATGATTATTTTCGCTAGTCAATTTAAATAAAACTCTATTAGATGTCAATTAATACTCATCCGATTTGAATAATTAATTATGAAAATATAATGAATTTAAGGATCATTACAAGTTGCGTATTATTATTTTTTAATTAAATATAGAAATATAATGGTGGTATTTGTATTGCACTTTTTTGTACTTTTGTTTTTGAATTTTTAAGTTAATGTATTGTTTTAAATGTGCAAATTGAAGGATAAAATTCATTGTGCCTCATTTTCGTCTAATTGTATTAGTTTCTATAATTAATTTCTTATGTGTAATACTAATCGGTACGGCCTCATTGGTAAGTGCTACAAGATTTGGTGCATTGTAACCTATGGTTATGGACTCCAATCCGTTAGTATGAAATATTTTCTTTTCCAAGTAAAATCCTTTAGTATATGAAAGAGTGAAAATGGGATTTTGTTCCCAATTTATTCATCTTGCATCGACTCTAATACATGAAAAAGGGATTTTGTTCCCAATTTATTTATCTTGCATTCACTATAGTATATGAAAAAAGTTCTTTTGTTCCCAATTTATTCATCCTGCATGCATTATAGTATACGAAATAGTGCTTGTTCTCAATTTATTCATCATGTATCAACTCTAGTATACAAAAAAAATGCTTTTGTTTTCGATATAAGAAAAAGTGCTTTTGTTCCCGATTTATTCATCTTACATCCACTCTAGTCACTACAATATATAAGAGAGGATTGTAAAATCACTATTCATAGTTTCGACCAATACTACATCGTTTCACCTTTTAAAAAAATCTGACATCTAATTAAATATTCATCAGTCTTTTTCACTTTTTGTCCCATTATCTTTCCTTCTGTGTCATTTTATATTCATCTAACATACCCATCCCTTTGACGCCTCAAAATCTCCATCATCTCTCTTCTGTGCACGCAAGGTCTGGATTCAATCAAAGAATTTGACTACAATTCTCTCAACCTCCACAGGAAATCAATGAAAAAAAATTGAAGAAAAGAAGGAATACCCTTCTTGGCTGCGGTGGTAATGGGATTTCTGGTGGGATGTTATTTGTATCAAAGGAAGAAAATAACATGGCAATGTCATCTTGGCGTTAGGGTTGGAGTTAAGCATTGGCTTGAGCCTTGATGATGATGTTGCAAGGTCTAGGTCTAAGCCGACGACGGGTCCTTAGTTGTCCAACGATAAATCAATTTCTTTGATTGTTGTCTTGTGGAATCCAGGAAACAGGTACTATGGAACCCGGCACAATGTAATGGCTTGTAGTCGATTAGTTTAATTTGTTCATTTTGTTCGCATTTATGTTGTGTTGATTTTCATTAGAGAATGTTTGAACTTTTTCTTGCTCCCCTTCAAATGGGTATGTATCGATTGAATGTGATCTAGACTTAAGTTTTTGGAATGGGCGGGAACCCGAACAAATGTGTTATTTAGTATTTTTTCCCCAAATTCAGTTATTTTGGATAATTATTTACAAAAAAATCATCTTTTGTAGTATTATTTAGAAGAGAGATGTGATTTCGTGGAGTTTATTAGTCGGTACAACAATCGGGGCTTTATATTCATCTCGTAATTGAACCCTATGCTTGTTGTAATATTAGAAAATGCAAATTAAATTTTCTATTTATAGAAGAAAAACAATATTTTTGGAAAATAGTTTTATCCTGAGCACTTTTCCAGTTTGGTTGAAGTATGTTCCAAGGATTCGTTTCAGAACAGATAATGGACATTTTAAGGTTAGTTGACTATTTGCTTGACATTTTTGTTGAATTCCTTTTGATATAGTTATTCCATTAATTTCTAATTAGTGTTCATAATTTCTGTTGTTTGAAATCTTTACACAAAGGTTGCAATCTAAAAATTTCCAACCAAAATTGTTAATATGATGAAAGTAGAAAAGTTGTAGGAATCTCATGGTAGTCCAATAATTCTATCTCAGGCAATCATTGTGCTCCCTTTCATTCTCTTTTTCCATCTTCTGAGATCCAATTTTAAGTCCATGCCTTTATATATCCACAAGATATTAGCACGCAAAGCAAATAAAATAGAAAATGTGTGTATGTGACAGATTGAGAACGAGTATGGACCTATGGAATACAAACTTGGTTCACCCGGGCGAGCTTACACAGAATGGGCTGCCAAAATAGATGTCGATCTTGGCACTGGTGTCAATGGGTCATGTGCAAGCAAGATGGTGCCTCAGATCCCATTGTGAGTACTAACCCTTTTCGCAACATCATTTTTTTGCTCTGTCTCTTTCTTCATTTTCCCATCTTTTAACGGTTATGGTGATGTGTTCCCTCGTTTTTAGTGGGGTTCCTATGTAAGAGTGTCTTGTCCCCTTATGTGCTCGTTAATAATATTTGCTTCTATACTTTCTCAAGCCAATACATATTACTTTGTCTTTATTATTACATTAGCAGAGACCTTTGAAAGCTATGACTAAATCATGGCAATGTTTCCATGTCTTTTAACTTCCATCTATTGTTCTTTAAAGAATATTTTTCAACTTGATGCTATCAAAAGATGTTAAAATGATAAGAAATAATGTAACTACATCAAGCTGAAATCACAAATATTCTTGTAATTCTGTGAGCTTCCACTTGAAAAGATAAATCTTAATATCTATTTCAATAGGTTTATAAAATAATCTATCATGATATCCTACATTAATATGTGTTTTTATTGTTCAGATCAATACTTGCAATGGTTTCTATTGTGACTACTACTCTCCCAATAAGGCTTATAAACAAAAAATGTGGACTGAAGCATGGACTGGCTGGTAATTTTTTAACATGTCTTACGATTGGTGACTTGATCAGCTTATTGCATCTTTACTTTTTTATAAAGATCACTGGATCAGAATATTCGTGGAGTTTTTTCTATTCGTTTTATTGGAAATTATCCTTATACAACATTTATTGTAGTTTTACTGAATTTGGAGGTCCAATTCCTAACATCTAGTTGAAGATATGGCATTTTCTGTAGCAAAATTCATACAGAATGGGGGGTTCTTTCATTAACTATTATATGGTAAATTGACTTTCAATGAGTTTGGAGGTCCAATTTCCTACCGATTGTTTCATATAGTGTTGCAAATTGTCTTCTTAAAAAAACATACATATGACAGAATTTTCTAAAGAATAGCATGCTCATCAACCTAAGTAATGAAATTTTCTTTCTCATGTCCAGGACTGTTGAGGCAACCCAAATGTGGTCATCTGAAAGACAAGCATAGACCAATAAAGTTGTGTGGGCCGTCTTTTAACATCTGTTGATCCTATTGTTACACCACTTGGAAAACCATCAAGAGGTTGGATACAGTTTTTGTTCTCTCAAATATATCACAATTGTTGAAGATAAAAATTTAATTTCAAAATATCCATTTGTTTTGCTCTTTAGGATCATGTTTTCAAATCAAAGTCTAGTAGTGATGCTTTTCTTGCAAACTACAATCAACACTCATTTGCAAAGGTATCTTTTGGGAATATCCATTACAACTTACCTCCATGGTCTATCAACATCTTTCCCGATTGCAAGAGCACTATTTCCAATACAACAAGAGTAAGAAAAAGCTCCTTCTTTGAATCATCTATGTTAGTTGTTATGTTGAACAAGTGTGTTAGTTGTTGTGTTGAAAAAGTAGTCTCAAGTGCCTTCAAAAGCACATGTAGTTTTACAATATTATGCAATAAACAAAACTTGAATCAATCCGAGTTTATTTAGGAAGGTCAAGGCTAAAAGTGCACAAATGAAGATGACCCATGTTGGAACGAAATTTTCTTGGCAGTCATACAATTAAGAGATAGCATCATATGACGCCAATTCATTTACTATGGTCGAACTATTAGAGCAAATTAATACTACCAGATATGTGCAGATTATTTGTGGTATACAATGAGTAAGTGCTCATGTAAATTTATGTGACCTTACTTGCATTAACATTAGAACCAAAAAAAAAAACTTTCTTTGAAATGAAATTGTACCCTGTTTTTATTTTCATTGTCTTTTCCCTTCTTTGTTTCTTTATTCAGTGTGAAGATCGACAATAATGAATGATTCTTAAGCGGTGGGGAGTTGTCTGTTGTTACAATCTTATCTGCAGGCCATGCTTTGCATTTTTTGTTAATGGTCAATTATTAGGTTAGTGTTTATCCACATCCAAACAATTTTAGATCTCGTTGGTGCAAGTATTGATCGCTAAATTGGTCTATTTTATCATTTTAAGGAAAAAATGTTCGACGGACATTTTATTAAGTTCTAATCTCTATAGGTGTCTTTCAAAACATCTGCCTCAAGCAGTTAGAATGCAATTGCTTTAGAAATCACCGCGACAATATATTTTTTTCTTCTCTCGCATAATCAGTTTTGAAAATGTTATTCATGTCTTTTGTACCAAGTATAATAGGATCAGAGTTATTAGTAGTGTAAGAATGTATAAAACAATATAAATATCTTCTTTGACAAAATCAAAGTTACTTTAGAAGCTTGTTGTGCTTTTAGGCATTAATAATTAGTTGTTTGATTGCTGCTTAACATTTCGTTATTGTATTTATCTGATTTTTTTATTTCCCTTTTTGCACGAACAGGCTATGGAAGTCTAGAAAATCCCAAACTAACTTTCAGTCAAGGTGTAAAATTGAGAGCCGGAATTAACAAAATTTGGCTGATGATTATTGTTGTTGTCTCCCAGTTTGCTCTCTCTCTCTCTCTCTCTCTCTCTCTCTCTCTCTCTCTCTACACACAAACACACTCATACATACATGCATGCACATGATCTTCTTTCTACTTTCTAGAATAAGGATTAAGTAAAGAAAATCTCAGTTTGATACTATTAGAAATTGAGTGGATGATAATAGGCGTGGCTTATACATGCTTTTTCATGACATGAGCTCAGAATGTTGGTCGCCATTTTGAAACATGGAATGCTGGTGTTCTTGGCCCAGTTTCACTTGGTGGCTTAATGAGGGGAAACATGACTTAACATGGCAAAATGGTCTTACAAGGTAAGTTTTAGGAATTCAAAAATATTCTTATTGCTAACATTCTTCATCTCTAAAATTACCACTATGCTTTGGACAGGTTGGTCTAAAAACAAAAGCTCTGAGTCTTTACTCGCTCAGTGGAAGCTCTTCTATTGAATGGGTTGAAGGTTCCTATGTTGCTGAAAAGCAGCCATTAAGGTACAATATAAGTGTGTTTTGCTCTATTAGAGGATTTAGTCCTCTACGCATCTAGAATCCAGTTTCTAGATGCACATTATGCCTCACAAGAAAGCGCACACAACAAAGTTTTTGATTGCTGGCATATTTACTGAAGCTACCTATCCAATTCTCCTCTGAATTATTCTTTTTTTCCCAGTCTACTTTCAATGCTCCAAATGGGGATGAGCCTTTGGCTTTAGACATGAATACTATGAGTAAAGGCTAGGTATGGATTATTTGGTCAAAGCATTGAAGGGTATTGGAATCAATACAAAGGATGTGGCAATTGTAATACCTACAATTATGCAGGTTGGTTCATTGAAAAAAAAATGCCTAAGATATTAGAGGAAAGCTTCTCAGACATGGTAAGCAAATCTACATCGCTCTACCATGTTATCTCTTATATATTCGACTAAACGAGGAATTTTTTTTTTTTTTTTACACATCACGTTCCTCTTCCTAGCTCTATCCAACAGGAAATTTGTTGTTCGTGTTTGAAGAATGGAGAGAAAATCCTTGGGGGATCTCTTTGGGAAAAAGAGTATTAGCAAGCGTATGTGTAGACATATTTGAATGGCAGCCAACATTATTGAATTGGCAGATGCTAGCATCGGGAAAAGTCAACAAACTATTGTGGCCGAAAGTTCACCTCTCATGTGATCCAGGTCTGAAGATCTCGTCTATCAAATTTGCTAGCTTCGGAACACCCAAGTGGGACTTCTAAACTACCAGTGCCCATGTATAAACTAGCTGGTGTTGCAAAATAAACAGTGTATTCAAAAATCTTCCTTCTTTTTACTCGATGATTTTCTCTCTTTAACAATGACTTTTTGCCATGACCATGCCTCTGCCTATAGAATCTGCTCTTTGTTCAAATCATAGTAACAACACCTTAAATTAGTATTCTACTATTTTGTAGACAATTTGTTAGATGATAAATTTACCTTCTGCATAAGATCAATCTTGTTTGCATATATAAGATCTATGCTGATGAATGCAATGTTTTGAGGTTTATTTGTTCTACATATATTATTCACTAATTAATTACTTATTTTCCTATTTATTTATACTTAAACTATTGAAATGTGTAGATACATTTGACTTCGCCATGATGTGTTTCATTTGCATTATGCAAACATAGTTAGTTACTTTATTTGACCTCATCAATTCATTAATTATATATTACATTGCATGTATGCTCTTAATGTTTATTTATTAGATTTTAATTGGCTCTACCTGAATTTTGAACGTTACTATATACACAACTATAGCTGCAACACGTGCATAGCACGTGCTTAAACTAGTATACAAAAAAGTGCTTTGGTCCCGATTTATTCATCCTGCATCCACTCTAGTATACGAAAAAGTACTTTTGTTCCCGATATATGAAAAAGTACTTTTGTTCACGATTTATTCATCCTGCATCCACTCTAGTATATGAAAAAGTGTTTTAGTTCTCGACTTATTCATCATGCATCTACTCTAATATACGAATCTACTCTAGTATACGAAAAAGTGTTTTTGTTCCATATATATGAAAAATTACTTTTATTCCCAATTTATTCATCCTTCATCCACTCTATTATACGAAAAAGTACTTTTGTTCTCGATTTATTCATCCTGCATCTATTCTAGTATACGAAAATGTGCTTTTTTTCCCGATATATGAAAAAGTACTTTTGTTCCCGATTTATTCATCATGCATCCACTCTAGTTTATGAAAAAAAGCTTTTGTTCTTGATTTATTCATCTTGCATCCACTCTAGTATACGACAAAGTACTTTTGTTCCTTATATATGAAAAAGTACTTTTATTCCCGATCTATTCATCCTACATCCAATCTAGTACAAGAAAAAGTGCTTTTCTTCTCGATTTATTCATCATGCATCAATTCTAGTATACGAAAAAATGATTTTGTTCCCGATATATGTAAAAATACTTTTGTTCCCAATTTATTCATCCTGCATCTACTCTAGTATACGAAAAAGTGCTTTTGTTCTTGATTTATTCATCTTGCATCCACTCTAATATATGAAAAGTGCTTTTGTTCTCGATATATGAAAAAATGATTTTGTTTTCAACATATAAGAAAGTGCTTTTGTTCCCGATTTATTCATCTTGCACCCATTCTAGTATACGAAAAAAATACTTTTGTTTTTTATTTATTCATCCTGCATCCACTCTAATACACGAAAAAGTGCTTTTGTTCTCGATATATGAAAAAGTGCTTTTGTTCCCGATATATTCATCTTGCATCCAATCTAGTATATGAAAAAGTGCTTTTGTTCTCGATTTATTCATCCTGCATCCACTCTAGTATACGAAAAGTGCTTTTGTTCTCGATATATGAAAAAGTATTTTTGTTCCCGATTTATTCATCCTGCATGCACTCTAGTATACGAAAAAGTGCTTTTGTGCTCGATTTATTCATCATGTATCCACTCTTGTATACGAAAACATGCTTTTGTACCATATATATGAAAAAATGCTTTTGTTCCCGATATATATTTTCCTTAGCTTTTCCTTGAGTCTTGTGAAATGTTTCTTTAGCTTTTGACTCCATATCCTTCACCTTCTTCTGCAATTCAGTTATGTAAGCAATGGCATCTCTCAGAAATCTCTCATCTTCCTCGTAGCAACATCCTATCGATTTTCCAATCGCTCACTTCTCGGGTTCCCCACTACCTTAGCCTCATCCTATAATAACTCACGATAACAAGAAACTCAAAAACCGATCTTGATCTTCCGATTAACTAATACCCAAAAAATGCAAATATATAACAAAATAATAACTCCATAAAGAGAAAATGCATAAAAAATCGATGAGAAAATAGTAAATACTAACAAGGAATTGGCGAGAATCAGGCCAAGCAGACTTATTGAAGTGTTTAACAGCAATCCATTTATCATTTTCAAGCAATACTTTGTAAACTACATTGAAAGCCTTCTCTCCTATGTTCTGAAACAATGTTTTCAAAAGAAAACCCATTTGTAGCATATTTCAACTCCTCCTAGCTAAACTCTCTGAAGCTTGGCAATTCATTTTTCTCCTAGTTTTTTGTAAGCATTTTACACAAAACCCGATAATGTAATTAAAAAGATACAAAACCCTATACAAATAATCACATATAAAAGTTGCACTTATAGGCCCAAATGTACCAACCCAAATCAGAGGATTGAAGAAGAGGATTGAAGTAGGGGGGGGGGGTGGGGTGGGGTGGGGGGTGGGGGGTAGAGAAGAATACTTATTTGAATAAAATAAAATTGATTAGAATTTATTTGTACTTTAAAAATATTAAAAGTTCAATCGCAATACTTTCATTGTATTTTTTTCTTATCATTTTAATTTATTTAAGTTTCAACGTAAAAAAATCATCGTAGAATTGTCGAATATTGAAAAATATTGATTTTGGGACCATATATGAGAATAAATGAAAGAACGATGACGATATCTAGCAAAAAAAAAAAATAGGAATGAAATCGTTACAAACCTAAAAAAATGGGAACCATTAATATAATTAACGCTTAATTAAATACATGTACTATTAAGTCATTATCAGAATAACATTGCCCAAAATCTCTCTTTCTTGTCAAGTTTGATTATGAAAAATTTATTAGACCTGAATTGTTTGTTACAGGTTATGCAAAAACCTGCGTAACAAACCTTGGAATCCGCTTCATGACATGTTCAAAATTACAAAAAGAAAGCCTTTGTCCGATTTCTAGGAATTATTCACCCCAACAGCACATCCAAAGTACAAACAGTGGCTTCTTTCAAGATACAATAAATGTGGGACAAACCAACCAAATTTAGCGAAGTTTCATTTTTGTCAAACTGATCCTAAGTTGACATGACATTCTAGTTGGCAAATAAATAACTAAACTGTTGTGTCACTTTTTCGATGGTCAATACTAATTGAAATGGACAAAATGACCAAATTGTAACAAAATTTAAGTCTTGTGACCAACATGAAAAAAATGAAGATCAGCAACCAACCAGCATAAATTTCCTAGACCAGCTTATTTAACCTCAAGAACCAAATAAACAAACGACAAAGCAAGGAAAATATGGCCCCTTTAATGATCAATAGTCAAATACTCAGATATAGTAAGTAGTTCACAAGCAAGGTTTGCTTTCAACACAATACACCATCCAAGAACAGTGTCTTTATAAACAACCGTGCAGTTCGGTAAGCTCTGTTTCTAATAAAATCCAGACAGTGCAAGTTCTTTCAAAACCTCTGGGAAGTAGCCAATACAAACTAATGGAATGCAAGGTAACACTACTACCATTTATAAGAAAGAACAAAAGAACTTATTACACAAAACAAACACAGCGGCTGCACAACAATTCTCGGTACTTCCATATTTCATAATTTTGGAAGCCCAATGACAATTCTCGCAAGCTTCATGAAAAAACTAACAGACAAGAACCTGCATTAGAAAATAAGGACGAGTCATGCATTTGTCCAACTTAAAATGTCAATACCAAACAAAAAGATTCTTCAGTTTTCTGATGCTCTTACAGCATATAAGAACAAGGAACTGCCACCCAAGATACCTGCACTGTTATTTTATTTAAGCAGCACAGCCAGGCGTTTTTCAATATACCTGGACAGCAAAACCAGAAAAGAGAATGGAGATGATAAATACACAAACTCGAGACAACTTGATACTGATAACATGTGATAGGGAAGAGAAGATAGAAAGTCGCTATTATTATGCAGCATGATCAGCAGTTTTAACATATGGCCAACAAAGCCAGAAAAGAGAATGGAGGATAATAAGTACCCAAACTCAAGACATAATGAAATAAATAGCATTAGCTCAGAAGAAAAAAACTGAAAGTAGAAACCCACATTCGGAATAAAATCTCAATCATGATGCATTTTTTGTAAACATTCGGAATAAATCACGATGCATTTTTGAAAACATGCAAAAGATGAAGCCAGCCAAAAACAATGAAATTTCAAAATCACATTACATTGTTTGATTTTTCCTCTCCACTCTTCAAAGCCAGAAAAGAGAATGGAGGATAATAAGTTCACAAACTCGAGACATATTGAAATAAATAGCATTAGCTCAGAAGACAGAAAGCTGAAAGTAGAAACCCACATTCGGAATAAAATCTCATTCAAGATGCATTTTTGTAAACATTTGGAATAAATCACGCATTTTTGTAAACATGCAAAAGATGAAGCCAGCCAAAAACCATGAAACTTCAAAATCACATTAAATTGTTTAATTTTCCTCTCCACTCTTCAATCAAAAAAGTCCCATTATTCAAATGCAGTTCCCATTGCAGAAATTCAGATATGACGAAATCTCTTGGACTAACAGTTTTACATCCCAATTTCAGACAAACTATCATAAACCGACAATAAATTGTATAAACAACAGAATTATTTGTAAGATAACAACTAGATTAACTTGACCATTTGTTATTCTTCAACATTCTATCTTTTTACATGTCATAATTCAGAAGCAATGATTGCGAAGGTGGGGTTCAAAAATAATCCTGATGTTATTAGGATCAGAGAACAAAAGAAAGTAAAACTACACTCTGAAGGATCCTAAACCCTTGGATAAAGGAGAAATGTGCACAGAGGTTTCATTTTATATATATCAGTCTTCAGAACCAAGCAAGAAAAGAGTCATTACCTAAGTTATCTCAATATATGCGGCAGCCCAGAGTGCTCCAGACCAAAACTGGACAACACAAAGGGCTTGGAGGAAGGCTTGCAGCACCAAAAGCACTACTAAGAAACTCTGCAACACCCAACAGATGGAAGAGATTTTGACTGCGAAATTTGGCTTAATCTGCTTATTCAGGTTTCACCTAACTAATTATTTCACTGGTCAAATTTCATCTCTGTATATCTGCACAGAGCACTAAAAAAACTCAATATTATAATGAGACAATTTATATTGCGTTAGAAAGAAGTTAGCTGTATAGAGATTCAGAAGAAATAGGAAAATGGTTAAGTACAAAACGTGATCTCTCTTCTATGCGTGCAAAAGAAAGATCAACTTGCCTGCGAGGATTCTTTTGCCGCTGCCCAAAGTCATCGTTTGCAAGCTCTGCAGCAGAAAATATTCAGCTACAGGGAAAAGATAAGTGTAACAATTGCACAGGAAAAATGAAAGTTGAACATATCTTACCAGGCCTATGTGTGGGCTTCCCATCATTATCAACTTTAGTTGTATTGTTATCTTTGCTGCATCAAATAACAAAATACTATTTACTTTCACAGAATTGGGAAGAGCAGACATCATCCATACACTAGAAAACAATTGTGGTAAAAAAATGCAGGTACTAGAAAGAAAATTGGATGCACAAATTCAGAGAGAAGGAAAAAACCAAGCATTTTACATTATCAACTGCAAAGGGTAAGCGAGCTTTCAGGAAAATAAATGTATAACAAAGTGGCAACTGTCCTACCAACCTTGAGGCAGCTGCCACAGAGGATGTCTGTCCAGATGGGCGAGCATGATAGGAACCATCAAGGGAGATGTATGGTGAACCAAATGTTGTCCCCAGAGCCCCAGCAGCACCAGCTAAAACTGGTAGCCTGAATGTCAATTAAAAAAATTACTTCGATGAAAAACAAAGATAATAAAATAAATTTGGTCCCATGTGAAGAAGACAGATCAAGTTTGAATATGCGCATGTCACCATTTGGACTTGATAATACAAGCATGTGTGTGGGGCGAAAGGTTTAATAGTGCTACAATAATTACCAAGTCATTTCAGAATTCCCTAAACCAAGTTGTGGTTGACCTACATATCCAGGAAACGCCATGCCAACAGCAGGAACTCCAATACCGCCAGGGTGTTGGCCTCCAAATTGCATAACTGAACAATCCACCAAACATCAGGAATCATTTTTTAAGTAAAAGATATAGGCCACAGACCACTCACTTGCAAAAAGGCAAGAGTTATAACTAGAAAAGGAAACTCTAATGGAAATTAGGCTCATTGAATGAATTATGATGGTGAAACTTTCTCTGTAAGATACTCTCTACATACTTACCTGGCAAGAAAGCTGGGAAATTTTGATCGCCATTTCCACTGCCCACATTTCCAGGGGCCCCCATAACCTGAGCACCACTATATAGAAAGGAGCCCCTTCCACCACCTTGAACACTGCCTTTTCCTTTAGCAACCAATGCAGTCTTGGATTTACTCAAGTCTGAAGGAGATTCCAGCTCTACAGGTTCAAATGAATTTATTGCTACTGCTTTTGGTGGAGAAGTTTGTGATCCACCACCAAGACGCTGCACAAACTGCTGACCAGAAGAATGAAAAGAAGATTGAACCCGACTTTGAACAGGATTTCTCTGAACAGTTTGTAGCTTGGTTGGTTGAGGACCTCTGTTGACTTGATTAGAGACCACTGGTTTGTAGGCCATTTGTGCCAAAGATTTTGCCCCCCTCCCTTGACCCTGCAGAGTCAGAGGTTGAGTAGAGTTCATTGATGAGGAAGAAGATGGCAGCATTTGCAGGGTGTTTGAAGGCTTCCCAGTCACTGTAGAATGTGAACCATCTATGTAAAGCTTATTCATGCCAATAGAATCCACTACATCCTTTCCCGGCAGCATTGTCGATGGTTGTGCAATCGGAAAACTCTCATCGGCAGCAGATGATTGAACATTCCGACTAATTGTCCCAGCTTGGACATCACTCCTCTGCGGCAAAGTGGTCTCTTTTGTGGAAGAACCAGAGGGATAAAACGGAGGAGAAGTAATGCTCAAGTTTGATGCAAACGCTTGTTTCCTAGGTGGATTCGCATCAGGTTCTACTTTTGACACATGCGCACCAGTTCTCCCAGAGCTGACATGTGAAGGTTTTTCAATTGATTTCCCAGATCTATAAGAGCAAATGAAGTCAAGAAACCTGATGAGCCAACCCCACCCGAAAAAGAATGAAAAAACAACTGCTGGTTTGTACTCACTGTTTGTTTTGTGCACGAGGTGCCTCATTATTGTTCCTGAAAGCTGGCTGATACCTCCGAGGTCCTCGCCCCCTCACACCCTTCGGAGCATTGCTGTGATTATTATCACTATTCTGATTGTTGTTATTATTGTATGCTTTGGGCCTGTGCTCTCGTGCATATCCAAGGTCCACAGCTCTATTTCTACCGCGACCTCGGTGACGACCCCTAGAAGTCCTCCTGCGCTGGAAAACGATAGCTCATATCAGGAGACCAGAAGATCATGATAAAATACATGCACATGCAAATATACAGGCATTAACCCTGAACGATTCAGTGAAAATATTCACCTCTTCATAATGCCTTTCCTGAATTGTCAGCTCCTCAAACTTATCATGTCCCCATTTCCGATCATCTTTAGACTCCCATAACTTTCTTCCACCAAGAGTTCGCCTGGATAAAATAAATTAACATGAAGACCATTTTCTTGACGAGCTAACAAGATATATCAATAGGCCAATAGCATATTATGTTACAACAGGGAGTCCTAATGCAACATCACATGGAACTTAGAAATGTTTCAGGACTACATTTTTCCTTTTTGTGTGAGTGGGTGTGCTTTTTTTGGTTGGGAGTATAAATGGAAGAACATGGTGCTAATACATAACATGTAACTCACATGGAGACCCAGAGTAGAAGAAATTCCATCGAACTTTTGGACTTAATTATTCCCTAAAAGTATAATTGCCATAACTCAGATTTTCCTTGACAATGTAGAACTTTCGAGAAAATGAGGCTCAACACTGTACCAACTAGCAAACGTTGGACATGTACGCACTACTTGGCTATACTAAAATTCAAAACCATGGAAGATAAAAATGAGGTGGAACCCACTCCACTGATAACAGTATCATTAGACCAAATTACAGTTTGTAATTTGAACATGTTTGACAAATAAATATCTCTAGCACATCTCTGAGTAGTAAGGAGAATCTAATATTAACCTAAAATTGCAACCATGTGTAATAGCCTAACAGGATTGAGATGACATCTAGCAGTTTGTAGAACAACTGCATCGGCCAAGGTGTAAAATCTTCATCCAAAATAGCCAAGTTAGAAATTAATTACTAAATATGCAACAGCTTCTCTACAGGTCTTTATGTGAAGTTGCAACTTTTTCCACAACTTTTCCAACAAACGGCTGGTGTTGCTTGCGACTCGTGCTGTGTGACTTCACTCTTTTCTACATTTTTCTTATTGTCAGTTTTCTATTTACTTAGAGTCAACACAGCAGAATTCAAAAATAGTTGGTCAGTTACTTCATTTGTTCAACTTTTAGTTTTAGTCGTGAATTTGGTCTTATCACGTGATCTTTACTTTGTTAATTTAACATATGCTACCTTGTTGATTTTGAAGTTTCAAGTTGCAAACTAGACTTTTACTTTTGTTGAAATACTTTGTTTTGGATTTTTCAGATGACTTTTTATAGATTATGAGTATAATTTCATAATTTTGCTATTTTTTCAAATATTTTACTGATTTATGTTGAGGGGTACGCGGAGTCTTATGTCTTGCATTGCGGAGGCAAAAATGCCTCAAAACCCTATATAAACCTTTTAAACACTGGATAATAGCTCAAGTTACTTTGCTGTGCATTAATTTTCAGGTAACCTCAATTATTTTTGTACTATGTAAGAGTAAAGCTTATGCATTTTCAGAATTTGTTTAATTAGCTCAATATTCTAGGACAAACTTGGTCTACTTTTTTACTCTTAATTGTAGGATGATTTTACTTTAGAACTGTGCTTAGCAAGTAGGAGAATATTGAGAGAAAATCTGTAAAGTTGTGAGTATCTTTCAGCTTCATTGACTCAACCTTGAGATGTTCCTGGAAAAATTTGATCACGCTAAATTGTTTTTCTTCATCCTTTTGTTACTTGTGAGTTGGTTAATTAAAAACATATAAAACTGTGGTTTTAGACATAGAGCTGGTTCTATGCGCCAATACATTAACACAAAGGATTTGTATTAGTACAATATGAACTGAATGGATAGATGAACTTGTCAACAGCTTAAGTTGAACACATGAGTTTATATAAAACTGGAAACTAAGAGCAGATATTCTATAAATCCACAAACCAAAGAAAGTTCCACTAGGAATCCCCTTTATGCTAGCATGACTCAAATATTAACTAGTATACCGCTTACTTGCAGGTTGGATCCAACCGTAGGTTCTATTATGATGATAGATTGAGGCGGTGAACAGATTTTGGAGATTATAGATTGAAGGAGATGATTTTAAAGAAATTGAAGACGTAGTCACACATTTAAGTACTTTTTTCTTAACAAAATTTGTAATGTGAACTTCACATGACATGAAACCACCCAACAAGTTCATTACCCCAAACAGCCTAGCATTGTAATTCAACTAACTCGAATCTACACATTATCAATTAGAAAAAATGTCACCTGTTTCGCCCACCGGCATTGTCCCGGAACCTATCATCGTGCATGTAAAATGCCCCTGCAGTGGGCACTGCATATGGCTCAATCACCTTCTTCTCCTCCTCCTCCTGCTTACCATCATTAATATTATTATCATTCCTGATCTCATCTACATCATTCTTCACGAGCCTTTCCTCCTCAGTTATATCTCCCTCAACCCCTCCTTTGACTTCTACTGACTCTCCGGCACTGCCACCCTGCTCTTCATACTCCACCCTCTCTTCTTCCTCCTCTGCATACTCGTCGTCCTCCTCATAATATTCCTGTTCTTCTTCCTCCTCCAATTCATCCTCGTACTCCGCAGCACCACCTTGGCCATCCGATTCCAAATCCGAATCCACACTCCGTCTTGGTTTCTCTCCATGCTCTTTCCCTTCCCCCATCTCCGCCTCCTCTTCATCGTCGCTAGCCTCTCTTCTCCGCAACTTTAACGAAAGCTTTGCCTCTTCAGGATCGCTCTCGTACTCCTCCGCCATCGCTTCCCCACTTATTAATTAAACAAAAAAGTTGCGAACTTTCCCAATATTCACACAAATTCCACAGGGAAAACCCAATCCTTGTAACCCTAAATTGTAAATGAGGTTCAAAACTGGTATAAAATTACGATACTGGGAGTGGAGATTCTGAAATTTTTTAGGCTTAGGTTAGGGTGTAGGAAACCCTAGCTTTTTCTTTCCCCTTTTTATGGATAGAATTTTTGGGGGTTCCTGATTTATGGAGGAGTATTTGTCGTTAGTTGCACATAAGAGGAATTATACAGTGCGTCACGGGGTGAACTCTTTAGGTTGGTTAATTTCATTTTTGGTCATTCAACTTTAACTAAAATTTCAATTAGATTACTAAACTTTAATTTATCTCGTTTAAATCACTATATTAGAGCAACTCCAATAAACTCTCTATTTATAAAGAGCATCTTTGACATTTTAGAGAGCATATAAAAATTTAGAGAGTAAAATTTTTTAAATACTCTAACAATCTCTTTATTTTTGAAACTTTATTTTATTTCTTCTAATAAGTATTTATTATTTTTTCATTTATTTTCTTTTAACATGTCTCTCTCCTAATTATTATATGATTTTATTTCATTTTTTCTATTTTATTTTGTATGCGCTATTTAATTCAATCATTATATAGAGTATTGAAAATTGAAATTCTTTGAATATATTTAATTATAGAGAGTGGAATTTGGAGAGTCAAACCCTTTCTCTATTTTAAAAAGTTAATTTAGATAGTCCGTTGAAGTATAATTTTAAAGTTTGACTCTTTAAAATAGAGAAAATCTTATGTTTAAAGAGTTTATTGGAGATGCTCTTATATATTAAACTCAACGTGTTAAACCATGAATGTTAACAATTGATGGCAATTTAACGTATCGTTACAAGATTTAAAAATAAATACTCCCCTATCATATAATCAGATAGCATTACATTCACAATTTAATGTAGTATAGTATAGTAATAGCATGTTTGGTTGTGCTTTAATAGTTTTATATCATACATTGTTTTTATCTACACATTTAGTATAATTCACTATTTTTATCTTTTTTTATCCACACATTCTACACGACCTACTATTTATAATATACAAAAAACTTTACTAAACAAATAATAGGACACGTCAAATTACCCATATTTTAATACTCACATTTTTAAAGGATATTTGCTCATTTCATTCTCAATCTTTTTGAAATATAACAAATCTACCCTTAATCTTTTTTTAGCACCAACATCCCTTGACTTTTCACTTAATTACAATTTACCCCTATTAAGAGATAATAACGAATTTGCCCCCTTTAAATAAAAAAAAAAAAAAAAAAAACAAAAAATGACAAAAAATAATGAAGAAAGTTTCATAACTTTTCAAAAAATACAAATAAATCTCACTTAAAAAAATTAATTCAAAAAAAAAAAAATCAATTGAATAAAAAGTTGGTATCTTTAAAACCCCATATTTCCTTCCAAACTCAGCTCTCTCTCTCTCTCTCTCCTCCCAACTTTTCATGCAAGTCCAAACCGCCGACATGCAAGTCCAAAAGTGCTAAAAATTATCTCTTATATTAGCCAACCCACAAAAGTGCTAATTTTTAAAAAAAAAAATTAGAATACTATATTATCCACCAAACCCCAAACCATCAATCGGTTTTTTTTGTGGGTCCGAAACCTACTCGGTTCGTTTGAAAAAAAAATAGAATAAGCTCGGGTTCGATCCGGCTCACAACCTCTAATGATCCCAATCTCCTATTGACCATAATGTGAATAGAGACAATGATTGGGGATAAGCGATATTTTTCCAATTTGGTTGGTTTCTGTTTGATTTTTGACAAATCAAATTTTTGTCGGGTTCGATCCGACCCACGCCCACCTCTAATGATCCCAATCTCCTATTTCATAATGTGAATAGTGACAATGATTGGGGGATAAGCGATGTTAAGCTAATGATAGCAGCGCCAGGAAGGAGTTGGATGGAGGGACAAGAACGACGAGCATTTTTTGTGTTGATGAATTTGCACAGGAAGGTGCTCATTGCAAAAAGCTTTTTTTTTTTTTTTTTTTTTGTAGAGAAACTCTGGCAAAGGGGACTCATTTTGTTGAAATTGTTGAATGTGATGACGTGAGAGTGCATGTACATGCACTAATACTCATTGCGAGGACTTGAAGACTATGCTCATAGGTATGGATGTGTTGAAGATCTTGACCCCTCTCACATGTTTCTCTAATTTCTCTATTATTCTTGAACTGTTCTTAGATTTTTCTTTTTTTTTTTTCATTTCTTTATAGATTGTAATTTAGTTGGGTGATTATTTGTTTGAGCGATCTAGTTTATTAGTAAGACAAAAAAATTACAAAATTTTACCATGAAAAGCAATTAATCTAGTTAGGTACTAGTATGGTGCACTCGTGTGGTGGAGGTTGTTGGCGCTATGTCCTTGAGTGTAATTTATCCTTAAATATTTTATGTGAGATTTATCTATAATTTTTTAAAAATTATAGGACTTTTTTTGTTAATTTTTCTTATCTTTTGTTGTTTTATTGGTTTTTTTTTTTTTTTTTTTTGCTTATTTGGAGAAGAGGATAAATTCGTTATTTAATGGCAAAAAATGGAGAAAATGTTGAATTTTGCTACATAATTGAAAGATTGAAGATAGATAATGCTAAATAAATGTTTAGATTAGATTTGTTATATTTCAAAAAGAGTTGGGAGGAAAAGTGAAAATTTTCCTTTTCCTAAATAACTTTTGAGCACAATATGTGCAGTTGACTCCTGTCACCTTCCCCGTGATCCCCCATTCCAAAAGTCAGGAGACCAACCAAACATGCCCTCCGCAAAACCCAATGACACGTCTCCGTTTTATCAGCCTCTCCCATCCGATCCTCAATCCTCGGAACACATCCACCAACAACCTCAATACGTCATCGTATTACCGTACCATTGCCACCTTCACCGCCGTCTCCTCCGCTGCCGCCGCCTGCTCTGCATTGCCGCCGTTCTTCCCTTCCTCGTCGCCGCCACCTGCATTCTCTGGCCCTCCGACCCCGAGCTCTCCATCGTCCGCCTCCGGCTGGACGGCCTCCAAATCCATACTAGCCCAGAAATCTCCCTCGACATCAAACTCAACCTCACCGTCAAGGTTCGGAACAGAGACTTTTACGCCATTGATTATGATTCATTAGCAGTCGCGATCGGGTACAGGGGGGATCGCTTGGGGTACGTCACCTCGGACCATGGCTACGTCAGAGCTCGTGGGCAGTCCTATGTGAACGCCACGCTCCAGTTAGATGGAGTTGAGATTTTGTCGGACGTGATTCTGTTGCTAGAAGACTTAGCTAAAGGTTCGGTTCCATTCGACACCGTGACAGAGATTGATGGGAAGCTTGGAGTCTTCTTCTTCAACATTCCTTTGAAGGTAAATTTTGTTTAGCGGTGTTAAAATACTTCACCTGATATGCTCTGCAATAATTGGTAATCGTGTGAATAGGCATTTTATGTGCGTTGCACAACAGGAGGCATTCAGGGTGTTTGAGCAAAAAATTGTATATGTGTCAGCGATTTTATGTCTTTAATAATTCCATGTCAGCATGCGGATCGATTTCAAGTAATAAAGTGGATTTTGAGCCCAAGATCGCTCCCACGAAGATTTAGATAGTTCGATTCAATTATACTAACCTTAACCTAATCTAAAAACTTTGGATGTTTGTATGATTAAGAACTAATTAAAGTATAAACTAAAATTAATTAACTAATTAAAATTCAAACAACTAAAAATTAGATTAATAAAGATTACTTTAAAATTGAGAAAGAAGAGTACTAGGATCCCAAATCCGTTTATAATCGTTAATTCTACTATCTTGATTCTTGGTCTTCGACAAATTACATCGATTATGAAGATCAATATCCCAGATTGTTCAATGTTTCTTTTCGAATAAAGTTAAACCCGCTCATATGCATGACTCGACTATATTTCTATGATTTAATGCGAATACAAATGAAAGCATTAAATTTCTATGGATAATTAAAGATCACCTAAAGCATAGCGGTATATTTCTATCCCCATCGGACTTTAAGATAATTAAAATATTGTCTAGCTTCGCTTTCGATCTTTCGATAGTAAAACAAACCACAACACTCATACAATTATTACAAGATATAATTGTAGATTCATATAATTCAAAATTAATTATTCAAAATTATTATGAAATAAATTGTCAAAACCAAGTCTCAAGATGGAAGAATTTAGATTACAAACTTCATCGTAATCCTAACACAAAATAAACTAGCCTAACATACTAATAATAAGAGAAGAAGGAGAAGAAGAAACAATGGAATTCATAACCCGAACGAAGAAATCTTGAGCCGTAAGAAATCTTGATCTTGATCTTGATCTTCGTTCTTGGATAGATGAATCTTGATCTTCCGCGTTGTGTGTCTTGTAATGTTCTCTTCCCCAAAACTCAACAAAACCGAACAACCCTTGATATGAGTTAATAACTCATATATATACTTACCCAAGAGATGCCAAAAGACCTAAAAACGTGTCCCAAAGGTTTCCTAAGTGTATCGTGACTCAAAAGGAAAGAAAATTACGTTTTTGCCGAATACATCGGGCGATCGCCCAATTGCAACCGGAGATCGCCTGTGCATGATGTTTTACATTCTCATTGTTGGTGAAGGTGTTGGGCGATCGCTTCAGATTTAAGCTTTGGCGATCGCCCAATCTACATCAAGCTCTCCGCGACGGCTGTTTTTAAAATGGCCATAACTTCTTATAGAAAACTCAAATTGAGATCCGTAAAAGTGTTGGACTCGTAATTCAATTATCTTTCCAATGATATATCATTTGTATTTTTAGATTTCTATATCAAAAGTTGTGCTTGAATTTCTCCACATGTTGCTGTAGGTAGTTTCTCAATTCGGTACTTTAGCTTTCTGGTGTTTGATCCATTGATTCAACTCTTCATTGTCACTCCAAAACACCTTAAACTTATTGATTTTATCTTCTTCCTCATGCTCCAATGTTTGGCTCTTAATATTCACTTCAAAAACTCCATTTACTTGTCGAATTCACCAAGTTGTTGCTCTTTCCGTCCATTCTTCTCCAATTGCTATTAAACAGGTCCAAAACTGAAATATGAAGATTAAAACACAAAATTAAGTAATAATTCAATAAAATGACGGAATAAAAACTTAGTTTAAAGGTCCGAATAAGTGCACAAAATGCACTTATCAATATGCATAGTGGGTAAGAGTCCAATTCGTTGTACGTATTCGATTCCTATTAACAGAGCTAGAATTTCTTCATACAAGAGTAAGGGGTGTATCTTACCCAGCATGGTGCCTTGCCAGTTTGCCCCCGAGTGGGTTAGGAGCAAAACAGTCCTTATTGCGTTCTCGCCTTATCTTACACGAGCTGCCGAGTATTTACTCAAGTAATAAAGCACTTGCGGTATATAACATTCCATACCGTGTAGTTCTAATCCAGACTGAGTTAAGATGGGTTGATGTGTTGATTATGAATTTTGATGATTAAGAAAAATGAAGGAATGGCGAGCACTAATTATTTTTAACTTAGCTCAGGAGTAACTGGTTGGGTTTAATGCTAGTTCTAATAAGTAGAATGGAGAAGAATGATGATTTTGCTGCACTGTTGGAGCTGTATATGAAAGTAATGGAGAAAAGCAATTGAAGGGAAATAATAGGAGTGCAAAGATAGGTCCTTTATGTCTTTAATCAATTTGTTTGGGAAAGCCATGCTAAAGGGTTGTGAAAATTGATATCAAGGCAATTTATAATCTAGATGGAAATGCGGTCCTTTATGAATGAGTTTTCTGGAGTTTGTCTTCCATAGACATGGTTGCTTTGAAGTCGTGGCAGCCGAAACAGCCAATTTAATTTGCAGTCACGACCATGAAACTAAGCAGTTAAAAAATGCAGATAAAAGTAAAGAGAAACAACCTACACCATTAGATTCATTGATCAAATTGAAATTATAAGACAATTGCTGTTAGCCAAATAATTAATGACAGGCATGTTTATGAGTTCATTCACTTTGGATGAACCTGTGGTGAATAGAAATGAAGCTGCATTAGGTTCGAGCTCCAACTCTAGGTTGTGTGCCAAATATCATCACAAGGAGAGTTATAACAGCGTTTTGGCATCAGTTGGGGCTTAGAGAAAATGTTGCAAGCAAGAATAGAGCTGCCACGGAGGACATGTTTAAAGATGACTTACAACTGAGTTCACCTGTGAGTTAGTGATTCAGAACCTGCGCATGTGAGCATAGAGGTAAAGAGGGAAGATTTTCGCAAGTTCTTAGATCTGTGCTTGATGTCATCTTTAGATGGTCCAAAGAGGGGTTTCTTGCTATCTCTTCACTTCTTCACCCGATGCCTTCGTATTCTCTCTCTCTCCCACTCTCTCTCCAAGAACAAAGATTTTCAATTTTTCATCTAACACAATTACCCTTGAAAATGATTTAGTTCTTCAGTGACGTGAGCAGAGTGAGGTGAAACTGAAGAAAAGACGTATCACAGAGTCTAGGGAGGATGTTTTCTCTTTTATTCTTTCCGAAAAATTATTTTTCCTTTTCCATTTAAAGGTGGGTAAACTTGCATTTTCCCTGGATACTGCTGATAAAAGATTTAATTTAACAGCTCTTTGTACGAAAAAATATCAGGAGGGACTAACTTGCTACAAAATTTTAAGTTTAGAAACCCAAGTGTCGAAAATAATAGAATGACCAAAGTGGACCATAGATTCAGTTTCCCCTAACACGTAAGATAAGAACAAGCTAAAGATATTAGGATTGCCTTTTTAGAGCTGAATGAATATGAATGTTCAATAAGAGTATCTCATATTGAACATAAGCCAATATATAGATTTCAAGGTTTAAATACGGCAACAAAAACATTGCATTGCTTACTACCGTTATTTAGCGAACAAAAAGAATTGTTGATTTTTGGTTTCTCTTTTAGCACAAGTTAGAATGTGGTTGATTGCAAGGAAGAGAACATGTTGCATGATTCTGATATTGCCAAATTCAAGCATTTGTGGGAATGCGTATAAGTACTGGATTACAAAGTTGAATTGGGACGGTGAAGGTCGTGGTTTATTGGGTATGATTTAGATCAATCTGAAATAACTTCTTCTATCAAGCTTTAAGTGACGTTTTGGAAGATGGAATCTTATGCAGTCCTTTGCCAGAAATTTTATGCTGCTTCTAATTTCTGTTACAAATTTTCCCATTCTGGTTGTTGTATGAAATGATTGCTTTGTACATATAGCAGCTGAGACTAGTGAACTTGATTTCCATATATCACTGTATTTGGTTAGCCTCGAGTTAGGTTTGTCAATAAATTTAACTGTGACAGGCGAGAGATCTATACCAGTGATAATTTCTATTGGTCAGAATACATGCAGTTTTTTGAGTGAAATACTGCATCCCAATCTGTAAATGTCTTATTTGAAGTATACAGTAAACATAAGCAGATCATAAGAAGCCAAAATAAAGAATATGCATGCCAAAAAGGCAAAAACTTTTGAAGTTGCTCTATTGAAGAGAGGTACAGTCCTATGACTCCTATGCAGACAATTTGTTTGTTTCGTATAATTGGACAGGATAGCTTAGTTGAATGGGCCTGATTTTATTTTCCTTTATCTTCCTTAATAGTGTCATGTGATATATTGTCCACCTCACTAGACAAGCAATACATGGTTTAATATAATCCAAACCACATGTATTTCGAATGGTGGAGTGACTACAAAGGTACATACACTATTCTACTAGTTCTAATGTCATGTTGGCAAATCTACTTACCCTATGTATTTTCACTTATGAGATGTTTCCATTTTTCATTCTCTCCCTCTGTTTGTGCGTGTGCTTCTTCTTTTCTTTTCTGGTATCCTCGTATCAAACTGTTGGACAAATCTGGTTTCATTACTTTTTTCAGACTAGGTGGAAATAGAATAACGGTGGTATCGACGCCCACCCCACCCCACCCCACCCCACCCCTCCCCTCCCTCCCTCCCTCCCTCCCTCCCCCCTCGAACTACTAATGATCTTTTTATTAAATGTCAATGTGCTTATCAAAATCAAATTTGTCAGTTTCTCATGACATCCTAATTATTATTTTTTACAGGCAAAACTATCATGCGAAATTATTGTAAATGCACATAACCAAACAATTGATCGTCAGAGCTGCTATCCTGAGGTAAAGTTCCAATCTTTTGCAAGTATTACCTATTTTCTGGTTGAACTTTCTTGCATGTGTATATAATGGAGGGAATTGGAGGTGAAGGAATTCAAATCTATGTGAAATTAAGAAAGAAAAGAAGCTAAAATCTTATTCCTGGTCTTGTCTAATGGTGTGAATAAAAAATGCTCTTATTGGCCTACAATTCGCAAGCAATTGCGCCATCTAAAAGCCAGACTTTCTTTACCCCACCTCCCCCTCCCCTCCGGACGGTTGTGAGAGATATGGTGATAATGCACACAAGTAAAGCGTAACATTCTTATAGTTGGAAATTTGAACTGCGTAGCTAATTCCAATTTATCAACAGTGAGAGAATATTGGACAGTGCAAAAAAATTTCTAAACAGAGCTAGGAGATGGGGTTGTTCCTGCAGATTGCCGAATAGAAAGAACCCATGTACGTGCTGCCCAGGTTTTTGATACTTTGATCTTGGATTTTTTCCTGACTCTTTCATGTATAATATTGTATACTCTTTGTCATGGTTACAGGGCAAACATTTGCCTAGATGTTAATTATTACATATATATGTGTATACATGTTATTTGGGCACAAGTAATTGAGTATGAATAGATGTAAACTCTATTGCAAGTTCATATGCCCCCCCCCCCCCCCCCCTCCAACACACACACACTACCCCACCCCATCCAGTGCAATGAGTTTCTTGTTCTTATGGTACACGATAAACTGAAATTAGGATCCAGGAGGAGATAGAAATGTCAATATATAAACAATTTATTGATCTTCATATATATGATTTTATACAAGAATATCATAGTAAGAGGAAATTCTTACGGTAGAAATAAAATATAATTTCTCTTTGTTTGCTAGGATGAAACATATGTACTTAGTACTTACTAACTAGGCCCCAAGCCGACCAACCCACTCATACTCTGCATGATGTTGTCTACACCTGAACGAACCCGGGTGGCTCGTTGGTGAACACACACATCTTTTCTTTCCTCCACCACTGCCGCCATTAGCCCCACCTGTATTAACTGTTTCTTGCTGTCTTGCAACCTCTACCACAGCTGGTGGTGTCACCGGAGAAACCACTCCCCGCTGAGGACCGGCCGGGTTGTACAGACCCACCCAATATGCACCCGGGTAACACATCTCTTATTCCAAGAAGGAATAGTTTTGCCTTCAATAAGAGAGAATATAACCAGGGAGAATCATAGTATTATAGCCCAAGGAAAGCAAATGAAAGGATGGAATAGAAGAAAAGTTGTGGGGTGGGGGTATAACTAAAAGTTTGGGATATTTGGGTGGGGGTATAACTAAACGCTTGGGATATTGTTTGTTAAAAAGGTATGGATTGATTCTCAGAAAGGGATTGCTTTTGGACTCAACCTTTTTCCCTTAAAAAATTGAAAATTTCATCACAAGCTTGCATATGGAGATGATAGGCTAAATAATTGTATCCCTTAATTCAATTTTTCTTATCATTAAAGGAAGAAAAAAAGAGAGAAAAAATAAAATAAAATTTTGAGTTGTCGACACTTGGCATATTCTACCCTATAAGAGTTATTAAGATTGTGGTGACTAATCAAAAGAAACTTGCAACCACTTGTCAAGTGACAAGTTGATAGTTTTGTACTTTTGTTTGTTAGTTTTTTATTTTTTTTTTTCAAGAAAGTTTGGAAAAGGAAAGGGGATGAAAAATTTTGAGACCCATTTTTCTTTTTTGCTTTTTCCTTTGTCCTCAATGTTTTCTTAGTGGAGGGGGTTTTGTGACATTAAGGTCATGTTTGGCAGCTTAAAATAAGTTTTAAGTCATTTTTTGTTTCTAAACATGTTAATCCCACTTTTTTCTTAAACTTTGAAGTAAAATAATTTACTTATAGCATGTGGACCCTGCTTAAAAGTTGCTTCTTTCCACGTTATTTGGACATTATGCTGAAATAAGCCAGAAAGAAGCAACTTTTTAAGTTGAGCCAATCGTGATTCAAGAAATTCATGCTGACATAGGTTAATAAAATGGAACAGTGTATATGTCTTGTACACAAGCCCTATATCTATTTTAATTGATTATTAAAAAAATGAAACTTTGATGTAGGGATGACAAAAGGGTCAGGGCACCCGTGGGCCTCGTGAAAGCCTGCCTGTTATGGGCCTGGGCTCGTCTAACAACGGACCAGGCCCCGGACGCTAGCTCGGCCCGTGGATCATAATTTTTTTTAACCTTTTAAATTCAAAAAAAAAAAAATGTGCAGCCCGTGGCTAGGCTGTGTGGCCCATGAACCGTGGGCCGGGGGGCTCCGGCTCCAGGCCAAGTTTTTGTGGCAAGGGCCGAGCCGCCCATTGCCATCCATACTTTGATGACTTTTGTGGGTCCCTTGTAACATTTCATCCGCTTTTATTTTTGTTGTTTTGGTAATAAAAAGTTGTATTTAAGGTCTCTATTTTGCACGTATATTAAAATTTAGGTGTCTATTTAATTTTATTGATATTTACTTTTTGATCACACGTATAATATAAAGTGTGCACAAATTTTTCTTAATAAGAAAACCCAACTCGGACGTGTAAGTTCACGGGTTGAGCTCAAGGCAATCATTCTCGAGAGATCGATCACACCTTACGGGGCAGGTGAATTCGACCACCATCGGCCGACATGGCGCGCCATGTCGTGATGGACTTTACATGGACCAAATAAAAAAAAAAAACTTGCCTAAATCACATGCCCATTTCAGACGTGAACTCCCTCCCATTTCACCTCGAACTCCCGTCCGTGTCCTCGCCCAATGTGTGCCCTAAATCGCTTACCAACCGCCGGCCGCCCACATGGCCGAGCTTTGCCACGGCCCACCTCGCCCCAAAGCCCCCATTTCCTCCTCCACTTTCCGCCATTTACAACGATTATCGCCCATTTCCTCCAAAGCCCAATCATGGCCGCCAGCCGATTTTCGCCTCCATTTCCGGCTCGCCCCAAAGCCCCATTTCCTCATGGGAAATTAAGTTTGTTGTTGGAGAGGGCTTTGGAGGAGCACACATCCGCCCTCAGATGATAAAGGGTGCGATTGGGCTTTGGAGGAGCACTCTTCGTGGATAATCGATCAAGACCCCAATCGTGATCGCTACGGATGGATCGTCGTGCTTCATGACGGAGATTGTGCATCACCAAATTGTCCACCCATTTGCAAGAACTCGCCGGAACCACCGTGATCCTTTGTGCACCCATTTTTCGGTTGGTTAAATTCCATATACCTCGAACCCAAGAATCGGTATGTAGATATTTATTGTTGGAATACAAGTTCATAATGAGGGTAGAGGAAGATGGGGACTTCTTCTCACCCAATGATGTTGTTGTTCCCTACTGTTGGAAGCCGGATTGTGATTATATTTGTTGTGTTGTATGTTGATGTATTTAGTGATTGGTGAAATTGAATATGGTGTGTTGGATGAAGTTGATAGGAATGGGTCGTGATGATGGTTGATTTGTTGAATGAAAGATGTTATGAATGAGAGTAATTGGATGAAGTTGATAGGAATGGGCTATGATGATGGTTGATTTGTTGAATGAATGATGTTATGAATGATAGTAAGATACAATTGGATCAGATATATCTTGGCTTGGTAAACCCAGATGGTGTTGGAATAGAGGTTATCATAATCTCTATTCTAAAATGCAACCGGTGAATTGCACCATGTGGCGGAGACGATTGTATCTTTTACCGGTTGTAATACCATCTCGAGCCTTGTATTAATATCTTAGTTAATATTATGAAGTAGAATCGGATATTTTGAATGGATAATACATGAGGGTGGAGGAAGATAGGGACTCTTCTCACCCAATGATGTTGTTGACTACTGAACAGTGAGAACAGCACTCTTTAATGTTGACATATTTAGTGTGTGGTGAAATTGAATTTTTTTTTTATTTGAATATCAGTATACATGAATGGGCTATGATGATGGTTGACGTGTTCAATGAATGAGTTTCATGATTTTAAGAGTAATGGTACAATTTGATCCAGTATCTTGGCATGGTAAACCCAATGGAGGTGGAATAGAGGTTATGCCAATCTCTATTCTAAACTACATCGGTGAATTGCGACCATGGCGAGAGACTATCGGGTATTTACTAGTTCAAATAACATCCGAGCCTTCTACGAATATCTTAGTTAATGTTATCAAGTAGAATCGGATTATTTTTACTGGATCATACATGACTAGTTTTTTTGGTGTGAAATCCGATAAAAAATAGGTATCAATCAATGTCTTCGTCCAGTGTTAATGATGCGCAAAACCGTGTTAGATGTAGATGTGGTGCGTATATGAAGATACACACATCGCACACTACACGTAATCCTCTTCGTAGGTACTGGAAATGTCATAATGTAAAGGTACGTTCTATCTATTTACTTGTTGATGTTTCGAATTTATTGGTTCTTTTAGTTTTTTAATATCTTTTTGTCATAGGATGGAGTATTGTGTGGAGGATTTACTTGGGACGACGAAGTCGAATCACAACGTTTTAGCCAATTAATTGTACCTGAGAATCACTTGACAACGTTGAATGATTTGAATATCCATGTCATGAAATTATCCGAGAGGCTCGACAAAGTGGAAGAGGAAATGAAGTCCCGACATCACGATAGAATAATAAGGACAAGTTGCTTTGATAATTTTGTACTGTTTGTATCTTTGTAATATGTAGTTTAGTTGTGAAATTGTTGTTTTAATTTATCGTATGTTGTAATGATATTATGGATATTATAACATCCTATAATGGTGTCCATAAGATGTTTGTTTGTACATTTTGGTACTTTATTGCAATATACATCTCCTCTACTTATGTAAAAATTTAAACAATAGTAGTCTACAATTTTTCACAACATACATTTCTAGTGTCAAGCAATACAAATGTCACAAACACAAATCTTCTCTTACATTGACACGTAATTGTATTCAAACGTAGACCACAACAACATAAACTACATACTACAAATACATAATAAAACACCAATTACCCATTGTCACAACAGAACATATCCAAAATTCACAAAAACCAATTTCCCATATCACACTGACTACTACCATAAGACATAAATGTAGCATCGGATCTTCCTTCATCCTGCGTCGCACTTGGTCATTCATATCAGTCGGTACGCTCCATAGTTGACCTAACATAAAAAAAAAATGAACACGATATTTTTACAAATATTTGCACAACATAATTTAAATGATCATAACAAATATATAAAAATAAACCACTTACGTAGGACATGTTCTTTTGTCGCGCCATTTTGCCCACATGCGAACATTGTCGGCTAGTCTTCGACATTGCTTTTCTTTCGATGACTTCAACCTTTTCCCGCATCCTTTAGCGCCGAACAAAACTTGGATCATGTATTGTTATCCGTTCTTCAAGATTTTTGTTCCTACCCCGCCAAGCCAATAATTCCTCCATCCATAGCTTTGACATTTACATGCACTCTAGCAAACTCCTCCATCACGTAACTAGTGCGTGCATCTGTCAAAGACGCATCATCAACCAACAACGACGACCTATGGGCCAACATCCCATGTCGTGACAACAAAGAAGAACTAGAACTCCCTCCGTCTGAGACAACAGCAATCGGATATTCTGCCGCAATAACTTTGGCATTCTTAGTCCATCTTCGTAATATGTATTTGTCCGGTAGGAGTAGAACTTGTTTTTTCTTGAAGTAACTAATCATATGACGACAAGGATACCCCTCAAATTCAAATGTTCGACAACTACAAGAAATAAAGTCATTACCTGAATAATGAGTAAGTAACCGATGTCGATCAAAAGTTTTCCCGTGCTCAACTCTTTGCACCGTATATTCCTTCGCATCGTCAGAGGCTGACTTCTTAGAGCATACATAATAATGACTTTGATCAATCTCGTTTGGAATAACAAAAATCTTCTTCGTGTACACTTGAACCATCTGATGCTCCATTTGAAATTTGGAAGTCATTCGTGGTTGTTCATTTATATCAATGTGGTTCGCAACTAACTCTTCATGTCGTTGATGGCGTAATGCCATATTGAAACGAGTAACAAAATCCATTAGTGAGTTCTTGCGATTAACATACCGTTTAAAGAAAGAGTGACCACTTTCTGACCTTTGACTACTTGACATTCCAAAGATCAAGATATGTTTGACATACGCCGCACATCCATCGATCGCAAGCAGATCAAACATGCTACACAACCATTCATTGCGACCTAAGTTTGATGCTTCCATTATTGCGCACCATCGACCCTCAAACTCATCCGGTGACTCGAATGTTTAATTACGTTCACCAACATATGATATTCTTCGTTATGCACCATGACATTTATCTTCTCCGGAAACTTGTTCAAAATGTGCCATATACAAAACCTGTGGAATGTCAAAGGCAACACCATTGATATAGCTTTCGCAATAGCCGCATCCTGATCCGTAATAATTATTTGGGGCGCTTGTACCGTCATGGCCTCCATGAATTTTGACAACAACCAAACGAATGACTCAGTCGTCTCGTCACTCAATAATCCACATCCAAATAAAACCGTTTGTCCATGATGGTTCACTCCGACAAAAGGTGCAAAAATCATCGAGTACTTGTTGGTATTGTAAGTTGTGTCGAAAACAACAGCATCGCCAAAAAATGCATACGATCTACGTGACGAGAATCGCTAAAAACAACGAACCAATTTATTGTCCGAGTCAGATCATAATCAAAGTAGAAATTAGGACTCTTCTCTTTTCAAATGAAAATAGTCAATTAGTGTCTCGCATCGCGCCCTTAAGCTCTTCTCGAATATTCCTTTCATGGTTCCTCGATCTCTCTCCACATACCCAATTGAATCTGGACCGCTTTGCATCTATCTCCATAATTCTCAAGCTCACGACATGTAGGAATGTTAGCATCCGAAAATCTGTTGCAGTAAGTGCCTTCTTTGTGGCCGATACATTTCGATGCGATCTTAGCAAATGTACTTTGCTAGGCGTTGTGAGAGCATGGTTATGTTCTCACATAAATTTGTTGACAACCCATAAATTTCCATTCTCTTGTTTTGAATAGATAATTTTGCATTGCAACCGCATCGTGTGTTTCCTCGATTTCTCTCCCTATAGCATGGCACGTCCTTGTTTCTCTTTTGATACGAGTCGTCTGTTTTTCCCTCCTTAGAGCACACAAACAGTTTCCAATAAATTTCATTCGTTTCTTTTTTTTTTTACTACTATTCGCAATTGCGTGCACTAAATCCAAACCTCCCTTGCATATTGGTTGTAAAATTATATGCATCCTCAGTTGATTCAAATTCTTCTCCAACCTTTGGAATTCGACAAATGGTAACTTGTGGAACAAATACATTGTCGGGGCTTTCAACCTCCATTCCTATCAATAAATTCAATATTAAAAAAAATTAGATTCACTAATAAGAATATTTACAATAATCAGAAATGGATTAAATAATTTATATATTCTATGCCTCTGCCATTAAAGAGCATGTACAAACACCGAATTAATTTCCGTGGACGAAATGGAAGGGCAGCCATGACGCATTAAAAAGTGAGTAAATGGGGGCTGAAAATCATTTGTCAGAATCGTGGAGGAGGAAATGGGGGGCTTTGGGGGGCGAGCTGGAGGCCGGCGAAGGGGCAGCCGCGACGCACGGAAAGTGAGGAAATGGGGGCGAAAATCGCTGGCAGCCGCGATTGGGCTTTGGAGGAAATGGGGCTGATAATCGCTGTAAATGGCAGCGAGGTGGAGGAGGAAATGGGGGGCTTTGGGGGCGAGGTGGAGGCCGGCGGCGCAAGCTCAGCGGCGGTGGGCGCCGGCGGTTGGTAGGCGATTTAGGGCACACATTGGGCGAGGACACGGACGGGAGTTCAGGGCTGAAATGGGAGGGAGTTCACGTCTGAAATGGGCACAGATTTAGGCAAGTTTTTTTTTTTATTTGGTCCATAAAGTCCATCACGACATGGCGCGCCATGTCGCCAGTTGGTCGAATTCACCGCTTCTGTAGGCGGTGTGATCAAGACTCATCATCGAACACGAACAAGTAAATCGCATCGAGCCTGAATCTTCAGAACTGTTTCATTGCCCATGTTCCGGTCATTTTGTTGATGATTTGAACTAAAAGCACATTCTTTGGAAGAAAACATATAAGTATGTTTTACTTTAAATTGAGAACATGAAAAAAAACTATTTCCATGTGAAGATGGAATAAAAGGGAAAAGAGTGAAATAAGAAGAAAAAAACACACTGATTTTTTTAAGACCAATTTCAGCAATTGTTTGATGTAGACTGCTCGGTGGAGGCACTAGGTTGTACCTGAAAAAAACCGGGGGGGCTTATGTGAGTCGTGTTTATGTTAGTAAGGCATTTGAAAATAATTCCTGTAATAAAGTTGGGTTCTTTATTTATAAGTGTTAGAAGTCCATTACAGTTGAATTTTGTTGGACGACTCTCATCGGAGAAGACTCTCTCGAAGAAAAAGTAGGATTCGATCTAGTAAAAATTTAAAAGGATACGACATGACCAATTGATCACAATGAGATCACTAGCTATGCGGGAATTACACCACAAAAGATCATTTGGGGATATTTTCATCTAAATATTTCTATGTCAATCATTTTAAAGTGATATGTTTTTCGTCTTACCCAAATTTTTAAAAATCTTTTTCTCTAGACAGGTAAACCATCCATAAGGGTAATTAAGAAATTTCAATCAAGGGGTTCACTTGATCTTATGATTAGAGAAGAATATGATGAACATTGATAAATCAAATATTCAAAGGGATATTTATAATATGAGTTGTTCAAACAACCAAGTTGCATCTAGCTCAATCAGAAATTAATTCCAGTCAACTTTAATTGCATGACCTTGCATGATATGGTTAGATAGATCTCATCTACTTGAAGGTCAGAATTGTAAAAGCACATTCTTGCTAAATGAGTTGGTGCTCAATAATTAGTTTGGTACTTTTAACAACTTCTAAATATGCCCTCCCAATGTATTTTTTACGTTTCTCGAATTTTAATTTTACTCTTATCCCATTTCATTCTCCTTCTTCCCAACTTTTCTCAATATACCGTTTAGTATATTCTTTACATTTTTTGAATTTACTTCGTTTCATTCTCCCCCCTTTCACCTTCTTCCCAACTCTTTTCCCAACTTCCCCGTAAAAAGTAATTGTTTTATGTCTTGTGCCTATGGGATGACAAGGCAACAATCACAAAGGCACGAGCTGCAACAAAAAGCACTTGGAGGCGACAATGGCGGGGGGTGGGAGTTCGCCAAAGAAAAGGTTAGGGAAAGAAGGAAAATGAAAAACGGGAAATAATTTTTTTTCTAACATTTTATTATAATTGCACAATCAGTCTTTTATGATGAAATCGTTCAAATCTTCATTAAATAGTAACACCCCTATAAGAAAACATGTCACGCTCCAAAAGGTGATTTGAGAGGGATTTGGAAAGTTCTGTCACTCACTGATTATTTAATCATAATAAAAGGTTGAGAACCAACTTGCTACTATGACAATAAGGTGGGACTATAGTGCAACTTTCCCAAAATATAATCAAACTTGAATCAAATGACAAGTTTGCCCCTGAAAAAGTCACAACCCCAACTTCCCTATTGGCCCATTTTGTAACAATTAAAAAGTATTGACTGAAGAGTGAAGTGTACAAAATCAGATAGAGATACATCATTATCTAACTATAAGTATTAAATTGTCCACTCCATGCATTTATAATCCTTTCTATAAAACACCAACCCCAACTCCATATATCCCCACACACAAAATTCAGAACACCACTGGTAACTGGTTTTCTCTTCACAATGGGTGCCGGAATATGGTGCTGCTCCTGCAATGATGACGTCCAATGGGATCGACTCAACTCCGGTCGAGACTACTATGACCGATTGACGTCGTATAATTTGTCTGTAAACAGCTCAAAAGCTCCCATTTGGACACTGTTATGGAGGAAGATCAAGAAAGAGAAGAAAAGGAAATTCAATTGCTCGAATTCAATGAGATTCACTTATGATCCATATTCTTATGCGCAGAATTTTGATCAGGGCTTAATGTGGTCGGACCCTGATGATATTTCTCGATCATTTTCGGCTCGTTTTGCTGTTCCATCAAGAATCTTTGAGAAGAATGAACTAATGGTTTGATCATGAGACGCCAATATTAATATATCATTCGATGTCTTCTTCTTCTTCTTCTTTCTTTTTTCGACTTCTTTAGATCTTTAAGAATAATGTAGCCACAAATTGATCGGAATCGTGAAAATAATTCGTTTAGTCGAACCGTACGTATTTATTGCTTAGTTAATTAGTTATATTGTGTTGTTCTTTTGTTGTGTTCACTTGATTTACAAGAAATGGAAGATGCTTTACAGATTTCATTTTCTTGACAGGTATGATGCTTTGAATATTATTTTGGCTAATCCTTTTTGTTGACTTTTCTGTATTGATGTTGAAGTAACTCACAAATGGCAAATAAATCCAGATAGGGTCCTTTTTAATATCTTTTCACCACACAAAATTTATCATCATTTGTAAGTGGCACTAGTGACGGTCGACATATTTGATAAGATGAATTATTGTACGAGGTGTGAAGTTATTACATGTACAAAATTCACAAACATAGTCGATTTTTAATTATTAAAGGAAAGGAATCTAAATAATTCCCAGGTTTTTGTTTGTGGATAGTTTTTCCAATAAAAATAGTTATATAAATGGTATAATTTCAGTAACGTAGAGTTAGGTGATTGAAAATGGATGCTTTTGTTCACTACCATATAATAAAATGGTTGAATTATGATATTGGTTTAGAGATTAGATTAATTAATTAATTAAGAGTATAAATTCTGTTTATAGATTTGATTAGAACATTATTACCATTATAATATGCCAATTCAATTATCAGAAGTTAAAACATTTCATTATAAATGGTTTTTCTGTATTTATTTATTTATTGGGTAGGGGGAGAAATTCTTATTTCCTTTTGACATATATAGAACTTGTACCTACTAACAAGAACAAAACGAATAAATTCTTATCTTTAATAAATTTATATTCTTTCCAAATATATCATTGTTTCCTAATTTGTTGTGCTCAAATCATATCTTATGTTATGAAAGTTATGTGTTGTCAGAAATTCAACTAAAACAATCAAAAGAAAAAAGAAAAAAAGAAAATTAAGAAGATGAAAAAGACGATTAAACAAAACGAGGTATGTCGAATTACATTTTCTTAACATAGATTTTGTCCTTGCATTGGTGATAATAAGACTATTGAACGTGTATGAAAAAAGCTATTTCAGACTTTTTAAAAAATTATGGAGTTTTTATTGGTTCGATAGAGGTGATTTACAATTAATGAAAGGTTGGAGATGTCTGGTGTTATATAAAATTGGTTGGAGATAGATTAGTAACAGATTGAAAATATTGAAGACGAAAATTGTAAATTTTCCTATTTATAAATAGAGTCTATGTAAACGAAGAGTTAAAATAAAGAGTATTGTTGGAGTGTCTAAAAAATTCATCTCCTTAAATTTAAAGATGTCATTAATTATGTACAAGATGCTCTTTAAAAATAAAATAAAAATTCTTGGAGATGCTATTAATATAATGTTGCAATAATCTCACGGCAAGGATTAATTGCCACCTGATTAATTTCATCAGAACATCTACAAGAAACTCTCTATTTATAAAAAATATTTTTTATATTTTAGAAAGCATATATAAATATAGAGAGTAAACTTTATTTTTAGTACTCCAATATTTTCTTTATTTTACTTTTCTCAATAAATATTTAATATTTTTCTATATTTATTTTGACATACTTCCCTCTTAATTATTATATGATTTTTCTCTATTTTATTTTGTATATAGTATTTAATTTAATTAACATATGAGTATTGAAAATTAAAATTCTTAAAGTGTATTTAATTATAGAGAGTGAGTTTTGCTCTCCAAATTTAGAAAGTCAAACTCACTATATTTTAAATAGTTAATTTGGAGATCGAGTCTTTTGAAAAATAATTTTAATAGTTTATTCTCTAAAATAAAAAACATCTTAAAGATATTGACACGAGAACCACCTAAAAAATATCCTTCAAAAGTTGGCCACTAAATTATACAGTTGTAATCAATCGCCTTAAAGATTAATTACCACCTAATTAATCCCATTAAATACAACTGTTCAAAATTTGCCATTAAATTGGTCATAAATCTAATTAAATACCCATAAATTCTAACATTGTGTGTGAATATGTGTTGGTGCCAGGCTGCCAGCAATAACTCGGCTTAAATTTTCGTTTATTATTTGTTCATTGTATAACTACGCATTCAAATTTGGTTACATGTAATTTTCATCACTTGACAATGTAGTAACATCGAAAAAAAGTTACTATTTCTACCAAGAGGCCAGTTTATGTACTATAAAGATACAACATAGCATTTGAGTATAATTTGAAATAAACATCACCGAGGTAGGAGATTAATACCCAGGATGGGTATCAAAAAAAAAAAAAATACAACATAGCATTTGAGTATAATTTGAAATAAACAATTAATAAATTTCATAATTCTTTAATGCGATTTAATTCAATGTATTGAACAAGGTCAAAGCTTAAATATATTATATAAAATAAAATGGAATCCTATGTACATATTAATTGAACCTGTTGGTGTACATGGAATCTCTTAGGTATATCAGGCCTAATTATTTTTTAATAATTAAGGGAACAAATTCTGGTGCTGTATTTGAAAATAAGCATGACAAATAGTGTAAAAAAGTCTTTTAAAAAGACAGGTACAGAACTAAGCATGACAAATTCTGGTGCTGTATTTGAAAATAAGCATGACAAATAGTGTCAAAATAATGGGTACAGGAGGAATAATTTAAGGCAAATTCTCATCACCATTAATGCCTATTTTCTTAGCTACTTGGGGAAAGTGCCCATTTTACATAATTTTTATTTCTTTTTTGGTTGAGTCAACAAATTTTTTTTTAATGGAAATCTCAATAATTTATAGTAGGGTAAATTATACTTTAGTTCTACATCCTTTCTACTGCATCAATTTCATATTTATTCAATTTTAATAGTACGTACCATTTCTAAACTTAGAATAATAGCGGCTATATTGATACAACAATTTTTGTAACTGTACTACATTTTAGTGGAGTGTCCTCAAATTAGATTTAAATTTATTTAAAAATCTATGTAAATTCTAGTGTCTCTAACTCATATTTTAATAGATTAAATTGAAATTTATGTGTCTTCAACTTATATTTTAATAGATTCAATTGAAATGTAGGTGTCATCAACTCATATTTAAATAGATTCCTTAGAAATTTAAATATCCACAATTACTACTGAATTTCTAAAAATTTCATTAATTAGAAGATTTAAACAGATTTGCATGAATTTCGAGCTCATAAATATGAATACTAAATTTTTTAGGAATTCTATCCCTACCCCTCAAAATTTCAATCCAACTCTTCTCTTACGCATCTCTTGCTCTCATCTCTCTCCTCAATTTGTGCAACATATTTTTGTAGTAAACTCTTGTTCTTGATTTTCAATTTATATTGGCATGGAAATTTAATATTTTTTTTTTGTACAATTGTCAAACACCGTCTTTAAAATTTTATTCTTGATGCTCCATGACCATTCATTAAACCAAACAATTGGACTGAAAAATATAAATAATATATTTGTAAATATTAATTAGATAATTAGTCTAATACCATATAGGACAATTAGATATTAGACTGTTAAATCAGTATAGCACTTAAAAAAAAATTGAACTTGGAAAGATTTACTCGTCAACTGTGACACATGTAAATTATTTTTTTAAGCTATAAAATAACTTTTTATACAAGATGGTTAAACAACTGATTTTAGAAAAGAATGAATCCTAAATATCCATCATCTAGTCTTGGATATGAAAGATAAAATTTTATATATAGAGAAAAAAGACAAGTAGAAAGAAAGTAAATTAATTTTTTTTTTCAATTTTTTTTTTTCAAGAAGCTTTGCTCTTTAATCAAATTTTTTTTTTTTAATTCAAAACTGAGGAAATTGATAATGGTAATATGAATCCCTCCAAATAATGAATCTAATTGCGCTTCGAGTTTAAAGACGACAGATAGCTGACACAGCTCAGCTGCCTCCTAATCCATCGGGATCATCCACTTCTTTGACTGAAAATAATTTTTACTTCTTTATATTTCAAAAAATTCTCTTCCCAAAATTCTACCCAAAATATTTGTTAATGTATGACAGTAACTTGAACTATTTACAATAAAAACAATTTAAAATTACTATTTTTAATAAAAAAAAAAGACCACAAATCCATAAAAATTCATAGAAATCCATAAGAATATATTAAAATTTATAAAACTCTATTTAAATCTTATAAATTATGTAGAATTCTATTCAAATTCATAAAATCCATTCAAATTCATAAATATTAACAAATCTTTTCAAAATCTGAGTTGAAGACGCTCTCTTTAATTTAATTGTACTTAAGATCATCAACATTTGTTCATTATAACACTTGTGGTCTAAATTTTTTTTGTCAAATTCTTATTTTCAACTTCTGTTAATTAGTACATCTCATCGTTAATGATAGTTTCTGTCACGATATTCAGCTTGCGTATTTTGCAATGAAAAACATATTTTTTTACTCTTTTGTATTTATTATTTTTAAAAAATATATATGATGGACAAATAAGTTATTTTATGCCCTCCCAATAAATTTTTTGGACAGAAACCATTAGCAGACACAAAATGTGATAATTAATAAAATATTGAGGACAAGAATTCGATTAAAAAATTAGAGACATGAGTGCTACAAAAAAAAAAAAAATTGAAGACGTTAAGTACAATTAAAATGTGGTACAACAAATAAAAAATGTAGTGAGAATGTAATTACTCTTAAAGTAAATCACGACACAATTCTGCCATCACCACTACTCTACCTTCTCAAAAATACAAAGTGAATCTCCAACATCCCCACCCACTCACCTTGCCCCTGAAGAAACACAATTCTGCCATCACCACTACCACTCCTCTCTACGGGCACTAGCACAGCGGCACTGGCACCAATCCATCGAACATGCCACTATTTTAGTGACTAATGACATACATTGTTCAAAATTAAGTGACAAATTTAAAATTTAAAATTTAAAATTCAGAAACTTTTTACAAGCACCGTATAAAGTTCAAGGACACACAAAGAGGCTTGCATGCCCACAACAAAAAGTGAAAGCAAAAATTAACATTACAGCGATAACAACACTAAAATAAAAGTTTTCATCGTAGGACAAAAGGTATCTATTTTCATTATCATAAATTATCGGGAACACAAGTTAAAAAGAGTTCCCGTATTTCTAAATGTAATTGCTACAATGAGCAAAAACTTCTCCAATGCCAGGAGGCTAATATACAAGATGTACGGACTAAATCACAATCTGATATGGTTCCTTGCTTGAAACAATGATAGACTTAAAAAAATTCTATGCATGTACAGTAACTTAGTCTTTTACGATGAAAAGACGGGCGTATGAGTGCAATACCTCGACTCTGCTTTTAAACGGAATTGAATTTTGCACCTCAAATTCTTGCTCGCCCGTGGCTGCTCAAACTCTATCTTTAGCACCAGATAGGCGACAAATGCCACTGCACGACAGGGGCTACTTCAATTTGGCCATTATGCATTTTCCTATAATAGAATTGAGCATCATAGTAAGTACTGCAGTACAATAGAAAAGATTTCAACTTCTTTTTGTTTTTAGTACAGTTCAATATGTACAATCTACCATACAAAACATACCATAAGAGTATATGAGTAATACTGCTATGGAACAGCACGTACCATGCTACTGGAATCCACTTGGCAGATAAATCGTGCAATAAAACTGAACTTTATCCATCACTGATAGGCAAAATTATGATTCTCTTGGAACGCTGTTGTCAGGTACTCTGCAAATGAAGACGGGATGTGACATAGTTACATAGCATAGATTTTAGATGCTTCAGATTGTAAGTCTGAGCTCTCAATAATATCTGAAAGTGGCTAGTTCGTTCACTAATCTAATTTTCCGATCGTTGATAAGATTCTGTGAGCTAGATGTTGATTTGATGGGTCATTAAATTCAGGATAAATCCAGGATACTCGTCCATCAGAACTTCTGTTTGACAAACAGTAATTCAGAAACAAGTGAAGCCATAACCAACTTCTCAGATAGTTCCCAGCATTCCTAATTATTAAAAAAAATGTTTTCCAGAAAATTAGCATATCAAGAAAATGACATCTCAAGTGGTCACAATAGTGACATAATCTCAAGAGAACGGATTAGAAGAAGACGGAGGGATAGACCAAAAATAGCACAGCATATTGTGGTTTCTAAGGATCTAGTTGTAGATATACTAATACATCAAATATCAATAGAGTGGCGAAAAAGAATTCATGTTCCCAACCCCAAATTTATAAGGAATAAGGGTTAGTTTGATGTTAGAAACTAGCACATGGAATTAACATAAACTTTGCACGAGGCAGTCATTGCTTCATCAGGTGATTTATTTTCCACGTGATTGCTATTTAATTTTTGGAGAGAGTAGTTAGTATTTATACACACCCAGAAAAAAAACTACCACATTTTCTTATCAGAACTTTACTTATTATCAATTAATAATCTCCAGGAGTTCTCATAATACTAGGAGAGCATCTTCATCAGTTAATTACTGGGGAAAATGTGGTAAATATACTAAATTTAAAATGACTAATCACTTGGTAGACAAGAGTTCCTTACTGTGCATCAGGATTAGCCCCCAAGTATCGCTCATACAAAGAATGATATTTCGCAGGAATATAATCCTTGAATCTGTCAACAATGGAAAAATAAAAATTTAGTACTTCTAAATTTTTCTCGAGATAGAAATTGTTCGGATAATGAGTCACACAGAAAAGCATCCACCCTCATTCTATCCACATTGCAAACTTTTGGAGATTATTTGCCACACAACTCAAATTACAAAGACCTTCTATGAGGTTTTTGACAATTGACCAATTGTAGAGCCACTCTTTTCTAAAAATACAGAAACTTCCCTTCTTAGCATAAATTTCCTATTCTACCCTTCTCTCTTGTAATTGTTTTCTTATTTGTCTTTTTCTTAATTTTAATTTAGACAAAAATAAATTGTTTTAGTTTTATAAAGTTCACTTTTTTATTTCATCTTAATCATATTATTGTGAATATTGATTTCCCATTTAAGAAAATGAACAAAAGAAAACTGATCTAAAATAAGAAATCTAAGCTTTAAACCTTTGGTACCAATTTGTTTGCATTTTTAATGTTATGATAATATTACTTTAATTTTCTAAACTTGATATAGTATACACGATAGGAGTATAAAAAGTTAAAAATTAGAGAATGCTGCTAAATCAAGCAATATAAAATATTTAATGAATTTTCAACTACCTTTACTAAAATTATTCTAAAACATGTATATGTGTTGATTTATTAATTATTTGTCAATCGTATTTGCAAAAAAAAGTCATATTTTATAAATTAATTTTATCACAATATTTATAATGATATTTTTTTTAACTAAAATGATCCCATCTAAATCAGAAGTATATCTTTAGAAACAATAAGAAAGACAATAATATATAGTTTAAATATAATGAAATAAAAATTTCAAACTAGTATAAAGGGGTAAAATGGGAAATATATATTTACTTTTTTGCTGGGAGGGTGGAATCTTTACAAAAAGTAAACCCTTGGGGAGGTTTCCGTAACTTTTGAGAAGGGAGGGGTGTCTCTGTAATTGTCATAAACCTTAGGGGAGGTTTATGTAATTACCCAAAAAAACAAAAAAAGAAAACCCCGAAACAAGAGAGACAGCAAGAATCACAACAAAAGAACTGCTCAAATATTCTATTAATGTAGTTATATCACTAAGGTGACCAATTAAGTTGTTTTTATTAAACTCTGAACTGATCCAATCATTGTGGTTAGCTAGACCTATCAATGTAATCATTATAATATTAGGAAAAGAAGGCAAAATCTGGATGACATTACAAATAGTAACAATTCTAGTATATGGTTCATGCAATGCTAACTGTTGAGGAACTGAACAAAACTGGTGAAAACTAGCAAGTTGTGATGAAAGTATGAATGTAAACCTAATAAAAATGTACCAATAAGGCAATTATCAGTTGTTAACTCCATACCCGTACAGTAGTGAGTGCCTATCTGGAAGAGAGAATAAATTTGCAATAGATTGCAAAACATGGCCTATTTTCATCGCTTTAGATTTTAGCGCCTTCATAAAGCCCACAAATTCTTTATATTCTGCATCGGTAAGCTTTTCACGGACCTGTAAGTCATGAAGTTTTAGAGATACTCAACTTCCAGCAAAAGAGACAAATCTTGACAGAAATAAGTCATTACAAGAAAGATAGAAAGAAAAAGAACCAGTAAGTTTTAGGCCACGCCGTCCCATAGGTTGCTTAATTAGATGTATGAATTTCACGCATCTCGTCAATCAACAGCAATGTATAGAAAAGTTACATAATGATGCTCAGGTTGAAGTTTATCTATAATATTAAGAAGTGAAAGAGACGCGTGATATATTAGAATTGACGCCTCCAATAATTTCTTTGCAGCATAGTCATATCATTAGGCAAAATAACATACTGGTCCAATTGTATGTGTAATCAGGACGGCTTAAATAAAATTCTATAGAGACCCTGTAAAAACCACATAGAAACAGAATATCATGCTATTTATAGAACAGTGAAAGGATCAAAGTACTTCACCTGGACCAGAAAAGCTGATCCTCTCTTCTCCTCAGCATCGCAAGTTGCAGGACGAAACACAACGTCCCTGTATTCCTGATCAATAAGCACATTAGTTTTCTTTTGTGTCATCATCTCATCTTCATGCAGTACTTTTCTATTGTCTTGGGGATTCTGAGCGCCGCCAGTCCTAGAAAATTGTGAACACTCCTGTTCTGCTGCATAAGTAGAGTCCTCATCGGACTTCTTATAAAGTCGTGTCTGATCCGGTCCTGCTATAAATAATTTACGCTTCTTCAAAGCGCAAGGTGCTAGCAGTTCACTATCTTTATCATCCAATGATACTTCTTTGGTCAATTTAACTATTTTCTGATTGTTAGACTGTATGCTATTCAGCCCAGTGGTTAAAAAATTCTTATGTTTCAAATTAGCTGAACACTTCAAAGCTGAGTCTTGAATAAGCTCGTCTGACATTAGAGAGGAGCGATTGGCAGGAAGTATTTCCCTTGGTGGGTCAGATACGTTGCCTCGTTTGACTTGGCAGGAAGAGGCCACTGATTCCAAAGGAGAAGTTGCAGCCATAGATGTGGTCTGAGGAAATAATCACAGAAAGAAATAAATATTAACCAAGTTAGTTGATTATTATTATCATAAAAAAGCAGTACCAAGGGCCAGTTAAAATTTACCATGGGAGCAAGATGCTTTTCAAGGTGAAGTTTGTTCAAAAGTTGGGAGCTTTTCGACCTATTTATAGTTTCTGCAGACGAAAAAGTATCCTTCACAATTCTCATTGAATACATAATACGAGGAAAACAATGCTATATATATATATTATTATGTCAGGATCTATTTTACCAAATAATCTCAAAATTTTACAGAAGTAATCTAGGGGCCTATTCCAAACACACAGACATACAAACTTCATTTCACTTTTATTTGGAATTGGCATAATAGGCAAGTTGAACTTTGTTTTCCTCTTAAGTTATTTCCCTAAAGTTCATTTAGAAACTACGATCTCCTTCATGCTTGAGCTTTTCTTACCAAAATATAAGGTGCCTATTTTAGCTTTCCCAGTTCATAAAAAACAACATGCTCTAAAGATTAACAAAGCCTTTCAACGGCAAATTTGGTTTGTATCAGATGTTTGCATATTCAATTCATATTGAACTTATAAAGAATTTCTTTCCAGAGATTATGCTATAATATCCTTGTGTCCATTTTCCTTCTTTCATTAGTTAGATCAAAATAGGTAGATTAACTTTTTACAGACAAATTTCCAGTTCATTAAAACAGAAGTAAAGGAAGCCATTTATTGCAGTATAATCATATAAAAACACCTATATACGGTTCAGGCACACTTTGCCAAGTATAATCATATCACTTTGTGATTCACTATAGGTCCGTATACCAAGCATAGTTGTTGATAACGTTAGAGAATGGAAAAAAAGTACCTCCCTTTGATCCACATGACACGAATAGAATTGGCAGTTAAAAGGAACGATGAAACAGGCATCAGAAAAATGCATATGTTTAGACTAGTAAGCAATGGCTTTACCATGATCTTCAGCTCGTGTTAATTCTAGTTTTGTAGGGCCACCAGCTCCAGCATCTCGAAAGAAACGAGTCAATGTGTAAACTACATCCCCGAATTTAGTGTAACACTGCATTCACAAGTGCATAGAGCTTTAAAGAATGGGAGGAAAAAGGAGCATAAGAAAAGCCTGTAAAACACCACAAACCGTACTTTGACATGAGGTTGTATCCACAGTGATATTTGAGACTGACGACTTGAATTTGTAAACCTATTTGACACAGGAAGCAAAATGAAGAAACTTACATGAGCTGCAGTATTATATGTTTTTTTGGAGAAGACAATCATCAATTACATCAGTGACATAATATCCTGGACTACTGTAGTAGATTAGACACAATACAAAGTCTAGAATCCCCCACATGATTGCTATCTCAGAAATAGTAAAATTAGTATTATGATCAAAAGCATTTAAAGCACTTCCTTACCTCAGCAATGGTTATAATGCTTCAGGATTCCTATTATATTTGCAGTAATATACAATTGAATTTTTACAATGCCAGTAATTGAAGGATACTTGAAGCTTAATAAAATATTTACAGGTAAATTATTTCTAACATGAAAATGGACAAAACAAACATGACCAAATTATTTTTTAAGTTAGAAGCATTAAGCTATACATCTACATCCTAACATAACTCCATAATTTGTACTTCGTGACAATTCCAGGATCAATTTTAAGATAATTGATGGCAACAACCTTTCATCACAAAATATTATTGCTCCATAATCATGGCGATGACGAATGACTCGACCAACAGCCTGATTTACAGCTCGTGATGCTTGTTGAGTATACCACTCTTCTCCATACAGACCCTGTCACTTGACATTATATTAGTAGCAAATTAATGTTGTCAAAAAGTGAGTTCTACATAAGAGATCATTATTTCATTTTGCCATTACCAATATTACCTTGCAGCCTATCTTTTGTGACTGTGCTTGTTGATCCAAGTACTCACGTTTCAGACGAACCTATCTTGCACCATATAACATAGAAGAATTGTTTAAAATATTAATAAGAAAAGGAAGAGGGCAAAGTAGAAACATCTGTTTTGTTCATGTTGTTCATTGATGGAAGCGAACATCACAAATGGGAATTGATTTTTTGCTACTTGTATTTTTGTAGTGACAAAGGGATCCCTCAATCAGGGTTTCTTCAACTTAGGAATGGATTGGGGTTGTGTATCCCAATTTTTTGTCTATGAAATTCTGTTTTGTGCATTGGAAAAAGTAATGACATATCGACTATATGTTAAATCGACAAATTGACCAGAAGTATGCTCATCAAAGCTAGAGAAGCCATTGAGGTTCATTAAAAAAAGGCACTTGAAGAAGGTTGAGAGAACCTTTCACGGCTTTAAATCAGTGGACTTTCCTGGAGTGAAAATTCACAGGGACAGATGCAATGGAAAACGGCACAATAAAACAAACCTTAGGATCAGTTCTGGTGGCAAATGGCATACCAGTGACAACCACCGCTCTACCCGCGTGATCAGCAAAATCCAATCCTTCACTCACCTATTATATATGATTGAAAAGCTATAAAAGTTTCCTCCACATAGACAAAAACATTAAAATGATTGAAAAGCGATAAAAGTGTTATCCCCTGCATAAAAACAAAAGCATATGCAACTTAATCTAAACAATTTCAATAATGCAATGTGTCAAAGACATTTAAGAAGAAGAAGACTAACTGAACGACTTGAACATTTTAACTAAACTTAAAAATACTTTGTTTGCTCAACCAAAAGCAGATTAATGATATTCTCAATGTTTTTCCAAACTTCAATGGTAATACAATGCAACTTTATGTGAAAGTAGATATTTTAATCTAGAACATCACTAGCAACTTGCTGGACAACAAATCAGCATCATAAATATTAAATATTATTCACAAGCATATTTATTTGCAACTAGAGTTGCAGCATGTGGACAATGTTCAAAATACAAAAACTGCCAGAAAGCAAGAGACGCCATACAGATCCAAATGAATCATTTTAACTTCCAAAAGATGTTGTGATGTTCCTTTCAACTAATCGGTGTGTAACACACAACTCTTCTTCTTTCAGACGCATCAAATTTACACAATCCTAATAACCACGTTATCTACAGCAATCATTATTTACATTCATATGCCATAAGCATGTTCCATCAGGAAGTAGCAGCATTGGATAGACACCAGAATACTCTGTAGAGGCCCCATTAGGTTTACATATTTAAAAGACTTTCAAAAGCCTCTTATACTTCAAGTCTGAAAGTGAATACACTTTTATAAATCTAAAACCAAATGGTAGTGAAGCCGCAAGAAACTTGTTCCATAGGATATAATTATACCTTGCCACGGCACACTGCAAAAAATACTGCCCCGGAAGTTGATTTGACTTTTAATTTTGTCATGTAGTCCTGATCCATGGAAAAATGGAAAAAGATAGATAATAAAGCAGTGGAACAGCTGATAGTTCTGAGCTGAAGACACTATAGGAAAAGAAAGATGACAAAAGGCATCTGTATTCCAATACTTACTTCAATTGCCAAAGGAAAAAGTGAAGATTGCCTGGGTTCCACAACAGGCAGCTTAAATTTGCATATTCTATCCCAGATTGTACTTGAATTTAATAAGTTTCCGTTACCCTGCAAAGCATGAAAGATGGTCCTTGAAAAAGAAATACAAAGCAGAGCATTTATTCCTGTGTTATATGTCATACCGTGGTTTTCCAGCAGCTTATGCATTGATCCAAAAGGTAGTAAGACGGAAAAAATACAAGTAGCCCATCCGGCACAATGCGAGCAAAATTCACTGAAGTGTGAAATTTTAGTTTTAGTGATCTTGTCAAATAAATACTTGCTGCACGATGTATCCAGCCACCAATACAACTCTTGAAATGCACTTTTGTATTCCAAAACACCTAATTCTCAAGCTATTGTAATTTGTGGATCAAAATGCATACCAATGGCATTGCCAAGTTCCTGCTTGTACTCCATGGAATCACGACTGCGATAAGAAGAATTAAAAGAATGGCCAGATGGCCCAACTGGTACAACTCCTGCCCATATCTGATTCCCTGTTATAACATGAGGATTCTCCAAACGAACAGGAAATTCTCTGCCAAAAAAGGAAACAAACATAAATGTTGCATGCTTCGAAATCGAGAAAGAATCTGATTCTAAAGGATAACAACTTCTATAAAAGAAACTTACAATTTCAATTCCTCAGCAAATGAATCCAGTGGTGATAATGTGCCAGATGTCAAAATGATGGACCCAACACCTAGCCTGGAGAACTCATCCATGGCAATTCCAGGATTGAAACACCACCAGCTCAATGTTCGAGACTTCCCTGCATCATCCAAAGTCATTGAATATTTAGAAATACAAAGGTGCACAGAGTATCAAATAGATAAAACTTACAATAGAACATGCATTCGAATTTAGACAGCCAATAAGAAACCAATTTCAATATATTAACATACATGACATGCTGCGGTAAGCAATATGCATTAGTTCAGATATTCGTCAGTTAACACAGCTTGTTAACTCAAAAATCCATGTGGATGAGCTACAGCTTCTTTCCTTTTTTCATTCCTTTTCAATTTCATTATCATGAAAAATTGAGAACGCGCCAACTATATGAAAATTAATTAACTCTACAATTACTACTCAAGGGCTTCATGTCACTTCCAGCAAATACCTACCCACAAGGGCTTTGGATTCATTGAACAGAAAGCTATTAATCAAAGAATATGCTTCAGTTTAAAACAAATATATTCATTGTTTTCACAAGGCCATGAGAAGTACACAGAGTATTATACAAATTTAAGTTATGTGCTACTCTTATAATATTAGAGAACATAAGAACTTCATTATAAACATCTACAACACGTCAAGTTCGAGAAAGGAAGTTCTTCCTAATATCAGATGGAAAACTTTGTACAACCTTTAAAGACATCTGCAGCACTTGCTTCAACTTCCTGGATATGAACCTAAAAAAATATCAAGAGTCAAACAAAGATTTGCATCAGACAATTATCTCAAAGAGAGAGCGACAATATAACATACTCTCAAGCAAAAATGTAGACCTCATGGGAATTCTAACAACAAAACAAAACAAAAAAAATATTTTTTCCCAAACTCACACGGTAGTATTTGGCATGAGCATTACTACCATCTCTGAAAATCGTTCTAAGAATGTCGCCCATGCTTTCCAACCTACAAACTGTCCCCTTTGTTTTGTGAGATCCTCCACTGTCAGTGACATTTGTATCTGATGGTATGAGCAGAAGATTAGTGATCAGATACAAAATATTACCAGATCAACAATAAAACTGGTACCAAAATTTAGAGCACAAAATTTTGTCAGCTTTAACAAAACAGCTGTGTGTGTGTGTGTGTGTGTGAGAGAGAGAGAGACACTTCATGGCATCTGCACACAAAAAACTAAAGATTCCATAAATAAGTTATATTGTAGAGTAAGATCTTGAATGCCAAGGAAGTGGCCAGGCATACCTTCCTCAAGAAGTAGACATGCTTCCTCAGTGATATCAATCAGCATAGTGGCTGTTTTCTGAGTGATATTTAGATCAGCAAGTAGCTCATAAATATACGGCCCAGGCTTTGTAAAGCCCAATTCTTTGGATTCAATAGGCACCTCGGATATTCTCTTCTCAAGCTTCAAAAGAAGTGCTGCATAATTTAATAAAAAATTATCTAGCTTGGCAACGGACTTCAAAACGTGCCAAGGAGAGGTAAGATATAGAGGGATGATGGAGCAAAGCAACTAAAATAAAAGCAAACTAAAGACGTTATTCAGGAAAACAAAATCTCGTTTTCACGTCAACTTGGTTTCGTGAATGCATTTTCATTTTCTAACCACCCACAACAAGATAGAAATATGAAGAGCAGTAATGTTTCAAGAATACAGTCTGACACAATGCTGGGTCTCATTGAAGTTCCGTCCGTTCATGGAGATCGTATAGTCTGGTTCGCCTCATTATTCTCTGTTCTTTGGCGTTGTCTATTTTCTTTTCTAATTTTTTAATTTTCCCTGGAAGGGGGTCTCGGTTTATAGATCTCCAATTGCAGAGTTGTCCAATGATATATTTCACCTCAAAATCAACTTGACAGTTTCAATTTTAAATTCAGAGGCTACCCGTGTTGTTTTATTGCAAGAATTTTAGATATTTTCACAATCTTTGTGCTAACCATAAGGTAGTGATTTAGAGTCTGGCAGGGGTGTACACACTGCTGAAACTGGAGGGCAATACATGCCAAGGAATCATGTTGGCAGCTCTATAGAAAGCTTTCAAATGTTTTTGGAAGAGGGATTGGAGTCGCAGGAGGAAACAACGTGTATAAACCTCAAGTCATCTCACCAACACTGGAGAAAATCCTCCGTACAATAATGCCAGGCGAGAGGGAGAATTGGACAGAGAGAATATATTGAAAAACTAAAGCAATCTTGGCCAGGACTTGAGAAACTTTCAAGTGGAACAAGGTTGGTCAAGTGAAGAGGCTTTATATGGACTTAAACAGTCCCACAAGGCTTGGTCTAGAAGGTTTGCTAAGGAAATGAAGAACACATTATTCTCAGAGCCAACGAGTATAAACTGTTTTGTTTAACACTCGAGAAATGGGAAATAACAGTTCTCGTTCTATATGCAAAATTGTTGTGATAGGAGTAGGTCAAAGGAGAAGCAGGCAAAATGTTTTAAATTAAAGACCCGAAGAGTGTTAAACACTTTCTGGGGGATTGAAAATTTAGTCAACGGGATATATGATTTCAAACCAGAAGTATATCTTAGACCTCCTTAGAGCGACCAGACTGTTGGGATGCAGATCAGTAGATAGACCTGTTGAGACCAATCACAAACTTGATGAAGGATCAGAGGGTCCTAGTCGAAAGGGGGAGAGAGGTACCGACGCTTAGGAGGTAAGTTCATTACTTATCACACACTTGATCGAATGTAAGATATGCTAGTGTGGTGAACCAGTTTATGCACCACCCCCAGCAGATACATATGGAGGTGGTTATTCCAATACTTAGGTGCTTGAAGTTCAACCATGGCACCGTGGCAGTGGCATTTTGTTCCACAATACTGGGAGGATGACAATTGAGGTCTATATAGATGCTGACTCGGCAGGATTGGTCACTGACAAAAGGATGACATCTGGCTCCTGTACATTCTTGGGAGGGAATTTCGTTATTTGGAGAACTAATAAACAACTAGTGGTATCTAAACCTAGTGCTGAAGAAGAATTTCGAGCCACAGCACAGGTTATGTAAGCTTCTCTGGATATGTCATTTTAAGTGATCTTAGAGTGAAACATGACCAAACTAAGCATGTTGAAGTTGATCGTCATTTCGTCAAAGAGAAACTGGACAGTGGGTTAGTATGAGCCCCTTCAATATCCTCGTAAAGGAAGCTGATTGACATACTGACCAAGGGACTTGCAGCTCAACCATTTCCATCCATAACAAGCAAGCTGGGAATAAAAAACAGCTTGAACGGAGCGTTAGAAAATCTTTGCAGTAACAGAGGGATTAAACGGTCTGTATCATCTGGGATTTGATTTACCTTATCTGTGCAATTGACTTTGTATTCATTTTTTAAAATTAGTGGCTAATTCATTGAAGTAATTCTACACCTAGAATAGAATAGTTTTCTTTTCTTCCTTATGAAACAATAAAAATTAAGCTATAAACCACTTTGTATGGTACACAAGCATTATTCAGAAATCATTCTCAGTTTTCAGATCCACAAACTGGCTAATGTTGTGCCTTGAAGGAACAAGACCCTAACTGTGCTGCTAGATCAAGTGCTGAATCTGATTATACAGCAAAGATACATATTACAAGTGAGTTGCATAGTTGAAGCATTTTAAAAAGGAACTTGGTTGATTTTGCAAACCCTGTGGATTGTATTTTGACAATAAGTTGCCAGTAAACTTGCATCTAATATTGTTTACAAAGGGATGAAACATATTGAAATATATTGCAATTTGTTACAAGAAAAGATATTGCATGAGGTGATTCACAGGTCACATGTTAAGACAGGGGAGCAGCAGTTTATTTAGCAAAGCATTGGGTGGCTTAGACTTGAATATATTAGTAACAAGCTGGGCACATATGTTGTATATTTTCCAACTTGAGTGGGAGAATCAGAAACTATTAAGTACACATCTTTCTTGTATAGAGAATGAAGTACACATATAAAACGTCTGGTAGTTCTGATCTATTGACATGTCCTTCTATTTATCTATCTACCAATATGTTTATATGTGTATTTTTAACCATATCATCTAAAAGCTTAAGCCATTAGATAGGGGCCATGTGTATTCATTTAAATATTGTCTCAACAGCCCTTCACATGCAGACCACATTAATTTTCTATGAATGATATGATGCGTGCAAAATTTTCATAAATGGGTGTGACCCATGGTATAACCATTTCATCTAAAAGCATAAGCTATTAAATCGGGGTATTATCCATTTAAACTTGCCCTATTCTGTATATGCACTGTTTCAACTATTCTCAATCATTGAAGGCAAAAACTCATTTTACCTCTAAGAATAGCAAAGTTATCTGGATTGCTCGATTTGTCACTTGACTTTTCCCTCCTAGCAATAGAAAGGTCTACACAAGTTTTTGCTTCAGAAATGCAAGCTGTCAGAAGACCAGAAGGCAGATCAAAAGAGGCTGCATCAGCACACAAGCCTTCCTGCACTTACAGAATATCATTTATTTGTCAGAACTAGAGCGCATAAAATCTATAGTGCTTGCTATTGAAGTTGTTCGACTTTGATAACACAAGTTTTTATCACAACTTTCGAAAACATTAGGAATATATGGCAGAAACGGGTGAAAAATCTAAAACAGTGTTCACCCAAAGTTGATACATTCACACATACCAAGTTGTGGGCTTCATCAAATATAAGGATGCTGTTGTTCCACTCAATATTCAGAGATTTTCTGTTCCCGCGGTCAATAAGATAGTTGTAAGGTGCAAATAAGATGTCAACAACCTTGTGGAGATCCCTTGACAAGTAATAAGGGCACCTAAAAATAATCAAACAATCATTTTCAAGCTCAATTTTACCAATTAACCGGTCTAGATGACAATGGTGCCCAGAAAACCTACGGTCCACAGCTTCTTCCAATATTGACCAAGTCCTCTATGTCAATAGGCTCATCTCCAAGACCAGGATTATTCTTCACAAATTCTACAACAAATGCAAGATGAGATATTTTGCAATGGAAGGAAATAACGCACGAAACACTTCGCAAATTACTCTGAAACATATTCAATAGAAAGTTTTACTCTGGAACATATTTTGCATAATTACATAGTAGCATGTTTGGCAAAACTTTTTAAACTAGTCTACCCACTTACTATCTACCCACTATGTAGGACCACTGCTTATAAATACATAAAAGCATAACCAAACAAGCAACTAATGTATCTAAAAAACATACCATTTTAGAACGAAAAATGTGCAGGAGAACTAAACATTTTTATTGTATCAATTTACAAAAAATGAATTAAGTTATCATCACAAAATGATAGGGCAGTTTCCCACAAAATTTGTCGAGATCTTTCTACACACTAGTAGGAACCATTGTCTTTTACCGTCGGAGAATCTTTACATTTAGTGATTATGAATGAATTCACTCTGTTACAAGCAGAATTAAGCCTCAATGGAACAATGATATGCAGAACCCATTAAATATCTTGACAAAATACCGTGGAGACCTCAAAGGAAAAGGTAGCCAACAAAGATACACTAGCTTTTAAGATCCCATAACAAGTTTTAATCTTACCAAACACACAACCTTACTTATTTATGTAATGGTCATAACTATCCTTGCCTCCATTGCATCAAAGCACAGCATTAGAGCATACACGCTAGTTGTGTTGAATTACGTTCTCTACTTTTAACTTTATGTAGTTAGAGTGCTCTTCAATGAAAAATATTAGCTGGTATACTAAAAAATAAAAATGAAAAAACAAATGGATTGAAGGGTCCATTATCAAATAACATACTAAGTGTCAAGTTATGTGTAAAGCATTCAATTTTTTATCACGCTAGCCAAAACTAGAACTCTTGAGTATATTATAGAACCCACAATGCTATTGCATGTAACATATACAAAACGTATATAACGTGCACATACCCGTAACACGCGAGAAGTGGGCACAATACCGCTTTGTGCGCTTTCTGCAAAGAGAGTGGCAGGCATTTGTCTGTGCTTTTCCACGGAGTAAACTCACTTCTTCATGAATGCACAATTGCTCTCGAGATCCTAACACGACCATTTTGGGCCTGAACTTCATCAGATATTGAGCAAATCAAAGTTTTTGAATACAGCTTTATGAACATACACACATCTACAAAAGGCATCAGAAAGAAAAGCAGGAAAAGAGCTCGTTCGTTCAAAATAGACCACCTAATCAATCACAACCATAGCTGATATGCTTTGACATGAACCAGTATTACAATGATAAGAATCGGCAAGTTCAGTAATATAGTATTTGTGCTGAAAAATAAAAGACAAAACACGTAAAAGACCCAAAATGAATACCACGACATCTGAAGATTTGCAAATAGGCTCTCATCTTGTTTTCAGTAAAAGCACAGTCTGATAACTTGCCAACGTCAGAATTTAGTGCAAAAAAATTTCAAATAAAATAATTCTCTAAGGAAACAGTGATGATAGGTCCATGACCAATGAAAAATAGAAGTCCAGACAAAACCATTGCCCAATTGTTGGGGGCGGGGGGGACATAATCTTCATAGGATTCGACTATTAAAATACATTTCTGAAAAGATCTACTCATTGTTTGGGAAATTACAGCACCCTATCAGCAGTAGAAGCAGCTAATCATATGTGAAATTAAGTACCCCGCAAGTTAATGTAGCTTAAAAAGTATATCCAATCTAGATCAATGCTTGGATAAGCAACATGATAGGAAATGCATAAGAATCTGTACTTTAGTGCCCTGATATCTCTACCGTCTCATTCAAGCATCTCAACTGTTGCAGGAAAAGTAGAAATGAAAACGTGAACAAGGGAGGAAAATGACCTTTTGGAAGAGCATCTTAAATCAATGCCATATAGTGAAGCATTGCGTCAAGTTCACCTTCCCTACTATGCAAAGTAGGGCAAACGCCAGTTTATATACAGAATAACATTTTAATTGCAACTTTCTATAAATTTAGTTTATCTGAACACGAACATGAAATGTTCATTAAATCCATCGTCCAATCTGATGTCACTCAAGAGTATTTCCCTTATCTCGTGACTTTCCACTCTCTTAGTTGTGTACCAGTGCTTCATATAGTTTCTTGCTTTATTAATTGGGCGGTTATATTGACACCACATTATTTTATATTAAAAACTATAATCTTTATTCATTAACAAACACAAGTTTATTCTTCACCTTTTTTCAACGCATTCTTATTTTTAACATTTCATTAATTAGCACATTGTGTCCCAAATGGCGGTTTTCGTCTAAATATTCTGTTAGCGTGCTTTAAAATAAGGGACAAATATTTAGTTCTTTTTTTTGCTTATTTTAAAATACAAGGGCAAATAAGTCTTTTTACTCACTTTTACTGGAATTTTTGGACGGAAGTATGTTAATTAATGGAATGTTGTGGATAAAAATGCAATCGAAAAAAGTTAAAGATATAAGTGTAACAATGAGTAAAAGTTATGGACTTTTCATGTAATTAAATGTGGTGCACTTATAAAAAAACGTGGTGTTAATATATTTAGCCTTATTCAATTACGCAGCAATGGGCGAATGACCAAAAAGACAGAATTTATTTAATATATAAGACCCTTCTCTCATGCGCATCGCAACATTGGAGATCTGTGCCAAAAGTGGTTCTTTATTGTCAAAGCAATTGCAGAGAAACCTGACCTGTAACTGGTCCTTTTCAGTTCTTGAATTACTTGCCGAATTTGGCTGTGGGTGCGTGATGCATATAGTATAGTGGGTAACTTGAATGCTGGGACTGTGGTAACGATCCATCTGAATGTTGGCTTCCACTGATATGACTTCTTATCTCGCTCTGACTAGTGGAGAAATCACCCAAACTCTTTCTCCATGCCAATGTGGCACAGAGAAGACAGAGTGTTTTTCCAGTTCCAGTAGGACTCTCCAATAATGCATTACACCTCTGCCAGTCATATGCAATTGTACAATCGAACCGAAGGATAAATATTCATAACGCTGATATTAATATTGATAAATGATCAATAAAATATAAGTTGATCGAATATTGGAAAACAAAAGGTAAATGGAAATTATTTGCTTCCAGATGTTCTGAAAAGTGAGTTATATACTACACCAAGGTGAATTATAGCCCCATTTTTTCAGTGGTTTGCTTTACATGGGCAGAAAATTTTAAGGCTACCCAGAAACCAAATTCATTGAATTCTACGATAAATATCACAACTGCTTCTCAGATAACTTTTTGTTCATAATACAATAACATTCAGTCATCAAGTACAAACCCTAAGCTTAACATCTAATTAATTTTATCGTTCATACCCAGTAAGAAAACATGTAAAAACAAAACTCACATTGTTTATTTCAGTATCAAACAGAGCCAAAATGACAAATGAAATCAGATTCTACATACCGTTTGAAGAGATTGGATGACTTTTTCCATATAAACAAGCTGGCAATCGTAAGCCTCGAAAGGGAAATCCACATTGATTCCTCTGATCTTGTATGTTGGCATCTTGAAGAAGATTGAGTGTTTGCCAGTAAAATGGAGGAGTAGTTTGTTTCTGTGATAAAAACCCTAGGATTGATTATATTTCCAATTTTCCCGCCATCTTTCATTGAAGACAATTAAAACGACACCGTCTGGTTCGCTAACTCGGACTATTGGGCCCCTAGAGTTTGATTTTGCCACATTAGTATGAGTAATGCCCTTTCGTGCCAATTTTTTGCCGGGTAAATTTAATAAATTGCCACTGAACTATTTAGAGGTTACCAACTAGTCACTTAATGAAAATATTTTTTATCGCTCTCACATCTTCTCAAATAGTTTACTAACCATCACTCATTAGAAAAACGTTAAACTAAACGGATAAAAATTACTACATGGCGAATAAAAAGTAAATGTGACATAATTAAATTGTTGAAATCGTCAACATAACAAAATCGTAATAGCCAAACATGCTTTTATATTGTTTTAAAAAACGTTTCTCCAATTTTGTAAAAAACATCTTTAGTTTGGAGAAACGTCTTTTAAAGCAAGCTAAAGATGTGTTTGGCTATTGTAATTTAGATACATTGACGCTTTATAACAATTTAATTATGCTATATCAATTTTTCGTTCACCGTGTGGTAATTTTCATCTGCTCAACCTAACGTTTTATCAATGAGTGATGGATGATAAACTATTTAGAAAGTTGAGTGAGCAAGTAGTAATCTCAAATGGGAGAAATTGGTGCAAATGGTCCATCTTTGCCTTTAATGTGGAAATAGTCTTTAACCTTTGTTTTTTGGCATAAAAGTCCATAACCTATGTATTTTAGCGTGCATTTAGTGCTTATTAGATAAAAAAGACAAATATGTCCTTACTTTTAATTAAAGAAAATTATAATTGAATTTTTAGCCTTTGTAAAATGTACAAATAGGTCTGATATATTTATTAAATAATATTTAATTTAACATATTAAATATCACTATAGTCGTGTCAATTAATTTTTTCATAAGAAAAAAATATGAAATTGTGTTGCTTTAGATAAATGTAATTGCTCAAATCAGATGCGCTCGCCGGCCCTGATCCTTCAAAAAAAATAAAAATAAGAGAAAGGAGAAAAGAACTTCTTATTTTGGTAACACTCTAGGAGTTGTGTTTTTGTGATGTGAAAAAAGTTGAATAAAAATTAAGTTAAATAAATAACACAATGGCGTAAATAATTTTATGACATTAAATCAATCTTATTATTTTTTTTTTTAACATAAAAATACTAAGAAAAATCAATTTACATATTATGTGTTCTTTATTTTTGAACGATAATAAAACAATAAATTAAAATATGAATAATACGATTTAAGCTTTAATATTTGTAGTTAATAAACGAATAGCTCAATTAAATAAAAATATTTGAGCATCAAGTTCGTGACAAATTAGTTTTGTTTTTATGTTGTAACGATAAAATAAAAGTTTAGATTTTAAATAATATGATTACTTAATAATAAAAATATAAGTTTAGATAACACGTTTTTTAAATAATTATGAGTTTAAATTTTAGTTATTTTATAATAGTTCGTAAAATATACAAAATAATTTAGTATATTATCAATTTGTTAGTTTCTTTTTTATGTTTTTATTAAAAATTGAAGTATCGGACTAATTTGTGCTTTTTGCCAAGATTAGGAATCCAATTGAAATTTTCTCTAATTCAAAATAAGGGCATATTTGTCTTTTTTATCAAATAATGACCAATAACGTATCAAAATACATAGGTTAGGGACTTCTGTGCCACAAAAATAAATATTAATGACCATTTCTGCACTAAAGACAAATCTTAAGGATCATTTGCGCCAATTTCCCTGATTAAAGGTTATGAACCTTCCATTTTATTATAGTTCTACAATGAGTCATAAGCGAAAAAAAAAGTCCAAAATCTATGTTAAATCATCACATGATCTTATGGAAATAGGCCTTACTTCAAATATTTGAGCATATCATCAAGTACAGTACCAATGCGTCTTTCCCTCGTGAGGCAAGAGACATAAGCCTCACCTTAAATAAAAAAATGTAAAACAAGCATATAATAAATTATAAACGATTTTCAAAAATAGAACAATTTTAAGTGTACAAACAAACAAAATAAAAATTTATAAAGTAACAAAAAAGAAACTGTTGACCTCCAAAAATGGCTGCCAACAGGAACCTCACGCCTCCTCTTCCTACTCGTGTCTTGCTCCTCTTACTTGGGCGCCATGTGGGTTATTCAACCACGCAGATATGCCTAGGCGGGTGGGTAGGTAACCAAGGATAAAGAGAAACACATTATGGGAGAGGTAATAGCTTGAGGGCCTTTAACTAAGGATTTCCTGTGTGGTTATAATACTTGAAGAATAATTAGTATGGAGGACTTGATATTTCTTGTGAGAGTAATATTTCAACATCCTCTATTGTGGAAATAAGCTTAGTATTTATAGGCAAATTCTACAAGAATGATCCCTTTTGATGTGCGACACGTGGTTCCATCTGAAGGGTTCTTGAGTCCCATCTTTGGTGTCACGTCATTAGAATTAATGAGGAAGTCACTTTCAGCCGCAAACTAAGGGGCTATGATTGTGACAAACCGCATTGACAGGCAGTCCCATCAATCTTTCAGAGATTGAATCACATGTTTGGTAGGGAATGCTTTCTTAGCACGCAACCAGGGTCGGACTTTGACAGCCTCAGTTGTCTAACCACCTCAGCACAAATAGCATCGGTTGACTAACTTCCTCGGTACAAATAGCCTCGGTTGACTAACCTCTTCGGCATAAATAGCCTCGGTTGTCTAACCACCTCGGCACAAATAGCCTCGGTTGACTTTAACCGTGCACACGTGGAGCCCAAGTGGGTTTGGGGCGTAACAATAGTCCCCCAAGTTCGGGACCTCGATCATTTATGAAGGGTGCTGGACTTGGTAGCGTTCGAAAAGTGGCAGATTCGTAATTGGGGGATTTAGTCCCACAAAGTCAGGAACTCTCATTTATGTGAGGTGCGGAGCTTGGAGTGGGTGAGAAATTCGAGCGTAGAGGTTGTGCTAAGCGATCTCCGATGTTTTGAAGAACTTTGCGGCGGAAGAGTCTATTTCAGTGGAGAGGCTAGGTTGCGAGGCGAGTCTCCGAGGTTGGAGAGGCTTCTGCGGAAGAGCCTAGTCCCAGTGGGAGAGGGCGATAGTAGAAGCGAGTCTCCAATGTTGGAGAGGCTTCATGCGGAAGAGCTCAGTCCCAGTGGAGAGGCTGGGTTGCATAAGCGAGTCTCCAAAGTTGGAGAAGCTTGATGCGGAAGAGCCTATTCCCAGTGGGAGAGGTTGGGTGCGTGAGCGAGTCTCCAAGGTTGAGAGGCTTCAGAGAAGAAACTATCCCAATTGGGAGAGGCTAGGTTGCGTAAGCGAGTCTCCAAGGTTGGAGAGGCTTCTGCGGAAGAGCCTAGTCCCAGTGGAGAGGCTAGGTTACATAAGCGAGTCTCCAAAGTTAGAAAAGCTTGATGCGGAAAGCCTATTCCCAGTGGGAGAGGCTGGGTTGCGTAAGCGAGTCTCGAGGTTAGAGAGGCTTCTGCGGAAGAGTCCAGTCCCAGTGGGAGAGGCTTGATAGTAGAAGCGAGTCTCCAATATTGGAGGCTTTATGCGTAAGAGAGCACAGTCCCAGTGGGAGGCTGGGTTGCATAAGCGAGTCTCCAAAGTTGGAGAAGCTTGATCTGGAAGAGCTATTCCCAGTGGGAGGCTAGGTAGCATAAGCATGAGTCTCCAAAGTTGGAGAAGCTTGATGGAAGAGCCTATTCCCAGTGGGAGAAGCTTGATAGTAGAAGCGAGTCTCCAATGTTAGAGAGGCTTCATGCGGAAGAGCCTATTCCCAGTGGGAGAGGCTGGGTTGCGTAAGCGAGTCTCCAAGGTTGAGAGGCTTCTGCGGAAGAGCCTAGTCCCAGTGGGAGAGGCTGGGTTGTAGGAGCGAGTCTCCAAGGTTGGAGAGGCTTCATGCGGAAGAGCCTATTCCCAGTGGGAGAGGCTTGATTGCAAAAGCGAATCTCCAAGGTTGGAGAGGTTTCCTGCGGAAGAGCCTAGTCCCAAGTGGGAGAGGCTTGATAGCATAAGATGCCTTAATGAAGAGGCTAGGCCCTTGTGTGGGTATGGCGCTTCTACAAAAACTAAGTCCCAAATAAGGGAGCTTGTTTGTAGAGGCCCTTTCAATAAGCCGTGAGTACCTCTTTGGGGAGGCATACGAGAAGATTTTACCCCAAACTTGATTAAGTACTAGTACCTCTTTTTATGGGCTGCATTTCCAAATCAAATGACGGAACGATAGGCGTGGCGCTTCTATATGGCCAGTGCCTCTTCTTAGAAGTCTAAACATGCAAACAATCGAAACTTGATTTATAAATATTCAAATGTTGGTGCCTCTTCTCAGAGGTGTCACATAGGCTCCAACGACTTACAAGCAATGCCTTAGGAAATTTAAACCATTAATCAAGTTGAATAAGCTTGTATATATAGTTTTCGAGTGCCTCTTCTTAGGAGCCTCAAACAAGCAAACAATCGAAACTTGATTTATAATTAATCAAATGCCGGTGCCTCTTCTCAGAGAACCTATGCTAGCCCCAATCAGTACTTGAATAACGTCATTTTTTCAAGAAAGCTCCTTTGTCCAAGGAGGTTTAAGCCTCTTCTTCAAATGACCTATGCTAGCCTCAATTAGTACTTGAATAGCGTCATTTCTTCAAGAAAGCTCCTTTGTCCAAGGAGGTTTAAGCCTCTTCTTCAAATGACCTATGCTAGCCCCAATTAGTACTTGAATAGCGTCATTTCTTCAAGAAAGCTCCTTTGTCCAAAGAGGTTTAAGCCTCTTCTTCAAATGACCTATGATAGCCCCAATTAGTACTTGAATAGCGTCATTTCTTCAAGAAAGCTCCTTTGTCCAAGGAGGCTAAGGCTTTTAGTCACGTTTCCCAGACGGCGCCAATCATTGACCTCCAAAATGGTCGCCAACAGAACCTCACGCCTCCTCTTCCTCGTGTCTTGCTCCTCTTACTTGGACCGCCATGTGGTTTATTCAACCACGCAGATATGCCAGGCCGGGTGGGTAGGTAACCAAGGATAAAGAGAAACACATTATGGGAGAGGTAATAGCTTGAGGGCCTTTAACTAAGGATTTCCCAGGTGGTTATAACACTTGAAGAATAATTAGTATGGAGGACTTGATATTTCTTGTGAGAGTAATATTTCAACATCCCTCTATTGTGGAAATAAGCTTAGTATTTATAGGCAAATTCTACAAGAATGATCCCTTTTGATGTGCGACACGTGGTTCCATCTGAAGGGTTCTTGAGTCCCATCTTTGGTGTCACGTCATTAGAATTAATGAGGAAGTCACTTTCAGCCGCAAACTAAGGGGCTATGATTGTGACAAACCGCATTATTGAAGCGATCCCATCAATCTTTCGTAGATTGAATCACATGTTTGGTAGGGAATGCTTTCTTAGCACGCAAACGTGGTCGGACTTTGTGACCTCGGTTGTCTAACCACCTCGGCAGAAATAGCATCGGTTGACTAACTTCCTCAGATAAATAAATAGCCTCGGTTGACTAACCTCTTCTTGGCATAAATAGCCTCGGTTGTCTAACCACCTCAAAGACAAATAGCCTCGGTTGACTTTGACCGATGCGTGGAGCCAAGTGGGTTTGGGGCGTGAAACTATTATTTTAGTTAGTGGGGATGTGTACTTAACCTCAAAGTGAGTCATGAAAAACAAATTTTTTTTTTCTTAGTAATGGTTGATTCCCAAGGTAAGTTAATCAGAAAATGTAATTTTTTAATATTTTTGCAAAATCTAGTAAAGTAGTGCACTATTTTCAAAGTTGGTCATTTATAATTTTTAATGTTTCGGGTGTTTACATTTAAAGTAAAGTATATAAGTTTGAAAAATTAAGGAGCGGACATCTAACGAGCCTCAAGGCGTGTGCCTTACACAACTAAAGTTCGCGCTTCCAAAAACTGCCTCACAATCGATCCTTGTACATTGCGCCTTGAGGTGGTTTTTGTTAGCCTAGCATTGGGCGGGCTATTTAGCGGAGATTTAGATTGTCGTTGAGAACTTATTGTGCAATTAAGGTGAAAAGTTGTGAATGAACTTGCTATTCAAAAGACCAATAGAGCAATTGTATTGACTATTTCCATTGCTTTTCGAATATAAATCTTGCCCTCTACACAACTTGATTTGTTTCCACAGGTGTTGTAGGCTGATAATGACAAAACCGAAGCCAGTGAAGCCAAGTGCAATTTATATTATTAGGTGAGGGCTCTAAAATCATATTTTCAGAAGGGTTTATCAGTCCATATTTGTTTATATGATTGTAAGTTGAAATGTATTCTGATTTCTTGGACAATGAGGTAGTTGAGTTCACTGTCATCTAGATCGGTGTTGTGTTCCAAGTGACGATGGAATTGTTTATTTAAGTTGAGATATATTTTGATTCATTAGAAAATGAGATAGTGGATCTTATGATCAATTGGACTGTTGCTACATAAGATAACTAGACAGGTGTAAAACGTGTCAGTAAATATTAGAAGTTATGGAAAATTGCTTCAAATTTATGAAGTGATGGAATTCAGCAGAAGTTTTGCATTATATAATTGATGACATACAAGATTTGTCAAATAAGATATTTGGTTGACAATCTCTCATTTTTTGTGCAAGGCTTCGATCAAAATAAGCGTATGTTTGGTGGTATTGAAGTTATTTTTTAAATATTTATAGTTATGAGTCATGCGAAATGTGTGAATAATAAGTAGATAGTAAGTTGTAGATTCTACGAAATGTATAGATAAAAAATATGTTTGACCAATTTGACCAACTTAAATTATAATTTAAGTTGAAACAAACAAGTACTAACTATACATTCTATACACTAGTATACTCGCAAACTCCTATTCAACTAGAATGTTAATTACTTACCCGGGGCGGAACTAGAGATAGGGCTGCTACTGAAAAAAAAAATTACATTTCAAGATCGGACTGTTAGTAAAAAAAAAAAATTTTGCACTAATTTTTTTTTACACTATAAAAAATACTTTTTCCCGATCCGGTCCTGACAACCCTAATTCCGCCTCCGTTACTTACAACTAATATTTTCACTACAAATTTTTATTTTTTAATGAAAGATAAATTATAATTTTAACGCAGAAACGAAAAGGAACAAAACGTATAAAAGAAGCAAACCAAAAGGAAACATCATGGAACAACAACAACTGTTTAATAATGATATTAACAAGCTGCCTTCAAACGGGTCGTTGTAGTATAGTGGTGAGTATTCCCGCCTGTCACGCGGGTGACCCGGGTTCGATCCCCGGCAACGGCGATTTTTCACTTTTTATTTTATATATCCTTTTTTATCCTCTCCTCCTCTGCCGGGTATAATATTCGTTGTTTTTCAGTTTTTTGGTCATAAATTCATCAAAACCTACTTTACTTCACCAATATACATTTCCTGAGGAAAAAAATACAAACCGTCATGGGTGATTTTCTTTTATACATGCAATTACTAGTTCCTCTTGATTAATGACTTAATTGAAATTGGCCACCAGCAATCAAATATTTAATATTCGTTAATAGAATCAAAAAAACCAAATCATAAAATGTTCGTTAAATTAGTTAATACTAAAAGAAGTGCCATGTCTTTTCAAGATTCATTTTATGTAATTAGTATAGTTACGATCATCAGAAACTACTTTTAAGAAAGAATACGAGAGTTACTTAACTTTGAATTTTAGAAAGTCTATTACGACTTTGTAACCATTGTGGACGTTAAAAGATAGTTGACCGTAGAAAGTCAAATGTTTGATATGCCATAATAGAATTAGTATACCAAATAAAGTAATTACTTAATTGAGATATTAAAAGATGTTTTATCTTTTCAAAATCTATTGATTCAATTTTATCGTATGAAAGTACATACCATGTAATTATGACCATTAAAAACTACTCAATTAAGAGAGAATGTGAGAGTGGTATACATTGAATCGCAAAAAGTCTGTTTTCTGATAAGGATTTGCTGCTATATATCAAAGCCATTTCCCATTTGAAGAGTTTGATATCCAAAGCTTAATTACATTTCATAATTAATTCAATCTCCTTCCAATCTTAGAGCATTAAACATGCTTAAAAAGAGATTATCTGTCATCAAACAATGGATAAATTGCACTGGAGGTCACTTAATATTTTCACCATAGTTGCAACTAGGTCGCTGAACTTCAATTTAATACAATCACACAACTATGCTTTAATTTACGAGCAATTTCCGTCAATGAACCCGCTGACATGTCCATTAAAACTAAAAATGTGCTAACGTGTTCCCATTCCAGCTTATCTAAAAGTGCACTAGAGGTCACCGACTTTCACTATATTTGCAACTAGGTCATTGAACTTCAATATAGTGTAATCAAACCACTATTCTTTAATTTACGAGCAATCAAATCACTCCATCTGAGTTCCACCGATGAGTTTACCAGGGTTAGTTGATATGAGAAAGACTGTTTTAGAGATTGAATTTATTTAGCTGAAAGATATCCAACACGAATAAAGAACATAACACACAACACTACATCTTCTTGTAAGAATGAGACGTTCCTCTTCACCCATCCCCTTTGTTAATTCTATTTTCCAAGGTATGATCAATATTCTGCTATAAATCTAACATTACACTGTTAGGTGATAATGCATTGATGGCTAATGCGAGGAGAAAATTTCACATCCATCGTCAACCTCTAACACAAAATACACAAGTAATTTAAAAGAAAACAAAAAATTGAAAAGATTTATGAATTAGAACATCGATGACCTCGAATTTCTTGCATCCAAAAATACTATAACCTAAATAATTGTACGTTCTAACAATCGATCTTTCTCCACAATGACACATAAGCATTACGGTTGATAGAAAATTCAACTCCATTTGCGTCAATTACGTATATGGAAGAAGCCCTACAACTTTTCTCAATAAAAAAGACTAACCCGATTGCTTGTACATTAAGGTATAGTTGCCCGATGCACCAAATTGAAATGCTTGTTTGATTGTGTTTAAAAGCAATGAGTATTATAGAATGTGTGGATAATAAGTGAGTAGTAAGTCTTAGATTCTATTAAATGTATGGATAAAAAATATATTTGATGAGTTGCAAATATGGTGAAAGTTCAATAACCTTTGTACAAATATGGTGAAAGTTTAGTGACCTCTAGTGCAATTTACCCTCTGTTTTAAAGCCATTAATTTCACTTCAAAAACCAGATCAGCAAAAAATTTAAACTTACGTGTATAATTCATCTTCCCATACATGGCCAGTACTCTTTTCCTCTTTCACTAATTCCTAGGTAACAAAAGACAAATACAAACGAGTACCATGAGGTTATGGTACAAAACATCACTAAAATTTATATATCTGTATGTATCTATACTATTTGTAATGAATAATTCACACAATAAATGTGAATCTACACTCCATTTTACCCACAAAAGATTTCTTTTCCAGTTCAAGTTCAATCTTGAATTTATATCTGTGTGACTGTATGTATACCCTCAATTATACTATAATTTGAGTTCATGTTCAATCTTGAATTGAAAATGAGCTCTCTTGATGCATGCATGAACCTTTTTTTCTTCAAGAAATTAATCTATGATTTATGGCATTTCACACATTTCAGGATTTAATGATCTGTGCTGGATTTGTGCATCTATTACATGCGTGTCTTATTTGGCTTGAAAGAGTTTTAATTTGCTCTATCCCACAATTAATCCCAGTTCAGCTATCTGTATCTATATCTATATCTATGTATGTACGAATTCCTAATTGGCTGTTAATTTGTTAGGGTTTATCTTTATCATGTGGAACTGTTTCCTTTGTTTTGTCTTGATATTTAAAAATATTTAGCACTTTTTATTCTTCTTCTTCAACTGATTCTTCTTGATTTCCATCAAAAGGCATACACTTTATTAATTTTCTATATTTCTATATATATGTGCTCTTTGTTACATCAATTTTAGTTCTTTTCAATCTTGAATTTGACTCAAGTTCTTCTGATACAATTATTTGATTTTTTTGACAGATCCCAGAAATCTCAGTTCTTTGCCATCCTCTTTCTCATCTGGACGAGCTCGATTTTGGTAACATTTATGCCCACCTACTCAATTTGGCTTGAAAGATTTTAATTTTCTCAACCCCACAAATCCCTGTTCAGATATCTTTGTTTTCAGTGAAAAATGGATAATTCTTATTAAAATACATTGTTAGCCCGCAGTAGGTTTTAGCTTTATCGTCTGGAACTCTTTCCTTAATTGTTTCGTCTAATTTTCAATAATATACATCAAACACATACATTTTATGAATTTCTGCTATTTTCTTATTCTATTTTTTCTGCAGCAAGAATTTCACATAATTTTTCTTGAAGGGTTTGAGAAAATGCCTGGTTCAGAAGGAAGTAACAAAAGAAACATTGAATCAGACAAGGTGGGGCTTGCCATTGTAAGTTCATTAGTTGTTGGTACTGAAATCACTAGTGATCGCCAGTCAGTCACAGAACACCTTCCAAATTCATCAACCTATTTTGTCAACAAACCCTTGAATCCTTTGGTGATCAACCCCAGTCCAATTTACCAAAATTTCGCGGTTATTTCAAATCCGAGTTCCTCACAAACAAGATCAATTAGGCCATGTTTGTTCACTTCCATTGATCCCGTATCATTTTCTCGTGCAAAACAAAGCGAGATCAATTCAAAGAATGATGATCCTGATGCTGAATTAACCATTTGCAGTACTCATGGAAATTCAGGGTTTCTTAGGTTGGCAGATATTCAAGAAACAGATGAATATACTTGTGTGCGACATGGTCTTATCTTTGAAGTTGTTCATATGTTCAATGACTGTATTTTGGAGTTTCCTCCTAGTCAACTAAAAAAGTTCAGCCTTAACGATGAACAGCTGGGGATCTTGCCTCGTCCTTCAGGTTGTTCAACACAATATTTCGAGAGCGATAATTTTCTCAAATATTGTTATATCTGCAACAAGTCACTAGATGGGAAAGACATTTACATGTACAGGTTAGTCCCAAAAATAATCTCCAAGAAAATAAGTACTTAAACAAACACACGCTCACACACAAAAAAGAGTATTATAAGCTCATGATTAATTTTAACTATCATTTTTGCAGTGACAATCCATTCTGCAGCAATGAATGTCGAGACAAGGAGTATATGAATGATTATAATTTGATGAAAGATGTAATGAGTGTTCATCAGTAGCCATATGTACTTGCAGTAGCTTTGATGTAATATTAAAGACTGCTCTAAATATCTCTAGAACTCCATTTTAATTATGTTATTTCTTGAACTTCAATTTGGTAAATCAATGGAGAATTTTGTTAATAGTTTCAATAAATTTACAAAATACACATATTTATTGTCTATAAGATTGTATTTAATTACACTTTCGAAACCATGTTTTGAAAATATATATTTAAACACTATTTTTTACTCAATTTGGTAATTATATAGCACCAATATTTGCTAAAATAATAGTAAAAATTACAAGTTTATCATTATATATATATATACACATTTATAATTTTTCTATTTTGTAATGATTTTTTTTTTTTTTTTTTTTTGCATTTGTTTAAAAAGAATCTTGATTTATAGAAGTTAACGTATTATTTTCTTGGAGATAATTTTTGGGACAAACCTGTACGTGTAAATGCATGTCTTTCCCTTGCAGATATTACAAATTTTGATAAAATTATGGTGTACGTTGAACAACAGGAAGGATTGACATTTTGACAAGGCTGTTCGTCGTTAAGGCTGAAATTTTTTAGTTGAGTAGGAGGAAACTCCAAAATACAGTCATTGAACATATGAACAATTCAAAGATTAGATCATGTCGCGTTGTACAAGTATATTCATCTGTTTTTTGGATATCCTCCAACATAAGAAACCCTGAATTTCTATGAGTGCTGCAAATGGTTAATTCAGCATCTTGATCATCATTCTTTGAACTCATCTGTCTTTGTTTGGAAGTGAACAAACATGGCCTAATTCTTGTTTGTGACGAAACCGCCAAATTTTCGGAAAATGGATTGGGGTTGATCACCAAAGGATTTGAGGGTTTGTTGACAAAATAGGTTGATCAATTTGGAAGGAGTCGTGTGACTGACTGACGATGATCACTAGTGATTTCGGTACCATCAACTGATGAACTTACAATTGCAAGCCCTACCTTGTCTGGTTTAATTTTTCTTTTGTTACTTCCTTCTGAACCAAGCATTTTCTGTGGGGTTGAGCAAAATAAAATCTTTCGAGACAAATTGAGTAGGTGGGCATAAATGTTACCAAAATCGAGCTCATCCAGTCGAGAAACAGGATTGCAAAGAACTATATATGATTCCTGAGATGTGTAAAAAACAATCAAATAATTGTATCAGAAGAACTTGTGTCAAATTCAATATTGAAAAGAGCTAAAATTGATGTAACAACGACAGAACTTAATTAGTATATATTTCGACTACAACTGAGAGAATCGAACAGCCAAAATCATAGATTTCTTTGAAGATAAAGGGGTTCAGGCGTGCATCAGAAGGGATCCTACCTAATTCAAGCAAGATTGAAGACAACTGAAATTGTTCAATCATTGGATACTTGAGCACCATACTGAATATAGATAGAAATATAAACAAAAACTGGAAGAACCAGTTGTTGAGTTAAATGAATTGAGAAATTCAGGAAAAGAAGGTTTCTGCATCAAAAACACCATGGAAATTTAGTAGAGAGTAAATGCAAACACCTTACCAAAATATACTCTTGTTTTTGCATGCATAACACCAAATACTGATGCCCCTTTATATAACACCAAATACTGATGCCCCTTTATATAACACCAAATACAATAATACCTCAAAAACATTTAAGAATCTTTTTGTGGGGCAGCCCAAAATCACCATAAACACCAAATTAGAAAGTGAAATCATGGTAATGGTGGAAAGATTCTTATGTATGTTGTATAAGATTATATAGATATAAATGCATGTAATGCATGTCGTAATGATGTGCTTAACATCATGGTGGACTCGTATTTTTTTTTGCTGGATTAAGGAAAGATGAAAGAATTACAAAAATGAAATTAAAAGCAGCAAGAAATAATTTAACTATTTGACAAATCATCTATCTTTTAGAATGTTTGCTCTAATTAAATGGAATAAATAATGGTATAATTATTCTCTTTGGTATAGTACACATGTACTATTTAGAGTCCGTTTGATAAAGTTTATAAACTAGTTTATTTGATTAAGAGTGATAAAAAATGTCAGGCTACGAACACAATTTTTTTTGTCAAATAAATCATTTTGGCCAAATAAACTAATTTATAAACTCTACCAAACGGTCTCTTCTAAAGATGACAATATATAATTTTGTCATCTACTTTTGGCGACCAACCATATGTTAACAACTAACAATTTAAATGGTTAAAGAGTCGTGATAGATTTTATGTATGGTTTCATCGATCCTTTCGTACTTAAGTAGTTAGTTTTATGTTGGTCAACTATTGTATGTACTTGCATACAAAAAAAATTGCATTAAATAGACCTTGAAGATATATAGCATCATTTTAGTATTAACTAATTTAATAGACATTTTAATTACTTGATTTGGTACTTGATGATCAATTATCTTTTAACGATCATAATTGTCACAAAGTTGTAGTAGACTTATTTTCTCCTAAACGTAGACGCTACTTCGGAGCATAAGACATCTTTTGAGCTCAATCAATCGTCTCTTAAAATGGACCAAACCTAGACAGCTCGATTAAGTGACCACGTCGAAACTCCCCTCCCACCCAAAAAAAGCATGACATCAACAGTGTGAGCCACACACCGATGGAGCTCGATTAGTAGACCTTGGGGTTACCTTAGCTGGGAGCACCAAATATAACCATGGGAGAACATACGAAGATATGCCTTCATTGACCTCGACGAAGTTCTTGGGAAACTTGTGTGGAAGGAGTTTGTCTTTAAGATTGACCTTGATCTAACTACTAGACAGCAAGAGATGAGAGAACACGTGCATGTGTTAATTAAATGGATATCACGTGAGAGAACATCCACTTTCTATATTCTCTTCGACAATATAAGAACCGACACATGTCCCATTCGTACAAAAAACCACATTTGTCCCACATTAGCTAGAGAAGTACCAAGGACTGGGGCGAGTAAGACAATTGCATTGAGCCTAAAATCGAAGGGGGCTCATTTTTATTATATATATTTGTGATTATTGAAGTTGGCCAAAAAAAAAATTGTGCAAATATGGTCTAGAATCGAAGAGGGCTTCATCTTTATTATTCTGGCCCATGTTTGTTGGTTTTTTATTTTTTATTTTTAGTTTTAAGTTAATAATTAATTCTGTAAATGATTTGTGGGTTTTGAATGTATACTAAAATTTGTGAGTCCAATTAGGAACCTAATTTGTGAAATTCGCCTCAGGTCCCGAAAATCACATGAATGATCATGGAAGTACCCATATAAAGACATTATCCTTCTTTAGGTTTCTTCTTCTAATCATTTTTTGTTGAATTGTATTGACCTCTCATAGAATGAATGTCGTCCTTCGTTCTTGTGAAAAGAGTGTCATGAATTCATGGCGCAGACAAATAATTCTACTAATCTTAGTTTCTTACTTCTTAGAAACTCCAATGCCCAACTTCATGACTGATGCTCGTCCCGTTCAAGAACTTGTCTTAAAAACTCAAAGCTAGTTTCGTGGCTGGGCTCTTCGTGTTCAGGTGGGCTTTATTTGATTTATACTTACTATGACTCAAAGTCAGAGTCTACTTAAACTCGATCTAAAGAGAAATTAAAAAGTAATTTTTTTTTTTTATTTGAAGATAAGCATTTGGATACATAGAATTAGTATTACTAGAAATTCTCTATTTTTGGACGATAAATTGTAAATTTTGATGCAGCCCGCAAGGACTCCCGGACTGTGAACTTCTTTTATTAGTGAAAAAACTAGATCGACAAAAAGCAAAGTAACCATTCTCTTTGGAAAATCACATTATATCAACCTTCTTTTGACTTTAATTATATTTCACTCGAGGCTTGATTACCAAATAAGTAAACTCACATTCTAAAATTCAAATCATTGTGAGTCCAATAAAACAAAACTTGTTTCCTATATACACATACTAAAAATTGGATTACCTCGATATCTTAAGAGCCCATTTGGTGGAGTTTATAAACTAGTTTATTTGACTAAAAACGGTTTATGTAACAAAAAAAATTACTTTGGTAGCTTGGTATTTTTTATTATTCTTAGTCAAATAAACTAGTTCATAAATTCTAAAGTTCTAAGATTGAGAGTGTAATATAATTATTTTAATATTATTTTAGTATTGTTTGAAAAGGCAAATATCACTTACATTGGATTTTATGGATAATCAACTAATAGGATTTTAATAGTCTAGAACACATAAATAAAATTAGACAAAAATGGTTTTTTTTTTTTTTGTTCTTTATTGACTTTTCAAATTTTTTTGTAGTGTAAAAATGTTGAAAAGTCAAAAATTATAGACAAAAAAATAGATTTCTTTTGAAAAAAAATAGCTACCGAACGTACCAATATCTGAGGTGATCCATTACGAAGATTATCATGTCAAGTTCCTTGCCTTTGTCAGTGAAAATGATGACATGGCAACCAGCAAACATAGGTTGTGGATACTGGATAGCATTACTCCTCAAATAATAGGACAACGTGTAGCCTGCGGGGACCATATCCCATAAAACACCTTACATTTTGTAACAAACTACTAAACTGCCACAATTATTTTTGTCATCTTCAACTCAAAAATCATTTTAGCGTAAAATGTCATTTTGGTAATATATATATTTACTATTTTGTCCATCATTTCATACTACAACAAATTTTATTTCTTATTATATATTTTTTATATTCTTTTATTACTTAAAATCATGGGTTTAATATTGTAATATTAAATGTAATATCTTTTAATTATGATATTAAGTGTAATGTTTCTTCTAATTTATTAACAAATGAAATATTTTAGTTCATTAAATATAATTTTTAATTTAGAAATTTCAGTAGCAATAAAATATTTATGCACAATTAATGTGAATCCTAGCAGTATGATAGTAAAATATAATATTTTGACTTTGAGGATACTATTTTTCTTTTAATTTTCTAATTTTTATTTTTAAATTGAATATTTTTATTATTTTTATACTTAAAAGTAACAAAATATTTATTTCGATAATAAATTAAATATTAATTTTATAATAAGCAATTACTTATTTTTAATTTTGACACACAAAAAAATATTTCTTTTAAAACTTATTTGATTACACGTACATTTTCTAACTTTGACCAAACATGCAAATGGTGCGGATCAGTAATTATCAAAGCTAAAAGGGGCACTCTAGTCCTTTCAACTCCAAGCCATTAAAAAATAATAGAGAACTAAGAAATTGGAAAAAAGATAGAACAAGTTTCAAATCAAGCCTTACAAGGTGCTTGCTTATCACTCAATATCAAAGCAAAGGGGTAAAAAACCATGGGTTTTGTAATGGGGAGTTCTTGCTATTTCCACTCCCCACTCTACCATTCTCTCTCTTCCTCACCATGTTCTTCTCAATCCCTTTTCTTTTTTTCTTCCACAAGAAATGCACACGCCCAGAAGAAGATCAGAACAGCCATGGCTTGTATGCACCAAGAAATTCGAAAAGAAAGCAGCTTCTGCAACAGGAGAGTGATTTTTTTTATGGGTTTTTCAGTGTTTCCACTTCTGAGTTTGAGTGCAAAAGCTTTTGAATCCTTGCCTGCAGGTGAGTAAGTTTGCTTTTGTTAATTTTCTTAATTGTCAAGATTCTTTTTATTATTATTATTATTGTCTTTTTGGAAAATTGATGAGCTTGGTGAAATGGGTTTTGATAGTCATGGCTTAGTATTGTGATTTCTTGGCAAAATTCTTGATTTTGTAAAAATATTCTTCGTAATTAGTTGTGGTTGTTAATTGGGTTGGTTAGTATGAGATTATTGCAAATTTTATAATAGTTTTATATGCCTGCTTAAATGTGTTTTCTTTAATTTCCGTTTGGCTTCTTGTTCACGTACTCTGGGTTTGAAATGGGTGGTACATTTGACAATTATGACTTTTAGGAATTGAAGGTGAAGTCTTGTAAAAGAACAAAAAAGTTACTGGTAGTTTAGGCGCAAAGAAATTTTACATTAAGTCGTAATTTGTAACCAGTTCAGTTAGAGTAGTTCGTGGTAAATGAATCTTACGACGAGTTGGTTATAGAATATTCTTAGTTTGGTAAACTTCTATGTTAAAAGTCAATTCTATATCTAATGCATAGTATATAAAAATATCTATTGTATAACCTGGAAAATGTGCGCATAATACCATCCGGGACTAATTCAAAAACTTTACTCAATACTGTATCTTGATAGCACCTACATTTTCCAAATAGAGAAAAAAAAAATAAACAGAGACTTTGAAAGAGAGATGGAAAAGAAATATATATAATCCACCCAACAAGAAACGTGCAAAACAACTTAATCATGTATGTTCAATCCTGCCAAGTGCCCAGCTTACTTCTCAAATGGTTCTTCTTTGGAGTCTTTAAATCACAATGGGAAGGCAACTCTTATTCCATATTATAATGTATGGAGTGGTGGCCAACAAACAGTCCTTGAGCAAGACTGGATAAGATTAAGAGCAGATGATAATGCATTGGTAGATTAGGTAGACCTCAAACCGTCAAATACATGAACCCGAATATTCATTAACAAAAGTTAATTTGCACATTAAAGTGGAGAAAGCATGAAAAATCTTAATGTTCCAAGCTTTACAGTGCTTGTTTCACTATGATCTTCAGATTTAACATGCCAAGAAAATAAATGGCCATAAAAAGGTATACTGCAACTGCAATGGAATATTAGAAGAACTAAATAGCTAGAAGGTGAAAACTTCACGAGTAGTAAAACAACACACTTTCAAGAGTATCTTTGTACCCATCTTTAAACAAATGGGATGCCCTTATGTGACACTATGCTTTCTGAGCTAACTATTTATGTCATATAGCAGAGATTTGGAAGTTTTTCAACAAAATATCAGTGTCCTTTTATCTGATTTTGCAGCTATAGGGAATGATTTTTAATCATGTCCGTCCACTGACTCTCTTCCATTACCTTTTGTCTTCACACCCCAATATCCATCACCCCCAACCATCACCCAAAAAAGATAAGGTCAAAGGGAATAGGAGGAAATAAAGGCTGTCCTGATAGTTGGAACATGGATCCATGCAGAAATTATATTGGTTATGGGCTCGTGAGCTGGTGTTGGCACCAAAAATTTTCTGGTTAGTTTAAAACAGGCCTAAAGGACATATTCTGTCTAGAAATCTAAAATTTCTGGCTACATCAATTTTTCTTTGAATGTTTCTGTGGATGTGGCTATTATATATTTTCTTTTGCTCAGTGATTCGTTATGAGCATCTTCATAAGGGAAATCAAATTGATACCTTATTTATCGACTCCTTTATTGATAAGCTCTGGTAGAAAGTTATATGACTCAAAATTGTTAAGCTCATCATAAATTCTTTTCTAAAAACTTACTGAAAATACTTTCTTTAGTTTCAGAAGATTCAGAAATAAGGACAGAAGACCAGAGACAAAAAGCAGAGGTCTGAATCTCTGCTGAATATAATCTGGATAAGATTATTTAAGTATTGGATTCTTGTCCTCTGATTGTCACTTTTGTATGTAGTTCCCAAGTTTGATGTGGATTAAATTGAATATTTTCCTTGTGCCCCAGCAATCAGTTCAGGGAAGTCAATCTCAAAACCCGTTTCTTGCACTTCTCAATGGAATTGGGATTTTCGGCATAGGTGTTCTTGGTGCTCTCTATGCTTCAGTTCGGAAGGAAAAGGCCACTTCTGATGCAACCATAGAATCTGTAAGCCATATGAACAAATTTATTATGTGTTTCTGGGGCATACTTACGTTTAGAATGATGCAATTTGATCTCTGAAGAAGTCCATGATAAGGGTCATATTGCCTTTGGAGTGTTCAATTTTTTTCTTATTCCTTTTCCTTAAGTTCAGGAAAAAGTTCAGACAAGAGTGTTTCATTATTGGCAATAATTTTTGAAGTTTAAATAGAGTGCTTCCTCTTTCCTTTTTTCCTCGAGATCAGATGAGGGCGCTTTTATTTTATTAAGCACCATCTTTTTCAGATATTTTAAGCATATACCCTTTTATTTTTATTGACAGAAAAGCCAATGGATCCTCTTTGATGGGATGAACTTGTGAAAATAAATTAAAAAGCATATAAACACATGTACGCATGCATATACATACACGTGTGCTCATATCTCCCTATGGTTCCAGATTGTCAAATCCTATATCCTTTCTTTGTGTAACATTTTCCTTTTGATGTGTCAATTCGAGATTTCAAAATGTTATATATTATATCTAAAAATGGAGTTTTTTATGTTTCTTTAATAAAGAATTGTGTTTCCTTCTCGTGTGCATAGATGAAAATTAAACTAAATGAAAAGGAAGCCACCATCACTTCTCTGGAGAAAAAATTCGAGTTGGACCTGATGAATGAAAAAGAAGTTCGAAAGACTCAACTAGCAAAAGCAAGCGAGGAGCAGCAATCTTTAGTTAACCAATTGAAACTAGCGAATGGTACGGTAACAAGCCTTGGAAAAGAGCTGCAAAAAGAAAGAAGATTAGTTGAAGAGCTTAATACGCTAGTTGATAGTCTTCAAGCCAATGTTGTTAAGGCAGGGAACGAGAAGAAGGAAGTTGAAGAAAAGTTAAAGGAGAAGCTTGATTCTATAGTAGTCTTGGAAGGAAGAATCGACTTGCTTAGTTTAGAGATCAAGGATAAAGAAGATAATCTTCAAAACCTTAACTCAGAACTTGCTGAAAAAGTGGCAGAGCTAAAAAAATTGAGCTCTGCATATCGGCAGTCCCAGGATCAACTAACGGCTTTGAATTCTGAGATAACAAAATTAAGAGACAAGCTCGTGAAAAACGAAAAAGAGCTGGAATTGAAGAATGCGATGGTAGATAATCTGAATGCGCAAATTAATTCTTTGCTTGCTGAGAGAACTGAATATGAAAAGAAGGTTGATGCCCTTCAGACACAGTATAGCCACTTGAAGTCCTATACAGAAAAGAAGGCAGCTTCAGATGCAGAGCTTTTAGGAGAACGAGAAGAAAAAATTCACCAGCTTGAGGAACAACTTAAATTTGCCTTGGATGAAGTGAACAAAAATGAAGCGATTATTGCTGATTTGACTGGGGAAAAAGATGGTTTAAGAGAAATGCTGAATATAGAATTGAAAAATGTAAAAAATATTGAAAAGGAGCTCCAAATTACCCAGGAAACTTTAGAGAAATCAAGGGTTGAGGCTTCTGATTTGGCAAAACAACTGCAGCAGTCGGGAGAATTTTGCTCAGAGCTTGAAGCACAGGTCTCTAAAGTTCAGGGTGAGTTTGCTGAAGCCCGAGAGTCCTTACAGAGGAACGTTGATGAGTCAAAACACGGTGCAGAGATTTTAGCCGGAGAGTTAAGGTCGGCAAAGGAGCTTCTGCGGAAAGCAGATGAAGAGCTGCAAATTATGTCGCGTGAACTGGCTGCGGCTGCTGAAAAACGTGATAGCCTACAGAAAGAACTTGTTGACGTCCATAAGAAGGCCAAAAGTGCGGCTCTTGATCTTGAAGAAGAAAAGAAGATTGTCTCTTCTTTGAATAAAGACTTAAAAGTTGTGGAAACTCAGATGTTGAAAGATAAAGAATCGCGAAAATCTCTTGAAGTGGATTTGGAAGAGGCTACTAAATCACTTGACAAGATGAATCAAAATGCATTAATACTTTCAAGAGATTTAGAACTTGCTAATGCTCGGATTTCCTCCCTGGAAGATGAGAGAGACATGTTCTACAAGTCCCTTGATGAGCATCAGCAAGTTTCTCAAGAAGCCCGGGAAAATTTGGAAGATGCCCATAACCTGGTGATGCGACTTGGAAAGGAAAAGGAGAATTTGGAAAAGAGAGGAACGAAACTAGAAGAGGAGTTGGCATCTGCGAAGGGGGAAATATTGCGGCTAAGGAGTCAAATAAATTCATCAAAAGCTCCCATAAATGATCAGCATCAGCAAGAAGCCGAAGTCAAAGAAAAAGCTGCTGTTCCTGTGAGGAAAGTTACTCGGAGGAGAAAGGTTAGTCGGCAGCAAGACGATTCGTAGTGGCCGCGCTTCTAAATGCCATTTGTACCTTCATTATTCATTCACATTTATCGCAAGTCACAAGTCACGGAATCTGTCTACCCTTGGCTTTTCGTCTTCTTTAACTGGAAACTTTTCTAAATAATAGTGAGTTTATGTATCGTGAAAATGTTCTCTGAAGGTCCTTCACTTTGTATTTCGTTTCTTAACGAGTGTATATTAACAGGCGGAGGGATCTTAGCACAACTTGCTGTGTAATTTTCCAAGATGTAAAGATGAAAACGGCTCATTTTACGTGTATTTTTTTCTCTGTTTTGGTCTGAACGCATCAATATGACAATCATGTGAAGTGTGATAGGGATAGTGGGATACATTGGTGACTAACTTGGCATTGGTAGATTGAGGGCTAATAGTACAAATTTTCTTGTATGATCATCAATTAATGGAACAATAAAGGTTATAGAAACTGGCCGGTTGGACTGTTCGAATGTCACGTGCCATTGGATATTCTCATATATAGATCAATAAATAGAATGAAAAGTCGACTACTTAACTAGTTCAAACGACTAGGTTAGCATCTGCTCTATGTAACAAATTGGAAAAACTAGTAAATCATGCCAAGAATGTTAAACATCGTGGGTTATTAATTAACCAACAATTGTCTTTTTTGTTCAATAACTATGCTTTTAATTGTCTATCCTTCATTTTATATATATAAATACAAGAGTCTTGATTTTCTATCCACTTATATTGTCCACTTATAATGTTCATACTGAGATGGTATTACATAATTGATAAAAATAATGAGTATGAGACCATGAACTACCAATCATGTGATGTCACCTCAGCGTGAGTATTATAAATAGGTAACATAAGTGGGTAAGGAATGACCCATAAACACAAATGTTCATTTTATACCTCTACATGAACCAACATGTGTTTTACATGTTACGGGCTGTGTTATGCGCATAATATAGTGTGTTACAAAAATAAAATGTACATAAAATAAGACAGTATTTTTGTAAAAAAAATTAAAAGCATTTTAAAATTATTTATGTAAATTCCCCAAAAATAAAATAAAAAAGAACAAGAGCCAGCTCGGCTCATGGGATGGGCCGCCGATTCAAGCCGGATTGCCCTCGGCCCTAGTTACCCCAACCTGACTACCTTAGGCTTGTTTGAGAAGGTTTTTTCCCACTGATTTTGGCTAATTTTGGAAGGTATGTTCATACTAAATTGGAAAAATTGGCACTTGTTAGTTTTTTGAAGAATCAGTTGTGGGTGATTTTTAAACCGCTCAAAACTAGTGTAATGTAATGTGGAGTGTATCTCTCAACCTCCAAAATCGTTAGTTTTTTTTTTTTTTATGTTTTTTAAATTTCTTCCAATTTTATCCCATCTCAAATATTTATTTTTAAAACTTTTATAAACTTAATATTTTGTAAAAATAAAAGAATATGCAAGAACATAAATTTTATTTTATATTTTCAATAATAAGTGAATATATAAAAATTTTAAAATTAATTTTTTAAATATATGAACATATATGTAATTTGAATCTTTTACAAAAATTTTAGAACTGATAGATAATAAACTTCTAAATATGGATTGAACCATTTCAAAAATCGATACTAAAAATCACCCAAAACTGCTCTTTTTATACGTGCTCCAAAACTCTCAAGCTTACAAAATGAAAATATTCCAATTAAAAGGCATTATTCTTTTTTCTCTCATTTTCATTTAATTCTTTAATCTCTCTCTGGGATTTCGTTCTCACTGATTGAATCTTCAGCATTACATCACTCACGATATAATTTCTCTCCATAATTTGGTTCAGCGCTTCAGAAATTATCTTTTGGCCACGAAAATCATATTTTTTCCACTCACTAATTTAGTCTATTTCCCTCAATTTCTAGTTCAATTTTACGCATTAATTCTCAATTCATCTCCAATTTATAGAAAATTGCATTTTCATTGAATCCAATAAGTAAAAAAGTTTCACGCAAATTTGGGTTTTTCTTTGTTAAATTCAGACCCGTTTGAGCTTCACCTCCAAACCTACCCACGGAAATTAGGGTTCCGATTTTTTCACATTCTTTGCGAAAAAGTCGACGAAGTTTGATTATTATTATTTTTTTTTCCTGAATTTTTGAGAATTTTACAGAAAAACCAATAAAGTCATGTTCTATGGTTCGGTGGTGTGGGATCCATGGCTAATAGTTGCACAGATCGTTTGCCTTCAATGTCTATACTATCTGACACTCGGAATATTTTTGGCAATTCTTGTTGGGACTAGGGTTTCTAAAATGAGCCTGGTTTATTTCTTTGATTATGCTATTGTTACTGCATCTACGGTTACTGGGTGGTGCGTCATTGCCTCCATATTTCTCAGCTCTGTTGCTGGGTAAGATTTAAGGTTGTGCCAATATTTGTTGTTCTTCTTTTGTGATTTATTTTAATTAAGATTAATAAATTTGATGAGGCTGTTGATATTTACTGTATAATGTGGTTGTTTAAGTGATCTTAAAGTAGTGTTTTAAAGGTTATTTGTTGTTTGTGAATTTAAAATTTAGTTATTATTTATATTTACTTTTGTCTTTTGTTTTGTTTTGTTTTTCTTTTTGGGGGGGTGGGGACTAATTCGTGAAGTTTCTAAAAATGGATGCTCGAGTTTCTTTGGTTCACTTAGTGTATTATGCGTTGATCTGGGTTTAAATTTCAAAGAGATGATTGTCAATGAGATTTTTCATGCTGATTTTCTTTTCTTTTCTTTTTTTCCGAAGAGGGAAGATGATGAATTCTTATATTCTTATAATAGTTCATGGTTACAAATTATAAGGAACACCCTGACCCGGTGGGACAATAACTGTGAACAAATTAATTAATATGCTACTAGAACAAATTTTTAAGGACAAATAACACATATAATGATAGGACATGAACCTGAAAGAGTGTCTCAGAATTTTAGCTTCAGTTTTCTTTCATTTTCATTTTTTTTTATTTATTTATTATAATTTTGCCTCATTTGCTTCACACTGACGATAATGATTTTCTGTACTTCATTTTTTAACTCATTAAATGTTCATTTCGATGGTCAACCAGCATATCAGTTCCTTGCTCCTAAATGTGCTGGAACACTTTACTGTTTTTCTATCGAAAACCCTTTCCTTCTATCATTTATGTTGCAAAATTGATCAATTTTGCTCCCCCTATTCATTAGCTTGCCTTAAGTCTTGGCCTCATTGGATTCTAGTAATTTTGAATTCCTGTCCCTATTTTTCTTATAGTAATGACTGTTGAGGTAAGTGGTGTTGAACTTGGTTATTGAGGAATGGGAAACAATGCCAAAGATGTTTGACTCCATGGAAAATGGAACCTGTAGGTGTATTATGAGGGGAGAGGTTTGGTGAGGAATGAGGTATATGGATGAAGATAGTAACTCTACGTGGACCGAGGTGGCTAACTGCATTAGGTCATAGTAAATGAGGGACTAAAAGAGTTCAAGGGTAGAAGGCCACCTAATAAAGAAACATGGTGGTACAGCAAGAAAGTTAGTTGACATCTGTGAAGTGCGGATGGAGTATCAGTGTCTGGTGTGTACCCAAGACTGATTTGTCTTGGATGCGCTGGTGTATATGTTTTCTTCATAAATGTATTTTTCAAAATTTTGACATGCAAGGGGTATGTATCTGACAAGCATGATGTGTCATATTTTTTTTTATTTTTAAAAAGTCTAACATGCCAGGAACTGTGCCCCAAGACGTGAGGGACACAAGAAGCCCTATTTTGTAAATTTAGGATTGTAAAATCAGATTAAATCATAATTATTAAGATATATGTGTAAAAAAGTGAAAATAATGTAAGAGAAGTGTGTACTTTGTGTCGAATTTGTTTTATATTTACCATATGCGCTTTTTTGATACATGATATTTCATTTCATTTGCACTAGTGAAACAAAGTACTATCCAAAGGTATCTAATACAGCGAATACCCTATACAAACTGTAGAGATATTTATTACATTCATGAGTTATACTATGAGATTGTGGGAGTTGGTGATTGAAAATAGATTAATGTGTATTTCAAAGTATCATAGAAATGGTTTGATTTATTAGGAGGACATCTACCAAAGACTAGATCGTTAGAACAAGAAGACAAGGAAATTCGTATTTTCCTTATGGGGACGATAACAAAACACTTGAAGCTATATGTCGAAGTATCACAGAGATGGTTTGGTTTATTAGAAGGACATCTACCAAAGACTAGATCATTAGAACAAGAAGACAATGAAGTTCTTATTTTCCTTATGGGGGACGATATCAAACACTTGAATGCTAGTATTGATTTGAGATACCTGATTGTTAAGCTGTCATTAATTTTAGATTATATACTTATTGTTCGGTATTTGTATATATTATCTCTGGTACGTGGAGAAAAAGACCCCACTCCAACCCCCCACTGGGTACAGAGGAAGGGGGAATGGGTAACTTTATAGTGTGGTTCTGATTTTCTGAATGTGATGGTTTTAACATGGACTCTAACCTTAAAAAACATTTTGCATGTGCAATTTACATGTATTGAATTTCCACCCAACGTGTGTAGGTAGTCATAAATGTAAATGAGCTTGGACTTGGTATAACTTCTTAAATCATATGTCTAACCCCTTTTTTTGTGTATTGAAACAGGGCTGGTTATTTACTCTATTTGATTGAAAGGGCGAAGAAGTGCCTAGATTTCTCAGCCACCCTTTATATCATCCACCTTTTCATTTGTATCATATATGGAGGTTGGCCTTCATCAATAACATGGTGGGTTGTGAACATTACCGCCTTTGCAGTGATGGCATTGTTAGGTGAATATTTGTGCATGAGACGGGAATTGCGTGAAATTCCTATTTCAAGATACCGTTCAAGTAAGATCCTTTTTGTTTTGGTGGATTACTTCCAGAAAGCATTAATTTTTTGTCTTTCTTTTCTTTACATTCTATTTTGTCAAAACATCATCCCTTTTTTCAAAAGTTGCTGTTTTCTTCTTGGACATCCTCGACTTTTTTCCTTGACTGCTGCTCATCTGTTTTTTTGTTTTGTTTATCCCTTTACTGATAATGAAATTTGCAGTTTATGTTTGCATTTATTGATTGACACTATAATTTTTCGTTAGTGTCATTTATGTCTGTGGTCCTAAAAGTATACAAGAACGATATCAATGGTCAAATAGTCAATATATTTTAACAATTTTAAAGGTCCCCACGTCTTAAGATATTTTATGGTCTCGAGATTGTTTTAGTGTTTTTCGGATCATTTGATTTAAGATCCAAATGGACCAAATCTGCATTTTAAACAGCTACGAGGGATGTGTTTGCTGTATTGCGCAATTTTATGGAAAAAAAAGTATTTGAAATGAAACATCGACTGAATATAACTTTTAATTCACGGTTGCAATCAATGTTCTAAAAATTTGACTGGACAGCCAGTTTGACAGAAACAGTCCGACATGCGGTCGTTCCCATGTAAAAAACTGAAAATTGAAACCTCGGAACTGGCTGGTTCACCCGGTTTCAACAGAACCGATTTTAATGGTTCATTTTCTAAAAAAGAAAAAATATTTTTCATTTATTTATTTAATTTTTTTGACCACTGGTTCAACCATTGAACCTTGACCCTTTAACTTTTCTGGGTTAATGCCCGGGCGGTTTTTAAACATTGGTAGCATTATGCAGTCCAATTTTTAAGCCGTCACTCTGGAATAAATATAACCTAGTATCACTAAGATTCAAAAAATTCAAGTTTTGATAGGCTCTGTAGTTCATTTTTCGTGCTCAATTCTTCACTTGCCTGAAGGCTTCCGTTGATTTTGAAATGGTTGCCAGAAAATGACAAATAAAAAGGAAGTTAAATTGGGAACTGAAAAGGAATTTCTAGACAACAATTACCACTCAATAAGGACCTGCATTTATACAGATACTTTTGTCCTGGATTCTGTGTCTGTCCTGTCGCCTGGGTATTACTTTGGTGCAGTTAATTGTTCTTTTATTTATGTGATCTAAGGAGTTTTTTCGTATTTTATGTCAACTGACTGCTAAAAGATTAGTGGTAACTAGCTTTCCATATCTAGAATTTCATGTTATTTTAATAAAATTAATCACAAGTAAGTCGGCATTCGTTTTTATTTATATAATGATAATAGATTTTAAGTGTTTTCCTCAGGATGAGGCTGCTGAACTCCTGAGGAAGCAGGAAGCTGAATAACCTTAGTGTTATATTAATGCCATCAAAATACGAATTGTGGGCAAAAAGATTAAAATTCTCTTTGAAGCTCTAACTTGCATGTTATCTCGTCTTTTACAAAATTAAGTATTTTCCTTGTAGAGCCATGATACAAGGCAAGTTTGATTTTTTTTTATTTTTTTAATGGGTATAAATATCAGTATTTCATTGTGTGCAGGTTTTAGGCCACATGCATAACTAGTGTAGGTTTTCTGCCTCAATAGTTTATATAAACAACCTATTGATCGAGTAGCAAGTTGGTCCTCTACCTTTCATTATAGTTGCACAATCAATCCCCAATGCCGGAAGTTGTCCAAATCTACGTTAATCATCACATAGTCACATGTACAACTTTATGAAGCTAGATTTTGCTTCCTAGCTAGACAAATTGCCTAGAAATTTGAAGTGGGGTGTGTTTCCATGAGTGCCGTGTGACGATGTAACTGAGATTAAGACGGTTACACTGGAACCAATCGTGCAACATGCTAATTGGGCAACAGGTTGGGGACACAAAAGTGCAATTTTCCCTAAACAAGTATAATGCTGGATGTTATTGTTCGGTAGCCATCTCATAACTATATAGTCCATTATATCAGCATAATTATTTGAGTGTATTTTTCGAATCCATGCAGGTGTTTGACCAGTGTGAAACTTACAAGTTGATTTTGGATGAAGCTCATAAGATACTGATAGGATCTTTTCTTGGAAACACATTTTGGAACCCGTGTAAGAGACTTATATTCCATGCTGGAATGTGTAACAGGTGAAAGTTGTTGAAATATGACAGGAACAACATGCATGAACCAATTCAAGAATTGAATTTATGCCTATACAATTTAAGTTTAGTAATGAAAAGGTTGAATGACGTTAAAATTGCTTTATGCCTATGTTATTTGCTAGCAACTTTTGTCAATATTTTCAATATATTGTTTGGGTAAATAGTTTTGAATGTCAAAATGGACAATATAACGTTTTCGGCCTGTTTGGAGAGGCAAATTACATAATACTGCAGAGTAGTAAGAAAGAAAAAGATGTTTAAATTGTTTTGTTTGTTGTGTTTTGTCCTATCCTATTGTGTACTAAGCATGCACATATCGAGTATGTCTATAACCCTTTTTATTTCTCAGTAAGTACACAATTTGTCGACTGATGTTATATGACGGTGCAACATACATCCATATGATTTCTGTGCGAACCATTCCTTCAATAATTCTAATGATTTGAAAATTCATCGACGGTTCCATTTTTATGTTAATTGAAGCACATTATTGAGTTATTGTTAATTTTGTATTTTCAAAATCACTTTGACATTTTCCTTTAGGGTGATTATATTGTCACCACTGTTTTGTTTTGTTACACAAATTTATAAACACACTCCTAAACAAGTCATACTTTTATAATACACCACAACACTTTTGCAAATATAGCCCTAGGTAAAATAAAAATAGAAAAGAAATAATACAGTATACCATTACCACAAATTAGGTTCTATTATCGGAAAGCATTGCTTGAAAAGTTTCTGAAGTAGCGTAGAACAAGAAACAGAGGAGTTGCAGGTAGAGACCATTTTTTTCCCCCTTTGAGTAATGCTATTCGTAGTCGTTTACTACCGGTAATCATGTTATATGGTATTATTCAATTGGATGAATTATTCATAATTAATGGCTATAAATATATTCATTCATTTGGATAATGTTACGTAGGATGACTACCGATAGTGAGCGATTATTAATAGCATTATTCTTTGGTAAAAACAGGAGGATGGCTCCTACCAAATTCAAGAAGGAAATCGGAAGTTAGGTTAAGCATCTCTCTATCATTTCATTCGGGAAAAGTCTTCTTTTTCTCAACTCGTTTAATGAAATAGTTATTGATGAGAAAGGGGATTCTTTATTGGTAATTTACATTTTTTAATTTATAAGTAAAAAGAGCTGCTTATTGTGAAAGTAAGAACTGCATCAGTGATTAAAACCTTGCAATGAGAAGTCATTAATGAAGTTAAATTACAACTATTTCTCTGGCATAGGATTTCAAAATCTGTTCCAGAAGGACCTTAGCACATAACTTATATAATACAAGTAATAACCTTAGTTTCAACTTCTACAAAATCTCTCCTTCCAACTAAACTGAAATGGTATGACAGAATCATCTTTCAACCTTCTGAGTTTCTATCAAAGCACTGACAATGACACGTTGGGTAGAGACGGATTGTATAGTACTAAACAATATAAATGAAGAAAAGTAAGTTAAAATCTTATTCATTATACTGTTGAGTACTTCAGTGTCTTGTATCAAAAACTTAGGAATGAGCTTTCCATGATGAGGATATGTCGGCCACGGCTTCTCCAACCGTTAGATATAGCCCTTCCAATCCAAAGGCCTCCAAAATATTTGATTGATGCAGTTTTTCCATTACACTTCCAACAGGATTTACCAGCACGAGCTACACGAGAATGTCGCTCGAGTTACTTGAATGGACACCAAGAATTTAGAGAAAAATATTGAATACATGGTTTTGAAATGGCTTACCTTAAGTGATCGTTTCTCCATCATCTTTCTAAGTTCAGATATTGTGTCAATGCCACTTGTGTCTATTGCTGTCACCGCTGATTAAGAAAGGCGTAATGTTATCACCCTATAGCCGATAATTGCAGGTGTAATTATATACTATATATTTTATACTTGAATAAGCACTCGTGTTCTTGTTTAATATCTCTTGATGCGAGCAATCAACTTTCAGTTGTTTTTCAGAATTTGGTCGTAAGGATGGATAACGTCTGTTAATTTGTCACTGTTTCGCACGTGATAAATAATTTTATTTAAAAAAAAAAAATTATACCTAAAAAAAAAAAAAAAAAACCATCAAGCCTCCCTGTCTTTCCCCCGGGGAAGGGAGAACGCAGGGGTTGCATAGGGAGCAAGGGATGGGGGGAAGAGGATGATTATTTCTCTCTTTTCGTTTTCTTTTTTCTTTTTTGAAAAATCCTTTACGACCCTTGATTGAAAGTTGGAGACCTAAATGTCAAGAAAATTTTAGCGATGACACAGGTGCTCAATCAAGTATAGAATAGTAGTTGCAAGTATGATTTTGTATTCTTCATTCATATTGCAGTAAGATTAGCAGAAATTAATCCAAGAAATGAAATCTATTTTTCTTGACTAACCTGTCATATCCAAAATGACACATTTCATGTTACTGTCCTTATTGGATTCTATCCACTCTTCCTCCTCTCTAATCCATCTTAATATCCTGCAAAAAAGGATTACTCACTCCATTAGACTTCTGGATTAAGCAAATGCTCAGACGCACGAAAATTAAGCTTATTCAGTCCATTGAAAATAAATTGTCTTTGCACATAATAGTTTACATATTGACACGGAAAAAATTTCAGTTTTGGACTAACCTTTCTTGTAGGTAGGTGGAATTTGCGAAGTAGATAGGAGATTCTACAGCTAGTATAAAAAACGAGGGGACGCGAACAGCTTCTTTGTATCTGCTAAGGTTCTGATATATTTGAGTTCCAGGTATGTTGCCCAGAACAGCTGTATTTGGCCTTGTAACATGCAAGAGAACCTTGAAAATCGAAACTCCAACCTGAATAAGAGTTACTTTCAAAATAAGTAACTTTTTTTAACTTAAAAGTAAGAAAAAAGTGATTTATCCAAACATGTTTGGAACCAAAGTTACTTGAAAGTACTTATGTTTAAGCTTGGACAAACATGCGCTATTTGGTATGTTAAACTCGACAAGAATGTACATAATAAAGGAAAGCATTATCATGTGCAGTACTCTATATGAGTGATGCCCTTAAACTTTAGGAAATCTGAACAACGATGTGCTATTTGGAATGCTGAGCTGGACAACAATGGACAGGATTAAGGAAGGCATTATTGTGTAAAGTACTGTATATCAGTAATGCCCTTAAACTCTAGGGAATTAGAATAATGAGAAACAAAGTAAGGCTTACTGCTATAGCAAGACCAAGAGGCACTGAGACGAAGAGAACACCAAGAAAGGAACTTATGCAAGCCAAGAAATCGAGTTTGTCGACTTTCCATAGTCGAATTGCAGCCTGATAGTCGATTAGGCCAATCACAGCAGTAATTATAATCGCTGCCAGAATGAGATTGGGAGTGTAATAGAACAGCGGCATGAGAAACAACAATGTCACAAGCACGGCTGTCGCCATTATTATGTTTGACACCACAGTTTGCGCTCCAGCGTTATAATTTACAGCAGATCGCGAAAATGATCCTGTAAAGATAAATCCAGTTAATATAACAACGCAGGTTTTATATGAATGGTTCGGGAAGAAAAAGAAGTCGATAATGAAAGAGAATTGTTACCTGTCGTGACATAACACGAAGAGCAAGAGCCGGCCATATTCATCAGACCTATAGCCATCATTTCTTTGTTTCCATCAACTTGGTAGTTCTTCAAAGCCGCAAATGTTCTTCCCACTGCAATCCCTTCCTGCAGCACGATAAAAATGACTCTGAGAATGCATAAATTGTTTTAAGAAAATGTAAGTGATTCCAGTAACAGTCAACGCAATGTGATTTCACCCGAGCAACTAAATGTTGGACTATGTGGAGCCCGAATATATTGTTTACTAAATTTCTTGTAATCTATTTCATTATAGTGAAAAATCTGCGGGGGGAAAGTGGATGTAACTCTCATATTGACGGTGAACTCCCTATAAATCTAAGTGTCACTTTGCTTTTTTCTTGGTCTTTTGGATGTTAACTCAATCTCTGCGAATTAGAGATGAGGTTATTTAATCGATAACACTAAAATCGAACTTCAGCAACCATGTGCGTTGGGTCTAAATTCACGGTGTCAACAGGAAGTACACTGAGTTTTCGCTAACAACTTACTGTGAGAGACAATATTCCGGTAACAATGCCAGTTCTTATTGCAAGAGCGAGATAAGGGCCGTGCAAATATAGCATGTTCGACGATGGTGGATTCAGGCCCTTAGGCAAGTGCCCAATCTGTAGAAATATAGAATTCCAATTAATTGAACTATAAGTTTGTGCAGCTATTATCAAATGTTCAATGAAGTCGATGAACTGTCTTACAGTTTTAATCCCGTGAACTTTGGATTTAAGGCAGACGACTAGTATCGTTGACAAAATAACTGATGCTAATGGGGAAGCTGCCGAAATCCAAAAAAGTTTTGGTCTTCTCATGCTCTGCATTTGTTATGAAAATTGAAACTTGCAATGAGTGAATGCGTGATCTATACAAACAAGAAGAATATTTCGGGAGAGATCAAGAACACGTACTATTTGCCTCGTTGTCAATAAGAAAACCAGAAAACTAACTCCCATAATAATGGTTTGCCAGGACCACTGCACAACATGTATATCAATGATCAGTTTTGACAAACATGTTTGTCTATGCTAAAAAGATACTTTTAAGTACTTTTACTTTTTCTAAGACTCCAGAAGATCAATTATATCGAACTTATTCTAAAATTTTCCAAACGAACATCATTGTAAAACGCTTCTACCTCGTTTCTTTGATGGAAAACAGAGGACAACACGGGAATGAGTTGCATCTTGCTCGTAAAATGGACTATCCCAAGTAGCCCTTTCAGTTGTTGCAATGAAACAATAACTGCTGCACCAGCCATGAAGCCTAGTAGAGTTGCCTTTGATAGAAAATCAATAACAAATCCTAACCTGGAAATCAAATAATTCCAGGTCATTTTTTTTTTAATTGAATTTTGTATAAGAATCCTTGTTTATAGTTAATTATTTGTATAGATTATCAGAAAAGGAACTCATTAAGTCAGCATTCATATTATTCTGTCTCTAATATTTTGTTTAGGTGTCTACAGCATAACATTCTTTATTAATGCAAGCTTTTGTTAGTGCACACTGTTAATGATTCTTGGAGAATACTTTTTCAAAAGCTGTTTCCATTTTCTAAAGTTGTGAGCAATATTGTTACAACTTATAAGTAATTCTTTTATAAAATAATTGGATGCAAAGTAAAGTGAGGTTGAAGATTTTTTTTAACCCTCAATTCCAAACCTATTGCTCAAGTAGCAAATTAGTCACGAGCCTTTAAAAGGAGCAAGTTGGTTCTCAACGTCGCACAATCAGTCCCAAATAACGGAGACCATTCGAACCTATGTTAAATCATCATGAATGAAACTAGGACACGTGATAATTTAACAAAGATTGGACAGTTTTGTAGTTGGAAATTGATTATGCAACTATAATGGAAGTTTGAAAACCAACCATAATTGAGTACCTTAAGAAACCTAGTGAAGCTTGGAATAATCCAGCAAAAAAAGTAGCAGTGAAAGCCAGTTGAAGATAAAGAATTGGTTCTTCAGTAGAAGAAACTGTCTCACTAAGCATTGTGCCCATAACAAGAGAAGCTATGGAGACAGGACCAACAGCTAGATGTCTTGAACTCCCAAGCACAGAGTATATCAAAGGTGGTACAAAACTGGAGTCTGCAGAAGAACCAATTCACATGTAAGACGAAATTTAAGTGCGTGTTTGTTACTCAATATAGAACAAGATTCGACAGAATAGTAAATATAATTTGAGCTTGTTTTTCTACTTTAATGTTGTCATAAGTGCATATGTACTGAACAAGATTTTAATGTTTTTCTTCTTTAATGATATCAAGTGGCATCGTATCCTGTCAACCAAATCTGTCGTGAATGAATAAATTTGTCCCGTCTCTAATAGCTTAAGCTTTTAGGTACTGAATTCAAGTCTCGCTACTACTCATCTACGAAAACTATACATGTGTCGCTCTCCCGCCTTTGGTAGAAAAATGAATCCAGTTTATTATGTGACTTTATATGAACAAATTTGTCCATCTCTAACCCCTTAAGCTTTTAGATGAGATGGTTCAACATAATCAACTTGAATTTTCTTAGATATTTTGAACTAACAAATATGTGATCGTTATATATAATGGGGAAGGTTTGATTATTCAGACTTACATAGACCAACTATCGGAGGCAAATTCGCAAGCTTTGCATAACTAATCCCCTGCATCAGTGAAAAAAATGAGTCATTAAGAGTTGAAAGAGAACTAAACAAAATTGTACTTGAAACGATGACAAAAAAAGCCTCATTCCCGATAGATTTTTGGTCAACCACGTGAATCATTTTTCGCCACTCCGTACTGACAATATTTTACTCGATAAAGTTTCTGATTTTTTAGCAGATAGGTGATAATTTTCTAGCAGAACTAATTTCTGAGAAGGGATCAATTCCAGATGCTTGATGAATTGAAATCCCTTCAAAAGATGTTATTTCTGGTTGAAATTTGAATAGAAAATGCATACTTGCAAAGAAACTAACTCCTAAACTTTTATGAAGTGCTCATTTGTTCATAAATGCCAATGATAATTAAGATTAGTCTTTGAAGATCAAACTCAGGCAATCCATTGCCTTAATGAACAAAGATGGCACGGTTAACGGTTTGATGCTTGATAAGAACAACTCATGGCTTTGTTCGATAAGGTGGACTGCTCAAACTGGACAGTATTAAGAAAGAAGAAGAAAAATAAGTTAAAATATTGTCTGTACTTCGTACCAACCACGTCCTTACGTTCATAAACTAACACTAACACGCAATGCTTAAGCCGCAGAAAGAGCATGGTACGTAGTATTTAACCAAACGGAACAATATCCTCCTGATCAACTCCCTACCAATCAAGCAAAAAGTTGAGGCTGATAGCTTACCTGTGGAATTGCAAGGCTTGCAATTGTAAGCCCAGAAATGACATCAGATCTCAGAAGCTTGAAATTATAGTTTGTTGCCCACTGGAAAATGGGGAAGAAAAACTGAAGTCCAAGAAGTAATTTTCTAAACCATGTTTGGTTCTTGAATCTGTGAAGTGGATCATCAGGAAAAAAGATTTCCGAGAGTCTCTGCCGGAGTTTCTGAAGGGTGGTTCTGGGCGGCGGTAAGCACACTTCATGGGTTTCCAAAGGCGGCATTGCATCTCCAGAAATAGTTATGGTGGCGGCAGCGGCGGCGGTTTCATGGCCGCCGGAAAAGTGCTCCACTCTGTTGGAATTCAGAACCATTTTTGCAGAGATTAAACCACCCGATGAGCTAAGGTGTGGTTCGAAGATGTAGAATTTTGTGAATTGTTAGAGGTTTTTTTCGGTTGTAGGATGTCTTAAGACATTATGGCCTTTTATAGTGCCAGATTTTGCATGGATTCTCTGTCACCCCACCCCACCCCACCCCACCCCACCCACCCACGCACCCACCCACACCATACCCCCAACATTTATTTTTGGCAATACTTAAATTTTCTTCAACTTCTATTTTCGTTACAATCATCCAATGTCCACCGGACAAGTGTTCAAGTGGGCATTATAACATTGTCTACTGTAGGCATTAGAACATTTCCAGTATTTTCAAACGTATCTACATATATTACTTTTAATCGTTCATAAAAAAAAATACATATATTTTAGAACTTACTTAATTACTTATAAAAAATATTATCGACTCTAATCATTAGAGCTAATTTGGCTTAAGGTCAATGGTTAAAGATAATGAGCAAAATTTGTCTTATCTTATTTGGACGGAATTGATGTCCGAATACACTTTTATTCGGCCAACAATTTAAACAAAAAATAAAGATAAATTTTTTACTTAGAAAGAGGATGACATTTTTTTATCCGGATAAAGATTCACATTTTTTAAAAAAAACAAACGTATATTTTATAATATAGAACAAATTTATTGATGAACATCCATATATAGAATAATTGCTACAACCCGTCCTTCACCGCTCCACCTTTCTTTTCCTCTTTTAATTTTTTAATTTACTTTTTTGTTAAGTTAAGAATGAGGTAGAATTTTTTTTATTTATTTTTATTTTATGAAAGTTGATTATGCAACAATAAATTTTTTTCATTCTTATAACTAGCCGAACTAAATATGATAATAATAAATCTATTATCTGAATAACTATTATCCAGATAAACAGTTTTATCTAAAAATCAAATGAACTCTCACAAAAAAAAATTTCAAAACTTATTCAATATGCAGTTTCTTTCCAACTATGACCACCAAAATACTACCATTTGTTTTAAAATTTACTTATTTCAATATAAGTAAACTTAGTTATAAAGTAAATCTTTTATCCTTTGCCAAACATGCACCTGGACCTCCAAAAGAAGTAGAACATTAAATCTGATTCCTGACCGATCAATCCGATCCCTATGGAAATTCTTTGACTAATCAGGTTAGCGGGACAGGAGCGGGACAAAGACCGAGACGAGGATCATCCCATTTTATATTTTAAATTTTAATTTTTTTGCACAAAGACGTAGTTGGCCACCGGGCCTCATATGTCACTTTGCTTTTCAATTTTCATTTTTCAAAACTCAAATCTTTGCCCTAACTTCGTAATATCTCCTTCTCACACGCACACCTAGGCGCAAACCTTCATAATCGCTATCCAATGTCTTGTTTGACGAACATCTTACAAAATAAAACATCTTAGTAATCAGAAGAAAACAAAACAAAAATAATTCTCGTTTGTAGTAGCGGTGAACAAAATGAGAGCAATCTAAACCGTGTGAATACAGTTGTGTACAAGCGTCATGCTGCTATACGAAACAGTACGAATATTGCACTATAAATGGCACAAGTTCATTTTCTTTCAATTATTAAATAATTACTGCTTTTTAATAAATTAAGATATTAAAAAAAAAAGATAATTGATTAATTAATTGCTTCAAACTAATTGTGTTTGGTCCATTTTAATTTATATGCTATTTATATTGATGGCAATTCTAACCAAACAAATTTGTAGTACTTTTTTTTTTTTTTTTTTTTTTATCATTTTTGGAATTGTTTTTTATGGCACGACACGACCACTAGCAATTCAAATGCATATCACGAGTTGTAACCACAACGAAAAAGGGAATAAGTATGCGAAGCGACAGCACCATAGTTATGTCTTACCAACTCTTCACCATATGTATTGCCTGTTCCACCGTCCAACGAAAACACAATTTGAAGCTTCGTGAATTTTGATTAGTGATTTCAACCAATGTTCTAAAAAATGTAAAGCATGGTTAAGTGTGGAAGCTGAATTTTAAGTTTTTCGGGACTTAGACGAGACATAGACACGAGCCAGATAAGGACAGCGTTAAGGTGAGAAGTGAGACGTGGCCTCACGCTTAGGCTCTAAGTTTAAGCGGGCCAGTGTTTTCAATACACGACGTATTCAATATACAGTATTAAGATTAAATAAAATAATACAATATAAAAGAATTAAAATTTTTTTTTTCTTATGTCATATTCAGTCTACTAACCAAATATACCTTCGTTTTGCCAATTTTATTAGTAAACATTAATAAATAAACTTTTTACAAACATCATGTATAGCTTTTGAAAAATTCTTGAAAATTTATCATGATAGATCTCTATACATCTTGATTAGTCATTTATCAAATGTATAACTCTACACATGCTAGATTCGTATATTCCTTTAAAGTGTCTCTCTTCTATAAAAATTGCTTTAAAAGTTTGTCATTCTATTCGAACCGTCTCTCATTTTTAATCATATCTTCTATTGACTAGTAAAAAAGAAAAGAATATTGTTGCAATAGAACTTTTATTGTAGCTAAGTAATAATTTTAAAAAACTTTTCTTTAATTATACCTTTTTCCTCTAACTTTGGCTCTTCATCTTTAACAAAAATGGGAGAATTTCTGACTCCTGGCAAAGCAAACTGGGCATACAATTTGAGTCGACCAAATTGTGCCTGTTTCATCTTTACAAAGATTCTAAATAATTGTCATCTTCATAATTAATTTCTCTATAAATTATGATTTCTTGAGGCATATTAATATATTTTGATTTTATTGGAATTTTCGACTGATGTAACTATATATATTAATGTAGAGACGAGAAAATGATGTGTATAGATAGTTCTAAAATTATTGAGAATAAAATTTAATTTGTTATTTTTGTTATCAATCACAACGATGGCAAGACTATATGGTGGGGTTTGTCATGGCTGCGAGTACTTGGGAGAGATCTTAAGTGTCTGTTTGATTAAGTTTAATAGTAATTTTTTTAGAGATTTTTAAAAAAGTCGGTGAAATATATAGTTCAAAATTTGATAAAAGTTTTGAGTTCCATTAAAATATGTGACTGAAAGTGATTTTGGGAATAAAAAAGTTTTAAAAAAAAAAAAATCAAATATACTCTAAGTTGCAACCTTAAGGTTGGCGGGGTTCGTCATGTCACGCCATAACTGTAAAAAAAATTATTAGAGTTTCTTCTTCTTTTATTCAATTCAATTTTAGTTAATTAAAAGTATACTGGTCATTGATGTTTAATTATGTATATATATCGTCTAATGCCATTGCATATATAGATGGAGCAACAACAAAAAAAATTTGGAAGACAGAGGTCTACATGGATGAGAGTGGAAAGGTTCTCTACGGAGCATCGAACGTTTCCAATTCCCACGGCAGCCAAAAAAAAAATGGAAAGCGGAAGTCCACATGGATAAGAACCGTCGAATATTCAGCACAAGTGTGTATAATATGTGGCTGCATCCGGATATATCTGGGTGGCAAACCAGAGGAGAAGCCGCTTCTTTCGCCGGGATTAGTCGGTGACTTGAAACTTGAATACTGAAGTCAAAAAAAAAAAAAAAAAAAAAAAGTTCTAACTATCTTCTTTTTATATTACGTTGATGATATAAATAATAAATAATTCTCTAATTTTAAAATGCTTAAACTATCAAATGAAGTGATTTAATATACAACCAGTTACTGCTCAATTATAAACACTTCACGAGAAAACTTTTAACTGGTCTTCTACTTTGCATAATTTAGTATTTGGTCCTTAACTTTTCAAATTTTGCAACAATTAGATTCTCCTAAACGCTTTACATCTATATGAAAATTAAAAAGACAAATACGATGCTCGGGAAACACCATCTTAGGGAATGGTAAACCACTTCTCCCTCTTGCCCCACCCTCCATCCATGTGTCTACTCTGCATTCTTCACGAACACTATCATAGGAAATTTTTTAATATTTTTTTGTTTAAATTTAAAAATATGGTATAATATATTTTTAATCAAATATTTAACTTTCGAACACTCAAATAGGTTCAAATAATATAAAAACTGAAAGGCCAGAGACCTAAATACCCAAAAAAACACAGGTTAGGACTCCACTGTAACATTTTCAAAATTTAACTTAAAAACAATAAATAAACTCAGAGAATCTATGATAGTCAATGATTTTGCCAGTTGAACACCAATTGTTTCACTACTTAGAATAAATCCTAACAACTTACTGATATTTTCTTAAAAAGAAGCCACTGATATGTCACAGGAGAAGAATATTTGCTGGTGCTTCTTTTTTTATATCTTTTTTTGTTAATAAGTAGTAGTCCCTTCTCTAAAAAATCTTAGCTCCACCTCTTTTCACTATAGTGGACTCTATATGTTTTCACTGTATGGAGAGAGAAGAGTATGAGTATTTCATCAAGCTATAGTAAGAATATTAGGTCGATCGGTGGTCGAACAGTCAAACATGAAAATCCAAAAAAACAAGGGACAATGACTATCCATCATACGCGGCTAATGGTGGATGCTTTTGAAAGTGACCTGCATATAAAGAAGGTGAAACAGTATTAGTGTGTGTGTGAATTGAAAGCCCACCTTGGATGGACAAGATTTAAATACAAGATGTGTTTAAAAAAATATCAACTTTTTCCATAAAAATATGCCCTCTCCTTTTTGTTCTGAGATTTAATTTTTGTCGAAGAAGAATACAAATGGAATAGATGCACATGTAGTGCCATTGTTTGCTGCGACTAGTTTCAGTGCAGCTATTCTTTGGTTCCTGGGGCCAGGGTTTAGACAGCTCAATAATTCTGTATGCTTATTTAAGAAAAACAAAAGGAATATTATTCTCATTTGACGATAGATCAAACGCTTTGAAGAAATATAATTTAGTTGGTTGTTAATTAAATTGTTATTAAACTCTACATGTTTTAAGTTAATACTAGTTCATAGTTAAGTGATATTGAATCCTACCATTAACATGCCTCTACAAAATGTTGGCTCGTTTAAGAACACCAATTGTGAAAATTGACTTCTCATTTAAGCTTTAAACGGATCAAATTGCTCAATTAAACTTTTTGGATTCTAATATGATATTGGATCTTGAAAATCTATTTAAAATGTCAATCTTGTTAAGAAAAGTAAGTAGTCCAAATCTTTAATATTTGTTAATGTTTACACATTTAAACTATATATCGATTTTATCCTTAACAAAACCAGCATAGCAGCACATATAAAAATTTAATTATTTAGAGAAAAATAAGTTTATTTATTATTTATGTTTTGTGATCAACCATTGCAACATAAATGGTTACTTAAGCATGGGGCAGAGGGCAATATATATATATATAATACATATATATTTTATCTCTCTAATATTTTTTAAGACTCTCTACATGAAAATCTTGGCTCCGCTACCCCTTAATAAGAATGTAGGCCATGAAATGGAACGATGCATGTATGGTATATGAGAAGTTTGAAACTGGTACTTGATTTCACTGAATAATTGCTTGAGAGAATCTCATTTACAGTTTTCTCATCTCAATGAGTGAATCAATATGTGAGAGGCCGTTGTTCCCATTTTCACCAAAAGGCAAATCATTTTCTCAAGCAGCCAAGATTCTTCCTTAGAAAGTTTTATGTATAAAACTATCTAAACTTATGGCAAATGTTTCTTGTAATATATTTGTTAGTCTTGTCTTGATTGTGGATCGTACGTTCAAATATATGCACTTTTTGACTAATACTTATCTTTAGAGATCCATTAAAACTCGTCGTGAAGTAAAGACTTCATTTTAAAAAAATACATCACCAATTTTCTTTATATATACACATGTCGAAATACGAGTAGCTCGTATGTTTTGGATAATCGAAAATAGAAAATTATTTCTTTACAAGGTTATCAAATTATATGCAGCTAGCAAGAAAGTCTTGGAATCTAGGCAACTACATAATTGAATTTATGGATATGAAATGGAGAGAGTAGGGACTTGAGAATATAATATTTTTCTTTATTATTTTCTTGAATTTTGTTGATAGTGGACAAGTTTATTCTTGGAATATACCACTCTTTTCATGGCTGCAGTGCTAAGGATTGTCCATATAGTTTTCTGAGTGCTAATTAGCAATCATGGTAAACTGACTAATGTTGTTGTTTCTTTGAATATCTTTTTCTTAAAGTCATCAAACTGAAGTCAACTTTCAGTCCCCAGAATTGTTGGTAGCCATTGTCGAAAGTGCTCATAATGCTCAAAACAAGCAATTACAAAATCGTTGATTTTATAGAATATAGAGATTCGATCAACGATTGTTTTAAAAAAAATAAAAAAAAATCCAATCTTTCATAAAATTCAAACAAACAAAACCAGAAAAACACCATTGGTGACCGACATTATAACCTAATTATCATGTCTAATTTGAATATGCTAACAAAATGTAATCAATGCCCTAATTAAATAATAAAAATTATTAAAATCGAAACAAGGTGTTTGATTAAGAGTCTAAGACAATCCATTAAACCTAATTAAGTGATTATAATAATAAGACAATGGAGATCATGTGCACATACAAGGATGTTCTCTAATTGCCATAAATAGTGCACTTGATCATGTGCACTATGAACGCAGTTATTGGTGCATATATGTTCCTAGTTTTGAAGGAAATAACAAAATTGCACGCAATTACTTTGTTTTAGAAATGTTAGGTTTCTTACCAGTGGATTTATATAATTAAGGAACAATGCACCTGCTTAACAATCAGTGGTAAGTATGCGTTTTAACACTTTCGACTAAATCTGACATTTCTCGGATAAGAGCAAAAATTACTTATTAAATATCTAATTGTGTTGACATTCTTGTTAACTAATTAAGGGAATTTAGAAGTGTAAAGTAAGTTAGAACTTCCACACATGACACTGCAAACTGCAAAGCCAACTAATTGTACGGGCATGACCCGACATGGGTTGGATCGGTCTAGCCAAGGTTTAGACCTTTTTGTGATTTTACTCAAGCCGGCATACGATTGTCAAGCTCAACATGTGGCCTAGCATGGACTGCCATAAGATGCTCACTTTCCATGTCTACTACTTGGGAACTCTTTTCCATTAGTAACACTACAGTTTCGTGCAATTCACTTTACACGTCTAAATATTTGAAGTCCATGCGTATTACCAAATGTTTGAAACTTTAAATAGTGATCTATGTGGATGGAGATTTTTTTTTTTTTTAGAAATTTCTGAATATATGGGAGAGAAATTAATTAATTATGTTTATTTTCAGCAGGTGGGTTAATGATGCAGGCAAAATGCACTCCACCCCCCCCCCCCCCAAATTTTGTCTGTGGGGAAATTAAGTTGTTTGAGCACTTATATTATTTTCTGATATAATTAGATATATAAAATTATTCACTTTTTGTTTTTTTAAATAGTTTATGCACTTTTTGTCTCTACTTTGTATGCAATTGATCATTGGTATTTGGTGGTGGTAAGCTTTTAGTTAGTCTGATTTTCGATGTTTTTCATGTATTGTATGGTTATTTTGTTTAAAAATATAAATTGTTTTATAAGATGATAACATAATTTTCATATTTAGATTCATATTTAGACAGATGTATTTATTTTATTAAATATTTTAGATGCGAAACTTTTACAAATGAATAATAACAAGACTTGAAATATTCGATTTCTGCATGCCCAAATACAATATTAAATAATCGTTTTATTTAAAAGTTTAATTAGATTATAGAGGACAAAATTATTTATTCATGATTTGTGTCGTGGGTATATTATTGAATTGTTCCACTTAAATTATGGAAATAAATTTTGCCTCGTCAATTTTTTATAAAAAAAAAAAAGGTTGAACTCCAACTTTGAGGACCCCCACCACTCTTGCCTTGGAGTTTTGGTAGAAGATGTAAATCGCATGATATGCTTCAGTCGAGCAAGGTTGAGAGCTTGCTTTTTAACTGCGCTTGCAATGAGCCTCTTCCATATCAAATGAAGGAATCGAACCCACACCCTGCAGCTGCCAGCGAAGCTGAGATTACCTAACTCTCGTATTTCAACCAATTGAAATTCTTAAACGAAGTAGTTTAATGTAGCACAGCAAGTAAAATATTGAGTTTGAGACTCGTTGTCATCTAGCCTTCAATGAAAAATTAAATCTGAGTTACATGTTAAAAGAGTATGTTGAATATATAATTTAAATAAATAAACTTTTTTATTTCTAACTAATTGTTTAAATTTTTAGACCACAAGAATGTGACTAATTCCGATGAGCTTGTCTCTTGTCTCTTCTCCCCCCTCGCGCTGTCTCTCACGCTTCCACTTTTTCTTTTTAGTTTATAAATAATATCATGTTTTTCGGACTATTATCCATAATGTAAAACAATTTTCCCCATTTTTTAAAGTAGCTCAAGTGGATATTTAGGGATGACAACAGGATAGTGTAGGTCGGGGCGGCTCTCTTGTTCGTGCCTCGTCTAGAACTTTTCGAAGGCAGTGTAGGAGTGCGACGGGATGCGGATAAAGTATTTCTATTACTACCCCATTTACTTATTTATTTATTTTTTAAATATGATTTTAACTTAAAAATAAAAAATAAGATTTGAAGTACTGGAGATCATGTTCCCTGTTCTAGTCCCCGTCCCATTTCGGACGAGACAGTGCATGGCAGGACAAGGATGATGTATTTTGCCACCTCTACATAATTTTTTACACTTTCATGTCTATAAATAGTTTGTAGATTATTTAAATAATTTTCCATCATTTATTGATTATCATAATTAGATAATATATCACAAAAAAATTAGATCCTAGTATTTGAATGAATTTTTTGTACAAAAATAAATGTCTATTTTTTAGAGTAATGTTATTCATAGTCGCTCACTACCGGTAGTCATCCTACTTGACATTACACAATTGGATGAATTATTCATAATTGATAACTATAAATACATTACTCAATTAGAGTAAATAATACATACAATTGAATAATGTCACGTATGATGACTTCTGGTACTGATCGACTATGAATAGCATTATTCATTTTTTTATGGCTCAATAGAATACAATATACAACCAATAATAGTACAACTTATTTATTTTTTCTAATACAGCACCAAACGAAATATAATGATAACACAACTTAATGTACCTGGTTAACGTCCCCCTAACACTACCATGTAGGCATGTATCAAACATATCTTAAAGACGAAATCCTGGGTGCTATAGTATTATAGTAACATTTTTTCAAGTAATAAATGATAGCAAAAATTCAAAATGCAAACTCAGTTGAACGTTGTTGAATGTTGTCCTAAAGAATATTGTTGTTGTTGTCCTAAAAAATGTTGTTGTTAAAATGTCGATATGAGGATTTTCTAACACAGAAGGCTGCAGAGAAATGCGACCAAACAATGTTGAAATGTTCCAATATGAAATTATATTCGGCTGGATAAGACTCCTGGATGTTGGTGGTGGAATGACACTCAACTCATTCCTAGAAGCTTCACATTGGCCAAACTCAATAGACTTTCCATCCTTTGTCAAGATCAATCCAGCGAACTGATTGGTATAATTACGACATTTGGACGAGTTGGTGTCACTAGATGAACTACCTTTGTCGATGCTCACATACATGTTTTTAGTTTAATCATTGTATATTCTAAAGTCTTTCCGTTTAAAAATACATTTATGTTGCAAAAAACATGATTCATTATATTTATTTCTTGTGTTCGTGTCATATATAAATGGAATTAAAGTTCACATATGCATCTCGTTTTGTCCATTCAATGTGTTTCTGTAAAAGAAGATCAAATTGTCTTTCTTCAATAAAGATTTGACTAATATAACAAGAAATATAAATCACATCTTGGCATGAAAAACAAAATCACAACTACTTTGGGTTTGGGCATGCTTTTTTTGCGTTTCAATTTTCAGTTTTGAGGTTTGAATTCATTTTCAGTTTTCTGTTTCGAGAGTCGTCTATTTTAAGATTGTTGAAAACATGCTTAATTTGTCATTCGTAAAAACTATTACAGAAAATAAAAAACTGGAAAATACATTCTGTTTGAAATTTTAAGAAATATTTTTATATCATTTTATTCAATGAATTTGATTATTTTTATGTTTTATGTTTTATTTTTTATAATTTTATATTTTTAGAATTTTTATTTTTAAATTTTTTAATAAGATTTTAGAATTTTATTTTTTAGAACTTTTGTTTATATAAATTTTATTTTAATTTTTTTTAGAATTTTTACTTTTTTAGATTTTTATTTTTTAAGAATTAAGAATTTTATTTTTTAGAATTTCTGTTTTTTTTAGAATTTTATATTTTTAGAATTTTTGTTTATATAAATTTTGTTTTAATTTTTTTAGAATTTTATATTTTTTTAGAATTTTATTTATTTTTTAAATTTATATGTTATAAGAATTTAAAATTTTTGTTTATATAAATTTTTCTTTAAATAAATTTTGTTTTCCTTGTTTTGAGTGTTTTTCATGTTTTCACCGAAAACACTCAAAACATCAAAAATCTTGTTTTGAGTTTTGTCTCAAACATTTAATATTTTTTTTCGAAAATGAATTTTCAAAAACAACATAGTAAATAAGTTTTGGGTGTTTTGTAAAATTGAAAACAGCTTGAAAAGAACACAGATAACATACCTTTATTTTTCATTTTTCACTGACTATGTACTAAGAGCATGTTTGGTACAGTTTTTTTTAAAATTCTTTTTTTATTAAACTTATTATCAACTACATATTTCATGAGACCCACAAATTTTATCAACTTTTCAACCATACGGTTCTTTAACCTTTTTCAAAATCTTCTAAAAAAACTATTTTCAAACTCTACCAAACATACTCTCAAACTTCAACAGAAATAAGGAAACATTTGTGACGGCCAAAATCTATACATGTCGAGTATGGTACTATAGACAGAGTGTTTTTATAGTAGAAATTTTGATTTTGTGTCATATCTTTGTAAGTGAAGCGTTGAAGCATTTCAGGCACAATACTCTTATATATAAGATTATTGTTCAGGAGTGGCGATCTAATGCCCACATGGTGGGCATTATAAGGTGCCCACATGCTATGTGGCGGCGTGTGCAACTTGATGATGAAAGCGGCGTGTGGTGACGATGATAAAGACTTTATCATCAAGTGCCCACATCTCGCCACACAAGATGTGGGCACTTCATCTTGCCCACATGGGGGGCATTAGATCGCCACTCTATTGTTCACAATAAGTATAAAGATTCTCTTGCTTCCCATTGATTGACAAGAATTTCTATCCTTCTAAAAATTTTAACAGATTTCGATAAAAGTTAATGAAATGTGTAGTTGAAAAATTAATAAAAATTTTGGAACATGTATTGTATGGTTAAAAGTAATTATCAACTTTAACTTTAATTTTTAACAACTTTGTAAGCCAAACGGACGCTTAATGTGTACGTGGATTGATGACAGAAAATTTTATATTATTTTAAAAGAAGAAAATATTCATTTGTATAAGAGAAATAATTATAATATAAGCATGAGGAAATACATGAACTGCAAGAATCATAAAATAAAATGTAGAGAATCAAGACATGACCAAAAAAAAAATTAAAAATGAAAGATTGAATAATAATATAAACAAGACAATGAAAATACTAAAAATAAGAAAGAAGAAAAAACTCAGTAACATTTCTTTGACTTATAAAAAAGAGAGTACTGACATTTTTTATTTTTTAGTATACTACTATATATATGTGTAACACACTGTTATATGTATTACACAGTGTATTACGAACATGTTACATGAATACACTGTGTTACGCACATTCCATCACATATTTCGCCGCAGTCACCACCATCGATTTTGAAACCACTATCACCATTCACCACTGTAGCCTCTGCCACTACCATTAACAAACTATGCTAAATTTGTAACACGCATTTTTACGCTGTCGCTTCCACTTGTAACATGTTGCGTTATGTCGTCGTCACCACCACCACCATCCCTACTACCATTGACATAAATAACATCACCATGTCATCTCACCTCCACCTCCACCGATACACCCTCTCATCACAATCTGTACCACCTGGCATTGTTACCACCATCTGCATCACCATTGCGCCACCACTAGACCACTATCAAGCAACCACACTTGTCGTCGTCCATCTTCCACCATTATCACATCCGGCAACCACACTTGCTGCACCATCATTACATTTTAGATCTAAAATTTCAAAACACCATTGCGGTTATCCAACCCCAACCATCACTATTGCCTCCAGCTGGGTCATCCAAACTTAAAAGAAGCATAACCTTCACCTTCGCCCTTACAAAACCCTACCACCAAGTTTCCCCATTCTCTTCTTCATCCATAGTGAACTAGACCTACAACACCACAACCAAAACGACTAGATCGCTCAAACAAGACCACCATCACTAACAAAGTTGAGGCGCAATCAACATAAAAGAAAATAGAAGAAAAAAAATGTAAATTTTGAAAGGTCACCACTATTCTGTTGATATGTTGGTGGTTTGCGATGATATAACTTCAACGTTTGCAAAGATAAAATTTCTATAATAGAATCTATATTCATTTTATTAATAAGGTATCTCTTAACAAAAATTGTTATGTAGTCGATGCACAAAAAATGTTCTATAATATAATTTATATTTATTTTATCTAAAATTAAGCTTTGTAGTCGATGCACGAAATATTTAAACCTTTTTAATAATATACAATTATATTGTTATCTTATACTTAATGAAATGACATATAAGTAAGTCATACACAATATGATAATATTACAACTAAGCTAAAAAATAAAATGATATTTCAACACCAAAATACTGAAAAGTGCAACAAATTAAAAAATTCAAGTCCATTTTGATAATTGCAGTCGAACACATTCAGGCAATTTAACACATGGCTGGACCGTAGTTTAAAATAGACTGAGCCATGACAAATTTTTTTTTTTAATTACTGCAGCTTGTGGTCTATGATAGGCTGGGTTGTAGCCCAAGCCCAGTCCTGTCTCCGCATGTGGATTCACAAGAGTCCGCTCCTTGTCTCATGTAGATATACTTGTGTTTGGTTTCATGATTTGGGTGGACAGTGTGTTTTGAGTAATATTTTGAAAATTAAGAGCTTGTTTGATTTTACTTAAAATTTTGTTAAAAAGTTGAAATCAAAGTCAACAATTAATTTTAACCACTCATTTCGAGGACCCGTATTTTTTACAATTTTTCAACCACACATTTCATCAATTTTTATCAACTTTTACAAAAAAATTTAATTTTAATCAAAAATCAGTATATTTGGAATAACGAAAGTAAGGGGCATATGACGTAATTTCCTCTTAACTTCAAAATTTAACGTTTAGCGGGCCAAAATTATGGGCTGATTACACATCTGAACCTGGGCTTTATACATACATTCCCCATTGAGAATCGACGGCTTTGCTCCTAAAAATAGTCTGTTATTGATATTTTGCACTCCCTCTTGTTTTGCTTACGGGAATTGAATAGTTTTAAATGTTTTTGAGTAATTATATTCACGTAACACTTTTTATTTTTTACATCATATTTTAATTATATTTAATATTTTTAATCTTTTAATATTATAGCACTCGTGTCTCCAATTTTTTTTATCATATTTTTATCTTCAACTTTTTATTAATTGGCATTTCTTGTGTTTGATAACGGTTTCCATAAAAAACATTTGTTGAGAATTCGTAAAAAGACTTATTTGTCTATCATATTTAAAAAAAAATAATAGATACAAAAGTACGATAAAATATTTTTTTTTTCATTTCAAAGCACGTAAACAAAATATCTCGACATAAAACATCATCAATGATGAAATGTGCTAATTAATAAAAATTGAAGATAAGAATTCGATGATAAAAAGTTAAGAACATAATTGCAATAATGAACAAAAGTTGAAGATCTTAAGTACAATTAAAATATGATGTACTTATAATAAATTGTAGTGTGGATATAACTACCCAATGTTTTTATCTCTTTTTAAGATATTTCGTAGAAGTTGAGTGTAATTCTCATTTTTATTTTAAATTGAATTTTAGGCTATAGCTTTAAAGTTATTTCAAGGTTCTAAAATGGTCAACATTATTCCAAATAACTAAATTTAGCTAAGTCGAGTAGATGATTCTTTTTACTTTATCTTTGTAGAATATGCGAAGTAACAAAGTATCAAGTGAACCAATAAATGTTCGTATGATTAGATTAATTGGTTAAAATTGTCTGGCGGGGGACGATATTGAAGATGAACATGTACGTAGCATTTATCATGTGAAATCTCGAGATGCTGTTTATAGTGTGGAAAAAAGAATATTGCGTGAACTTCACATAAGGAGTCACATCACTCTCACCGTTGTTTCACAATAATTAATTTAGTAAAATAAAGTTATTCATAAATATGATTAAACAAAATTCGAAGAAATATGAAAAATATTATGAATACTTAAAAAATAAATATGATAATTTAATATAACTATTTTTATTAATCAAAGTTAAAGATAATAAATTATTACGACCGTAGGAGTTTTCTCCATTACATGAAGAAAAAAGTACTTAAATATCCGTTTATCACTACGTTTTCAATTTATCTTTTCACAAAATCATCTTTTCCAAAATTTGTAATATATCTCCTTGATTCGATCATCTCCATCAACCAATCATTTTCCTCCATTGATCATCTACAAAATCTATTCACCGTCTCAATCCATCATCATAATAGACTCTACGGTCAGATTTCACCGCAAGGAAGCTGTATACTAGTTATAAATACGAAAGATATAACTTATGAACAAGGCTAACTTTTTTCTTAGCCAAACACGCCCTTCTTCAATTTGTTGGTACTTAGAGCATCTCCAATGTATTCAATGGATTGGAAAAAATGATCCGTCACATTATCAAATAGACAATGTTTATTAAAATTACTCTTCCAATGCACAGTGTGGAACACTATGTGAAGCTGACATGGCACAAGAAAAAATAGAAGATGTGAAGTACTCTTTTTACATCTAGACGTTCTGTGAAACTGGATGAGTCAACAATTTTTTAATTTTTCACTTAATTTTTTAAAATTCTGTTAAGTTGATTAGTTTTCTAATTTTTAATTTTAAAAAATAAATATCATATAATCAACATTATTGAATTGCAAAAAAAATTCATTGGAGAGAATATTTGGAGTTCACCATCTATTCATTCCACGTTATCTATTCATTCCATACATCTACAAGTTCGTGTATTTAATTGCTACGTGAACCACAGTCTAAGACCATCTATTGGTAGTAACTAATAACAAAGACCCTTTTCCTACACAACGTATCATATGTAGTTTAATTCTTCTATAGATAGATTTATACACACACACTCTCTCTCTTGATCTCAGTTTGTGACCGTGTTTAGCATTTGGATCTCTAGGGTTCTGAATCATAAATCCTAGTGAATTTATACAAATCGTCAGGAGAAAATGGTGAGTTTTTTTATTCTCTCATTTTTGTAATTGACTCTACGTTTCGTTACTTCCTTGATCTGTTTGAAATCTGATTCGATTTTACATTGATCACGCTTGGTAATTTTTTCCTCAATTTCCGTGAAAATAGGAGTCAATTTCTGTAGTTTGTAAATTCCGATTTAAGATTTGTAATTTGGTGCGGATTAAGACTGTTTTGAGTTACTTTTGATTTACATACTGGATTGATTTGTGTTTTATTTCTTTTTATGGCGGGATGGGCGCGGTGCAGCCACTCAGATTGGAAATCAAGGTACTGAAGTTGTTTTATATTGGACTGTTGTGAATTTCTGTTTTTGATTTCTCCGTTGTGAAACTATGAATTATTGAATGCTGACTTTGAATTATTGGATCAGAGGAAACTTGCTAAAAGATCAGAAAGAGTAAAATCTGTTGATCTACATCCCACAGAGCCATGGTAATTATGCTTTTCTTCACCAATTAGTCAAATTTTCCTGGCATTTAATATTCAAAATTTTCTATGTTTTTTGGTGGCGAAATTCCATACTTAATCTTTTGTGGCTTGTATTAATAGTAGTTAAAAGAAAAACCTTTTGTTTGTTAATGGAGTTACATTATTTTTTTCCAGTTTTACTTGCTTTCTACATTGGCTCGGTTTTAAGTAATTAATATCTACAATTTGATCTCCTTTGAGTTTGATTAGTGTTTATCTTCAGCATTAATATTTTTTTTTACGTACTCTTCATCCAAGCAAGGTCTAAACTTTTTTATATATTTTTCAGTTCAAGTTCTGATTTATGTTTTTCCTTTTTTCCACATTTTTGTTGGGGCAGTGTATTTGCTTAAATATGGAAATGACTTGGGTTTTGAGTACACTTTGGGGGTTAAAATTCTGAAAATGTTTGTAATTGTGAGATGCTTCATTTGCCTTTATAGGATATTGGCAAGTTTGTATTCGGGGACTGTTGACATCTGGAACTACCAGACCCAGGTATGTCATCTGCAATTGCTGAATAGTTTTCTATAATGGACTGCATTGTAATCGATTAATCTTCCTTGGATATCGCCGTGTAATTTTATCAGCTAATAAGCAGAAAACATTATAAAATGTTAATAGTAATTTTTTCAATTAAGATAATGTGGCTAATTTATATATTGAGAACTATAAACTAATTGACGGTAATTTTAGGTATCTTTTACGTGTAATGATTGCTGTAACATCTTTAAACCCAAAGAAAATTAGAAAGTCAGAAAGCAATTCGAAGAGTCGGATAGGTTGATCCTCTTGATAATTCGGTTTGACTTTAGTTGGTTCTCAAATTGTTGCTTGAAAGCCTCTAACAAAAAGCGGAGAAAATAGATCCTTTTGCCTTATCATCAATCAATTACTCGACTTCAAAATCTCTTTTCAAATTTAAGTTATTCAAGGAGAAAATGACACTGAGATTGCACCTTGGTTATTCTTTGGTTTGATAAATGACTTTCCTTGAGAATTGGGGGTTCCCAGATAACAAAGCATGGTTTCAGGTCTTTTACTACTTTATGGAGACGTATCTTTTAATTATTTAAAATTTTCAATAACCAACTGCACCTCATGTTTCATTATTGGTTACTAATTCATAACAATTGGTACTCTGTAGACAAAGTTCATTTAGGTCCTGCTACTCAATAGAAGGGACATCTTAATGTATGCATGTATATAAGAATTTCAAATTAATAATTTAATCATTAACAAAATATTCGAGAACTTCATTCCAATTTTCCATGTGTGTGGGTACGCCTACCTAAAGTTAGATTTAAGTGCCATAATGTAACATTACTTAGTTGTGAGCAACTTTAATAGGTTAGTTTTCGTAAGTACAAAATATGGTGGATTGTCCTGCATAGCCACTCTTTTATATTGTGCTGACAGAATGAGGTGAAAAACTGATTTTTCAGTGTAAATCTGAAATGTAGTTGAAAATATTTATGATCCTCATTTTGTAGTCATTTATATAATTGAATAAAAAGTTAGTCCTCTTTTACGACACATTCCTATGATTGTAGAAGAGTTTATTGAAGAACTGAGACGTGGAATCTTCATAATTGATCTCTCCAATAGCTAACATTTTTTGCTGTCATCTTTTCCCGGAGGTCCGCAGTGAGAGGAGAAGGGTTTCTCTGTTGAAAGAGAGAAACTTTTCTTCCTCATATAGATCATCCACCTCCTGTTGACTCTATTTACATTTAGGTGCATTTAGATATGTTTGAATCCATGTATTTACCAGAAGCAACATCGCTCGTTTTGAGGTTTGGATGGGAAACACCAACAGCTTTTAGTGTACTTATGGGAATGACTTCGTGAACAGAAAATATATTGTATTCCAATAATTGAGCTGCAACAGTTGTTTGCTACTTCGTCAATTGTTGTCTTGTTGATTTCGCAGTTCCCAAATGCTAATCCAGATTTTAATTTCTATTGCTACAGACAGCGGTTACATCTTTCGAAGTCACCGAACTACCAGGTTCATGATTAGGATTCTATTTTATTTTTTGGGGTGAAAATAAATATTTCACTAGCATTTCTCATTTTTACAAGAAATATGCTCGACTCAAATGCCAACAATATCCTCTTTGCAGTGAGGTCGGCCAAGTTTATAGCGCGTAAGCAGTGGGTTGTTGCTGGTGCTGATGACATGTTTATTCGTGTATACAATTACAATACAATGGACAAGGTCACTGTGTTTGAAGCCCATACAGATTATATTAGGTGTGTGGCAGTTCATCCTACTCTTCCGTATGTGTTGTCGTCATCGGATGACATGCTTATAAAGCTGTGGGACTGGGAAAAGGGCTGGGCATGCACTCAAATATTTGAGGGTCATTCCCATTATGTGATGCAAGTGACATTTAATCCAAAAGACACCAACACATTTGCTAGTGCATCTCTGGATCGCACTATTAAGGTACGAGTGAGTTCTATTAGTAAGTGTTTAAGAATGGTATTTGTATTTTGTTGTTCATGTAGCAGACCATTTATTGGGAGCAAGTCTTAGTTTGCTGTTGTATTTATCTATTAGATGTGTATTGCTATGGACCTGCTATGTTTGCTTTTGTAGATATGGAATCTTGGCTCCCCTGACCCAAACTTCACACTAGATGCCCATCTGAAAGGGGTGAATTGTGTAGATTATTTCACAGGTGGTGATAAACCATACTTAATTACTGGTTCTGATGATCAAACTGCTAAGGTTTGTGAATTACCCCACTTTTGTCCTCTTGGTCAAGTTTCTGTACTTTGAAGTCTAAGGCAATTTATAACTCCCGTGAAATAGGTATGGGATTATCAAACAAAAAGTTGTGTCCAGACACTAGAAGGTCATACACACAATGTTTCTGCTGTATGTTTCCATCCAGAACTTCCCATCATAATTACAGGTTCTGAGGATGGCACGGTTCGTATATGGCATTCAACCACTTATAGGTAATGTTGTGTTACTAGATTGCTCACTACCAAGGTTATAGTGACCTTGATGCGATTTTTTATCTTACATGAAGTGTCCTAAGAAAACTTGCCTTTCCTGATGTTCTATATTTACCTTTTTCTTTCATATTATGTAATTTTCCTATTCATGCTATCTTACCTACAATATATTTAGTTCCTACTTGCCGTCTGTTCATAAGACCTCTTATTCGGTTGCATTATCTTGCAGACTTGAAAACACATTGAATTATGGTCTTGAAAGAGTTTGGGCAATTGGTTACATTAAAGGCTCAAGACGGTAAGTTCATTTTCTGTTCAATTGTCTGGTGCTTGTGACTTGTAATGCATTCTAAGTTTGGGTATTAGGCTGTCAGTTGTTGCTTTTTAGACTTTATGTTTTATTGGTGCAGAAGTTCTAAATTGTTCATAAAGCTTTTCGAGGAGGCAAAGGCTGCCCGATGAAATATTATGTTAATTGTCAGATGTCAATGTTAGTGAGGTTGTTTACTAGTGAGAGAAAGGTTTTGGGCTTTTAGCTGAATAATTTATGAGATCTTACTGGATTGAGGATGACAATACTAGGAAACAATGAGAATCTCACAATAAATTTTTAATGTAATCTTGCCTTGTCTAGGATCCTTTTTATCAGGCAACTGAATCTCAATGTGTTATATTTACCACACAGGGTTGTAATTGGTTATGATGAAGGAACCATCATGGTGAAAATTGGTCGAGAGGTACCTGTTGCTAGTATGGATAACAGTGGAAAAATTATATGGGCTAAGCATAATGAGATTCAGACTGTTAACATTAAGAGTGTTGGAGCAGATTATGAGGTGTGGATTTGATATTCTTCCTGCTTTACTTAACTAAACTAAATTTATTGATAGCATCGAGTGCTGTTCTGTTGGAAATGTAAACTACTGTTTTACTTTTTCTCTCAGGTTGCTGATGGAGAAAGACTGCCTTTAGCTGTTAAAGAATTGGGCACCTGTGATCTTTATCCACAAGTGTGTTTTCTGTTATTTGCATACACTATAATTTAAGAAAATTTTCATCAACAACCTAGATTGTCATGTAGACTTTTATTGCTGTGTAATTTGTATTCAAGCAATTTTTTAACCGGTGATCTTAATTGAACAGTTTTATTGTTAGGTTTGTGAACATGACTTATAGGATGAATTAATCTGTCCAATATGTAATGAATTCTTTATTTTCTGGCTATTTCTAGTGTGGAAGAGAGAATTTTGTAGAACATGATGTGCATTAGCTTGTCTTATACTGCTTTGCTAGAAACAGGAGAGATTTTTCATCATACTTGTAATTATGTATCAGATTGAAGCGCACATACGCATTTCACTCCTCTATTAGATACCAAGCGGAGGACATGATGTAAATTGTACCACTTAGTATCTTGAGCAAATGATGTAGATTTACGTATTCCCTTTATGTTTCCATGATTACAAATTAACGGAAAGTTTTCCATGTTTACCATGTTCTCTTCAAACCCAGATTACTAATTGAAGAGAAATATTTCATGTATGTGCACGTGATCTTCAAAATACAGATGTTAGTTTAAAGTGTCATATGATAGACTTGTTTTGATGCTGAGTTCTGATCCTTTCTTCATAAGAACTCAAGATACTCATCTTATATGTATCTCCTGATATATTTTTCATTGTTAGAGAAAACTATTATTTGGCTTTATATCAGAGAACTAGAGCAAACATGATAATTGAGAAAATAATTTTTTGTTATAATCATCTTGGTGACAACACTTATTTTAATGCTTACATTCAGCTGCAGCTGTAGTGCTTGTATATTAGTCTATGTAGGCATCATATTCACTTTGTTTTCTTTTTCTTTCATAGAGCTTGAAGCACAACCCGAATGGGAGGTTTGTGGTTGTGTGTGGAGACGGTGAACATATTATATACACAGCTTTGGCGTGGAGAAATAGGTCATTTGGTTCGGCACTGGAATTTGTTTGGTCATCTGATGGAGAATATGCTATTAAGGAAAGTACATCGAGGATTAAGATTTTCAGTAAAAATTTTCAGGTTTATATCTTTTCTCTTTTCTTTATTTTTTGCTGCCTATTTGTGTCCTTTATATAATGGTCTCCGTTAAAGATGTGTTCATTTGCGCTCTTTTTCTCTCCCTCCTTTTCTTTGATTTTAACTTCAAATCATCTTTTTTTGTGCTGAGTTCAGCAATATCTTTTACTGGAATGGCTTGTATTAAATTGTTCATTTTTGTTACTTCAATTTTCTAAATATGGAATCTATGGGTACTGTTTCCCTCATAATTTCAGTTAAAACAAAGTTTTGAAACCTTTTCCTCATTTACCTACTGGGAAAAGCGGTAACAATCACTGTTTCTTTCAGGAGAAGAAAAGTATTCGGCCTACATTTTCCGCTGAGCGCATACATGGGGGGACTTTATTGGCAATATGCTCAAATGATTTTATTTGTTTTTACGACTGGGCTGAGTGCAGGTTGATTCGGCGAATTGATGTTAATGTTAAGGTAAGAATGGCTATTTTACATAAATGTTGCTATTGTAGCCATGTAGGCAATCTGTCAGTTTTCTTATCTGTCTTTCCTTAAACATTTTCAGAATCTTTATTGGGCTGATAGCGGTGATTTGGTGGCCATTGCCAGCGATACGTCCTTCTATGTACTCAAGTTTAATGTAAGGATTTTATTATCTTAGTTTCTCATGAATACGTCTGTGAATTAACTATACCTTCCTTGTGTCCTTATGGTTTGGATTATATTGGGCTTTACCATACTGCAGCGAGATGTAGTTTCTGCACATATAGATAATGGGAGGTCAGTAGACGAACAAGGTGTGGAAGATGCTTTTGAGCTCCTTTATGAAATAAATGAACGTGTCAAGACTGGAATTTGGGTCGGGGATTGCTTCATTTACAACAACTCTTCCTGGAAGCTTAATTACTGCGTAGGGGGTGAGGTATGGTTTGCTCTTGTGTACCATTAATGTATATTATCCGTTATCTCCAATTATATCATTTCCAGGATCAGGAAGAAATGTGTTTTCATATGATTTCTAGGTGACAACAATGTTCCATTTTGATCGCCCCATGTATCTGCTAGGATATCTTGCTAATCAGAGTCGGGTATATTTCATTGACAAAGAATTCAAGTGAGTGAGGTTATTGGGAGCTTTACGATCTGCGATTTATCTAACAAGAACTTTAAGATCTGTGATTTATCTAATCAGATCTTTCAATTTTGGAAGTGGCAAAAGTTATGTTTACTGCTATTTTAAGAGTTTCCTTGATGCTTTTCGTTTCAGTGTCGTGGGATATACTTTGCTGCTGAGCTTAATTGAGTACAAGACTCTTGTGATGCGTGGTGATCTTGAAAGGGCAAATGAGGTCTTACCATCAATTCCGAAGGAGCATAAGAATAGGTTCGTTACATCTTAAGACCAAATTGATGACTGTAGGAAAAAAGTTTCTTAACTCAAAATCCATGGAGACGTGATAATTTATAAGTATTTAAGATGAAGGAATCAGTTTATTAATGGGATGAATGTCATTAATGCATATCCATTGTTTTAGAAATTGAAATTTTTAACTAGCATTTAGTATAATTGTTTAAGAGGATAGCATTGTGATGATCCTATTTGCTTGCTGTGTGTACTATGCAATGAATAGGAAGTAGTTTTATGTTTCTTTTATGAAACAAGGAAAACAAGGACATTTTTAATGTATACGTATGTTTCTTTGACGAAGACTACTTAAACTTATCCTATTCATATTAAATCAAATGGCCGACTATTAGTTAGAGTGTTTGTCAGTGACTCAACTGATGTGGTCAAAGTATATGTCGTGTTTCTTCTGCTCATGCCTGCCTGCGATTTTTCTGATCAATATTGCAACCAGCCCCCAAACCCACAACCCAAAAAAGAAAAAGAAATAATCATAAAATTTAGAAAGGGAGAGGGAGGGAGGGAGGGTTTAGAATCCAATACAAAAAGTTCTTGGAAAATTGTTTTTCTCAATTTCTTTTTTAATACATTATCTTGTCTAATTTGAAGACAAATTCTGAGTGTAAATTGTTTAAGTTGAATTATGTTGTCAGTGTGGCTCGTTTCTTGGAATCACGGGGAATGATAGAAGAAGCATTAGAAGTTGCTACAGACCCAGACTACAGATTTGAGCTAGCCATACAACTGGGTAAACTAGAGATAGCAAAGGTAAACACTGCTGACGTATATGTTGGGATATAGTTAGAAGCAAACGTTTCCTGGAGCATGTGCTATTTGTTTTCTCAGGCACTTTGGCAAAGCATGTGCTGCTTTTAATTGAACACTTTGCTGTTCTTGTCTGTAGGAAATTGCGACAGTAGCACAAAGCGAGTCTAAATGGAAGCAATTGGGTGAATTAGCTATGTCCACGGGAATGGTATTGTTTTATCCTCAATTGCTCGTTTGTTGTCTGAAAATGCACAATGATTTGATGCTGCCTGCTTCAAAAAAATTCTGAATGGTGTGTGAATCAGTGTGAAACAATTGTTAGTACTAAAACAAATGTTGTTTTTCCCTTGTGGTACTGAAAAAAAAAAAAAATTGTTGATCAAATAACCTCAACTTTTAATGTCTTAAAGTGAATATCTGAAATTTTTGGATGCTCAAATATTTGCGCGTAACCTGCACGAGGAGCTAGAAGTCTAATTTTTTCTTTCTTTTTTTGTTTGAATCTGATGAAATGCCTGTATCATTCCTCCATTCTCTAATTCTTTTTATAATTGTATTGCACTCGTATTGCAGTTAGAGATGGCAGAGGAATGTTTAAAGGAAGCAAATGACTTGAGTGGTTTACTGCTACTCTATTCTTCTCTGGGAGATGCCGAAGGAGTAACTCAGCTTGCATCTCTTGCCAAAGAGCATGGGAAGAACAATGTTGCATTCCTCTCTCTATTTATGTTGGGTAAATTGGAGGACTGCCTTCAGCTGTTGGTTGAGAGGTAATTCTTGTTGTCACTTTATCTGGCTGGTGTACGTCTTTGACTCTGATGATTTCTGAATCACAATTTCTGTACAGCAATCGGATACCTGAAGCTGCATTGATGGCTCGTTCTTATCTTCCTAGTAAAGTGTCAGAAATTGTGGCTCTTTGGAGAAAGGACCTCAATAAGGTTATAGTTCAATTATGATCTCGTGCTTGTTTGGAATTGGATTGTGCCTGTGATATTGTGCAGCAATGCATTATTCTCTATTTTCAAAACATGTGAAACTAAATAATGAATAAGTCGCAATTAAGAAATATACAGAAAATAATGACATCTAATCATCTGATTCATGACGTTCAATTCAATATTTTTTCGTTAAAAGTCGATATTAACAAGTTACCACTTAGATCAAAATATATATAGTTTATCAAATTCTTATTTAAGAAATTGTGTTTGAAAATGTTCCCCAAGATTAATTTGTTATCTTCTAAGCATGTTAACTTTTTTCTAAATCTAATATCATGCACTCGCGTTATTAACAACTCTATATATGTTGAGCAGCAGATGAAGAAGGGTTGCATACATTATATCTTCTTATTCATCGTAGTTTCATCAAATTACTGTGTTTGCCCTCCTTTAGTTTTAAGGATAGTCACATAAATCTCCCTGCTTAATCTTCTTATTCAGTTCGTATTCTTTTTCTTTTGTTGGGATTGAAGTGGGGTGGGTTTATCTGTCCAAATAAAGGCAAGATATATCTGCGGGGAAAGTGTTACAAGTCCTACACATACACAAAAGGTTACATTTTCTATTTCCTAGAAGTGACTAGTATTGTGAGATGTGAATTTTTTTGATATTATACAGCAAACTTTTTCTGTTCTACTCACCTGGATTATGTGGTTCTCAGATTAATCAGAAAGCTGCAGAATCTCTGGCTGATCCTGAAGAATATCCGAATTTGTTTGAGGACTGGCAAATTGCGCTTGATGTTGAATCTAGAGTTGCTGAGACACTGTATGAATTTATGGCTTTTGTTTCCTGCTTTTTGTTGTTTGATAAAGACACTTGTGTAGATTGCACAGAAAGTCCGACATTTAATTTAGTAGTCTCATATCCCTGGCCTTTTATCTCATTCTGTAACACCATTAAAGCTCATACCCATTCAGTTTAAGTTAGCTGTATTATATTTTGTCTCCTTTTCATTTTCAAGTCTTCTGCTGTCTCGGTTGGTCATCTTTGAGGTTATGGGACATGTTTGAAGAGTATGTATTGAAGGAGTTAACATGAACCTTTTTCAACATTGCAGGGGCAATTATCCTCCGGCAGCTGAATATGTACAACATATGGATAGATCAACCGCAAGCCTTGTGGAAGCTTTCAGGAACATGCAAATGCATGAAGAAGAACCACTGCAAAATGGAAGCTTGGATCATGAGGTATAAGTCAATATGTTATCCTGCCTGATGGAATTTTGCTTTTGTTCTTATAATATATGTTGTGGAAGCAAAATAAAGAAAGAGGAGCGTCCACTATCTGATGCTTTCGTCCCCTTTTATTATTTGTTTCCCGCTAATTAGTTAGTTGCAGATTTGCAAATAATGCCTTGTTGTGGGGTGTGTTTGTCCCTTGTATGAGTAACTTAGGCTCTCATGTTCCAAACTGTGGTTTTGGATTACTGGAAGTTCACTTATTCGATCTTCAAGTTGGTTTTGAGTGCTGGTTTCTGTTATTTTCTCCAGGTTGCAGAGCAGAATGGAGAGGAGGCGCAAGAGGTGGGGCAAGATGACGCACAGGAAGAGGGGCATGATGAGGGCCAAGAAGAGGCTGTTGTGGTGGATGCTGACTCAACAGATGGTGCTGTATTAATTAACTCTAACGAGGCTGAGGAAGAGTGGGGTACGAATAATGAAGGAAAACCGTCAGCCTAAAAGCGATTGGTTGGGCCAGTGTGAAATTCTAGTTTTGTTGCTGGTGATTAATTGGATTTCTTTTAGTTGTCGTGCTGATTCCCTTTCTTATATTCCATATACATTTTCATTTAATTTATGATCATTTATATTGCTTTGTGCTTTTAGTGCATTTCCTCGTCTAAAACCCATGAATTTTTAAAATTTCATTCACTATGGATTTGTGTTTGTAATTTATAAATCCTGCCATGATTTATTGCTTTCGAATTTGGTGGGATACATAAAATTTACTGACAGACATTTTAAAGTTATAATGGTATCTGATAGCATGCTTTTCATCAAGAAGTCTGTCTTTTGGTTTCTTACGAAAAAGAACCTATTGTTGGTAGAAATACGATATCCTATATGAGTTAAGGGTCTATAAGTGGTGTGATGACATCTATTACCTTTTGATTATGATCTATCTGCAGTAGAACGGAAAATATCTTTTCTTGGTCCTTTTGGTTCAGCCGTTCAGTTTTTCGTTGCTAAGGCTTGTAGATTTTCTTTTATCGGATCCTATGTCTTCTGAATCACCATGTGGTGCTTCAATTTGATATGGTGCCTTAAAATGAACTCCCTTTGCAGTTTAGCATGCCTTGTAGAATTTCTTCTCGTGTCTCATATGTTATTTCTTTTGTATTTTGGTCGTTGTGCATCAGCTTTGATTTAACACTTTCAAGTACAATAATGATGGAGCCTTGTTTTTGCAGTGCTTACACCACGTCACTAGGTTCACTCAAGACAGCTGTTTCCTGCTGATTGATTGTGACTCCTTAAGGTGAGGAATTGAAGTTATGTAATCTGCATTTTGGAACAATCCATCTAGCAGAAATTCAAATGCCTCTTATTTGGATTCTCTTGTAACGTGGAATTCATGCCATGAATTGTGCTTGTTAATCTCATGTGCACAAGAATTTTTGGTATTGATTTGGTGAACTGACAATTGCTTGTTTATTGATTTTGTCAGCCGGCAGCCGCATTAAGATAGTAAAATGAATTTAAATGTTGTGTGCCACCCATCTTATTTATTGCAAAAAAAAGTGTTTCATATTTTGGGTGCGCTAGAAATCTATTTTTCCTGTAGGACATACATCTGTAAGCAAGTCAAAATAAAGTAAAGGATTTCTAATCTAATGACCCTTCACTGCAAATTTATTCCAGTAAATTTCACTTAATTTTCATCTTTGGATTTACAATTGGGTACTTTTCTTTTTTATTTAATGGGACTCTTATGACACATTTGGTAGGAGGATTGAATAGTTTATTATAGTATTTAGACCTGTCTAGTATTGCGCACCAAATGTGCACATAGTTTCTTCTATTTCTTGCATAAGTTGAACCACGTAGTTCAGATAAATGTTTTTGTACCTGCCTTTGGTTTCCAACCATTTTAAAATTGTCATACAGGGTTTTTTCCTTGTTTTCCTGTAAAGAATGTCGAATTCATTTTCTTTTTCCAGGTATTGTAGAGGTTTCGGGAAAGAGGTGATCAAGTGATCGCGTGGTGTCATTTTGTAGCACAATGAATTTTGTCTTTGAACACATTATAGACTGTTTGAAGCTACACCTTATAGTTTAGTTCACTATAGTTTTACTATATTCTTTGATGCCAATTTTCCTTTGAAATATTATGTGGTACTGTGAAATGTATACATCAATGACAATAGGAATTTACAATTCTACAGATTTTCACCCACAACATATTTTATGTTTGATTTCCCTTCTTCATGCCTTCTCTTCCTTTATAAATGTTCACCGTCTCGGAAATTATGTTCGACTTTTGTTGGGTAAGAAACACCAACAAGTCACTCATTGTAGCATGAAGACTTCAAGTTTGCCCTCGCTCGGTCATCAAAATGGTCCACCCTATTTATCTGGAAATCTTGATTCAAACTCTTCAACTTTATTTTTCTACTAAAAAATAAGGAAATGTAACATAATTGAGGGTGTGTTTGATTTTGATTAAAATCAATTTTTTTGTAAAAGTTGAAAAGTTGTAAAATTTTTAAAAAGAAATCAAACGGGCCCTAAAAGTTCGAACATGTCTAGAAATAAAAGTTATTATTAATTTAATTTTAATTTTTTTTAGAGATTAGTCAAACATGCTCTCGCTCGTAAAGCTTCGTTAACGGAAATTGGAAAGAAATAGACAAATTAAACACCGGGGCTCATATTAGTCTTTCCAGGCCCTAAATCGACTGGAGGGGGTGTGTACGTGCGGAGAGAGAGACCGAGATGGACAGTGAGTGAGGAGGAATATATATATATTTTCGTTTTCCTTTTTTTTTTTTTTCGTTTTCCTTTATGTCCTTAAAATTGTGTTTTGTATGACATTTCCTTAATTAATTAAATAGCTACTACAATATTTTAGGATAATGAGTCCTACAAAGGAGTTGAGTTACAGCTATAGATGTTCTACTTTTCTTGCTCTGCGAGAGCATCTCCAATGGGACTCCATTTTGGAGTAGTGAATACCAAATTTGGTGCAGCACTATTCACTTGGAGTCATTTTTAGGGGGGAAAAATCATTTTTTATTTTTGGTCCTTGATGATATAATAGGTAAATTTATTTTTCTTTGTATATCCTTTTTTATACTATTTTATTATTTTATGGTTTAATTTTATTTAATTATTATTTTTATTAATATAACAAATTGTAATTGATTAATAAATAATAATTAATGAATACGTTAAAATAAAATTACTCATTAATTTCAAAAAGTTACCAATGTGAAAAGAAGAAGACGATATTTATTATTACGACAATATAAACATTGAAAAGTAAAATACAACATGAAATGATAGATGATAATTTAATATTTCTTGTAGATCATTATTAGATCTTCCAAAATCGTCAAAATATTGATCAAACGGATTTGAAGTACTTTGAGATTGTTTGGTTCCAAAAATATAAAATTGCAATGAAACAAGAAAGTTGTAGAAAAGACGTAGAATGAACATTTGGCATATTGTAATCAAAGTTTGCCACAGTCACAAGACCGGTTCATTTTTGAAAAAAAAAAAAACATGTATTACATGATATAATGACTTCGTGCATTATTATGCACAACATGATTATCGAGGATGAATGTGATTTTGAAGCTCCAATTGTAAATTGGTTGGAAACACCAACTCCAAGATGATTGTAGATGAAAATACTCGATTTCAACAATTTCTTGCTCGGCATCGACAAATCAAGAATAAAAAAGATCACATTTGCGCTTCGAAATGCATTGATTGATTATTTATGGGATGAATATACTAATTTCGATAATTAATTGACAAAATTAGTATATTTTATGTTTTTTATAATGTTTTTATGTTATATGCTTTTTTTGTCATGTTAAATGTTGTATTTTGTTAATTGTGATATTAATTGTAATGCATTTTTGAATTTGTTGTGATAAATGCAATTTTTTAGGTAATTAAATTTTATTTTTAATCTATAAATTTTAGTAGTAAAAGAATATTTAATATTTCATTTACAAATTTGAGTAGTAATAGAATATTTAATTACATAATTTTCGAAATTAATAAATTGTTGAAATTTTTAAAAAAAAAAAACTATTCATTTGGTGCAATTTTTAAATATCTTCATTGGAGATGAGTAAAAAAATGGTGTAAAAATTGCACTATTTTAGTGTAAAAGTTGCACTATTTTGAAGATTGTGGTTGGAAATACCCTAACTATTAACAAACGATTACAATTTTTCTATTAATTAAGAGACAAATGAAGTTCCGTCTTGTACCCAATATAAAGTCGTTGTCGGGCTTCTTCCCATGCGAATGAATTTCATTGGACCAAAAATGATATAATGGAAGAACTAGGGGTCGAGCATCAGGTGTACACTTTGTTTAAAAATACTTTGGTAAGTGGGTAACCGGGTATGGCGTCCAATTCGTTAAAATAAGTTTGTCACAATACTTCTACCAATGTGTCTAATCATGTAAATTTGTACGATATTTTTGAATAGGAAGCTAAATATTATGAAAATAAAAATTTGTAAAGTCAAATATCAAAAGAAGTTGATTGGAAATCAAAGTGTAGAGCTATTCCGACCCAAGTCAAGCCAACTCAAAACTTCTATGAGCTTTTTATTTCTATTTTTTTAGTAAAAAAACAATTTGAAAAAGAAAAATATAAAAAATGTGTTGAACACGGTTGCCATGATGAGTTTTAACTTGTATGGTACCTATAATATGGACTTGACTTGTCACCTAACCAAAAAATGTAGAAAATAGAAATAGATCAGTTCAGCTCAACTCGACTTGATATGAGAGAATTGCACTTCCAACCAAATGCAATAACATCCATATTTATTTTATTTTAAATCTATATAATGTTTTGACATTTATAAGTTACTAAATTATTGAATAAACATATTTATTTCTTATAAATCTATTTTTAGATAAATTCCTCCCACTTTATCGCGTTACATGTTTTAAAAATTACTGTACTTTCTTACGCGTCACGGATACTCCACTGATCTTAAAAATAGTGTTAATTCATCACTCTACAATCTAATTATTATCTCCATCCACCACTCTTCCCAAAATCGTTTGATTACCTTAACGGAGGCGACAACGTGGCAAACAGACGTTCTACGTAGCGCGTTTAATCCAACTCAGCAATGGGTTAATTGTTTCAAAAATCACTGTACTTTCGTACGCATTACGAATACCTTACTGAATTAAAAAAAGGTGCTAATTCCTCACTCTACAATCTAAATATTATCTCCATCCATCACTCTTCACATAATCGTTTGATTACCATAACGGAGGTAACGACGTGGCAAACGAACGTCCTACGTGGCGTGTTTAATCCAAATCAGTAATATAATTTTTCCTTCTAACAAAAAATGCAACCCCTTCTCACGTTTTTTTCCCTCACCAAGTGTAAATTTCCAATCTCCCAAATCAAAAAGCCCTAACTCCAAATCAAGTTGTCGTAGTTCGTCCACCATTGATGAGATGTTAACATCTTGTGTTATCACTGAAGCGGCCACATCAGTAGGCATAGAAGCAGAAGGCCCACTGCTCATCCCGTCATTTACATGTGGATGAGACACCCCAGGGGCATGTATGAATTTAAAACATGATTGCAGATCTTGGCCTTGGCTAGAATAACTTCTATTGCCTCTGTTGAAACCATCTTACCCTGTGATAATTTAAATTTGAAGTCAGTTCGCTGTTATTGGAAATAAAAATAATTCTAACTTTGTACCTCACTCCTCCTATGGAATGTATTTTCTTCTTGTGTTGGCATTTGTTCCAACTCCGCATTAAATATATCCTACAATCATGAGATGAGAAAAACATTCAAAGCACTTTGTCATTCACTTTATACTATTAATAATTCACAACAGTTTGTCATTTTGAAAAATATAAAATTCTATTGTCATATACGTTGTCATTCACAGCAATATACTTAAATTAATTCACAGCATTATTGTGATTGACAGCAACAAACTTAAATTATATTGATAGGTTGGATTAAACGCGCCACGTAGGACGTTCGTTTGCCATGTCGTCGCCTCTATTAAGGTAATCAAACGATTATGTCAAGAGTGATGGATGTAGATAACATTTAGATTGTAGAGTGAGGAATTAGGACCATTTTTAAGTTCAGTGAGATATCCGTGACACGTAACAAAATACAGTAATTTTTGAAACAATTAACTCATTGCTGAATTGGATTAAACGTATCACATATGACGTTCGTTTGCCACGTCGTCGTCTTTGTTAAGGAAATCAAACGATTTTGTAAAGAGTGATGGATGGAGATAACATTTAGATTGTAGAGTGAGGAATTAGCACAATTTTTAAGTTCAATAGGGTACTCGTGACGCGTGACAAAGTAAAGTGATTTTTAAAATAATTAATCCAGCTTTATCCGATTAGGGAATAAGAAAATAAATAAAAAAGACACGTAGTAAATATCTCTCTCTATTATATATTCCCTTTCATTTCATTCTTTCCGCTTCACGGCCCTAGGGTTTTCACAAAACCAAATACTAAAAACCTTCAAATATAAGTGAATCCCCAAACGCAAATCCCTTTAGTTCTCTCAGGTACCTGATTTTCTCAAATACGATATGTTTGGTTTTTATCTTATAGCAATTTGTAGTGGTAATTTGGATCTTACTATCTTATGTTTTCGATTTTTTGTTTGTTTGTACATTTCCGAGGTTCAGAAACTTTCACTTTATTGTTCGTACTTTAATTTAGATTAAGGCAGTATTTGGAAGTGCTTAACCGTAGCTTTAAACTTGTGGCTTCAAGATATTGAAAAATTGGGATTGTGAATTGAAGAACTGCTTGGACGCCGGTAGAAAATGAGAAAAAAATTTGTGGGTTGGATGGGGGAAGCTTAAGTCTAGGTGAAATGATTTTGGATTTTTAATTGACCAGGTGTCCTTGTTTTCCCAGCTGAGTCTTGTATTTCAATTTGAAATGTAGGGCAATTCTTGTGAATGTGGTGCATAGATAATTTCAAAAAAAAAAAAAAAAAAAAAAAAAAACTTTGTTTACGAAGTTGTGTGAATGTGTAGTGTAAATATGGAAGGATTAGTATAGTGCATGATAATGCTTGTAACTGAGGTCTTTTTCCATTTTTCTTTTTTCAATTTTGACCTGAAAGGAATTTGATTATTGGTAAAATAGTGTCAAGAAATCTTTTAACCACTTATATTTTGAAAATGTCAGAAAACCATTTTGGGGAAATTAATGCTGTCCGTACTTTTTTGGGATATTTATATTCAGGAATCTCGTGTCTTAATCTGACATTTTGCGGTTGATCATTTCGTTTATCAAGTTTTGAAAATAGATGATCTGTTAGACTCTGTTTTCAATACTTCCTAAGTTTTAGCTTTTAATGTGGTTTCCTTTATCCTCTTTTTCTGTTCTTTCTTACTTTTCTATACATGGTATGTGAGATCATGATTACTTTATAGCTATTCTCTGAATAGAAAACGGAATGTGCGGTTATGTTTATATAAATTTTTTTCAAGCTGTCCTGGAAGTGTTAATGCATATTTTAATGGAAATTCCATGTCCATGTTATTGCTTCACAATAAACAAGGCAGGGTTTACCAAATACAATGTTGAATTCCTATGGTAGTAACTTCGCTTTGGGTGGTTTACATGTTTCATCTTAAGTTCTTGATTCAGCATCCTTGTCAGCTTGCAGTTGGTAGTTTCTGCATTCACTGGTTATACTTTTGAGTTTTGTACAAAGATTTCTCTTTATAATGTAAATCTTCCTGTAATTTGTTTTTTGAAGGCAGGCATTTCTGAATACGCACTTCTTGTTCATCCTTATATTCCTATGTAATCCTGTGTTGGTCATTAGTGATCTATGTTTATCCCAATTTATAGTTTACCTGTAAGATATAATTGTTGGATTCATTCTGTTTCTCTTATTTATTTGTTGCTTGCCATTTTGGCTTGTTCCGCAATTATGGTTCATTCATTATTTTACACCAGTGATCTGTTTATATTAATCTGAAGTGTGTAGCTTTTTCTTATGCTATATCTTTTCTCTTTTGTTGGAATTTTCAAAACATTTTTTTCCCACCTCATAATATGGCAAGTTATATACCCGAAGTCAGAAAAGAAATGTATGTTTCTTTGCTTTCAACTTAAAACAATCAAACAGTGGCTGTGGACCTAGGTAGGAGACCTTTCTCAGCAATTTACTTGCTTTTCTCTTTCTTGAAGAAACTTTTGGGTCAGCCCTTTTATACTTTTTCCGCAAATGCACCCTAGCTCTTACAGTAACCTATATCTTCATTTTTTCTCATTTCCTATCCTACCAACTTCGTATTAGACTCCTTGTCCATCTCATCCCAATTTTCTCATTTTGTATGCAACACCTTTCGTATCTTAAGTTTCTTTTTCGTGTAATTGGGAAACACTGCACATTTTATTTATTTATATTAACATTGTCATTTTTCATTTATCTCCAAATGTCTTGTGGTATGGTTTCTCAAGAAAATATAATCGCAAAATTACTTTTTTGTTTCATCAACGATCTTAAGATGCTAAAAATTTTAACGAGTTTGAAGCCTCAGCATCTCATCTTCTTTATCATTTTCAGCAACTTTGCTGAGGTCCTTGCATTCTTATTTTTGAACCTCTATCTCCTTTCAGGAATTTGGATGCTTTGTAAACAAGTAACCAAAAAGTATAGAGTTGAAACTCTTTGTTCTGATTTGTATTCCACACAGCGTGAAAGAGAAACACTTCTTATATTGATGAAAACAACTCAATTAGTTTACTTTTAGGCCAGTTGGAGCTTTTCATGTTCTATCAAGTAATTATCTTTAAATTCTTATGAGATCACGTTTGATGTGTAAGAATTGGAATCAAATAACTAGTTGTTTCCCTAGCCTCTCAGCTTTCTAGAGGGAAAAAAATGGAAACAGATTTGAAGGAAGGGATCAACTTATTTTCAATTCTCTCTCATTTTTAAAAGCTGATGTTGTGCATTGGATTGTAGCATAAGTAAAATTTTGGTGAAATGTTTATTGCTGGAAATTCATGGACTTGCAGTTAGTTGTCCAACTTCCTTTTTATCTTTTCTTTTATATTTTTCCTTTTGTTAGTATCTCTTTTATCTTTTGATGAAGCATGGGATTTGGATTTATGCTTGTGATTTGTTGCTGTCATTATTGGGTAAGTTCTCTACTTGTACCTGCTCGATTCTGGTGTTTGCTGTTACAAAACCTTTGGATGATATCTCTAGTCTAGATAATAAAAGGGAGAGGTTTAATTTATTATTTTATTATTTTTCCCTTTTGGGACTACGTAATACCATAATCTAAAACATGGATATTGGTGTCTGGTTCCCAAGATAATGTTTAACATGACTGTTAACAGAACTTTTGGTTTTGGAGTGCACTATGCACCAAAGCTCGAAACATTGTTTATGAATTTTTATTTAGATATTAATTTACACTCCATACTTCATGTTTCCCTAATTTCTGTTGATAACATCAGTGTCTCTTAGCTTGACGAACACGTACAAGCAAGCATTGATTTACTCTTGCACATTGTTTTTCCCCCCTTCGTGTTCCTCAATTTCCGAGTTTGATTTGCCTAAGTTAGTGTTACTCTTGCTTGGTGCATGAACCTCTTTGGATACTTTCTTTAAGGAATTACAGTTGCTGAACTCAATGGATTAGGAAGCCATTTTAGCTTGTTTATCTCTGTAGGTGAGTGTGAACTTGATTATTTGAATAACATAGTTGCACATTATAGTTTGTCTCATCTCCTAGACTGTCTTCCCTACTGTCTGTTTGGTCAAGCAGCAACATTAGATTCCACTTATTGTGTCTTTTTGGTTTGTGATTTTTGTTTATTATTTTTAACTGCAGAGATCACCTTCTTCCAGCCTGCGGAGGAAGCAACCATTGCTTCACGTTTGTTTTGTTAATCTGCAATGGGGGATGAGGAAAACAATTTTCAACCTTCAAAAAAGAGGGCTGCCGGAGTGCAACTATCTCGAGATAACCCTGGTCTTGATGATGATGAAACCTCTGAACCAGAGGCGGGAAGTTTCAAGAGGGCAAGTGAAGAGGTTCTGGCGGGTAGAAGAATAGTGAAAGTTCGTCGCCATCCAACATCAACCCCATCAGTCCCCGCATCTGACCCAGCCCCTTCTTCTAACCCTTTTGCTGCGATTCGTCTGATTCCTCCTCCTGGTTCTGCTGCTTCAGAAAAGGTTGAAGAGAGTGTTGTTGTGAGCACGGAGATCGAACAAATTGATAAGAACGACAACCAATCCAAGAACAAGGTTGATGAGCCAAAGGATGAATCAACCGTAGGGGAGGCGAAAACTGATGTTACGGTTGAGAATGCTAAGCTATCTGAAAGTGAAGTTGATGAATCGAAAGCTGAATTAAATGCTGAGAAGGATAAAACTGATGATGTCAGTGAGCCAAATAACATTAATTCTGCTGATGAGAAGGCAGTAGAAGGCGAGAAGTCCAGTGTTGAAGCCAAGAAATCTACAGAAAACAATAACAGCGAGAATGAAGCCAGGAAAGATGCAGAAGGGGAGAAAACTGAGGAAAATGATACCAGTGATAAAAATATTGGAAAGGGTGCAGAAAGTTCACCCTTCAGCTCATTTCGGCAACTTTCAAGTAGCCAAAATGCTTTCACTGGACTTACTGGAACAGGGTTTTCTAGTTCTACATTCTCATTTGGTTCAATTCCTAAAGATGGATTGAAGAATGACTTGCCTTCTTTTGGCTTTGGTGCTTCTGATAATGGAAGTTCTTCCATTTTCGGAACCTCAGGTCCAACCGTAGACAACAAAATCGGGGGAAGCGCATTCCCTTCTATGCAGGAGGTCCCTGTTGAAACAGGAGAAGAGAATGAGCAGGTTGTTTTCACAGCCGACTCTGTGCTGTTTGAGTTTATGGATGGATCTTGGAAGGAACGCGGTAAGGGGGAACTCAAGGTCAATGTCTCCACAACAGGGATTGGGAAAGCTAGATTGATTATGAGAGCCAGAGGAAATTATCGGTTGATTTTGAATGCCGGTCTCTTCCCAGACATGAAGCTGACTAATATGGACAAGAAAGGCATCACCTTTGCCTGTGTGAATACTGCCGGTGAAGGGAAAGATGGACTTTCTACTTTTGCTTTGAAGTTTAAGGATGCCTCCATAGTCGAAGAGTTTCAAGCTGCTGTGGCAGAGCACAAAAGCAAGATGGCCGTTCCTGTAAAGACTCCTGAAAATTCTCCCTAGGCATCAGATGAATAAGAATTGTTGGATATTGCTTCCTATTACATTCTATTCTCCATCAATATGTCACTTCCGGTACCTTATCTTTTTACTTATCTTCATGAAGAGGAAAACGAAAGCAGGAGAAACTGTATTTGCTTGAGAGTCTGATAATGAGTGAGTCCCCATGTACTAAGGCCGAGTCCTATATCCATTTTGTTGTTGTTTCTCTCCTGTAGACCTTAACAGAGTACTATAATGTCCTTTTTTTTTAGCGAAGTCCTGAGTTGTGAATCATGCTGTGTGATTCAGGAGATGTGAACGGTAAATATAGCTCTGCAGTTGCCAATAACCCCTGTTTTACTTGATAGTTGTGACATTGATAATATACCTTTCGATGTCTGGAGGAGTGGAGGTACACAGTCTTGAAACGATAGGCATGGTGGTAGTAGAGTAGTTGACGTGATCTCACCTGTGGGTTCGGCAGAAATGTAGAAGGAAGGGATAGAGGTGGTTAAGAACCATATAACTTTGTTCATTATCACTTGTTGGATTGATCCCGAGTTACAATGGATATAATATGCACGTATATTCTTACAACCGAACTTATCATTTTTTTCCCCAATAAATTTAAAGTCGCTTATTTTGATGTTTTGAACTCGGTTTAGATGGATTAATATCCTACTAGAATGTTTTATCAAAAAATGAAAAAAGAAACTCTCTAAAAGATTTTAGGTTGAGGTTTACTTAAATTTTTAGACAAAATAATTTAAATTTAAGAGAAAATTATAGCTAATGTCGTTTAGGTGGTACATTTGAAAAATAGCAATTTTTAAAAACAAGTTGAAAAATAGCTATTTTGAACAAATTCTAAACAATTATTTAAAGCATCTCCAAGAGACTTTTTAAACATGAGATACTCTCTATTATGTTTCAAGAGACTCTCCAAATTAACTTCTTAAAATAGATAGGTGGGTTTGGCTCTCCAACTCTATAATTACATGCATTCAATATATTCCAATTTTCAAAATCCCGTATGTTGATTGAATTAAATAGTATCTACAAAATAAAATAGAAAAAAAAATTATATAATAATTATGAAGGAAGCAAGTCAAAATAAAAGATAGAGAAAAATATTAAATATTTATTAGGATAAGTAAAGTGAAGTGTTAAAAATAAAAAGACAGTTGGGTACTTAAAAAATTTTACTCTTTAAATTTATAGATGCTTTATAAAATGCATAAGATACTTTTTGTAAATAGAGAGTCTTTTGAAGATGTTCTTAAACATCTATTATATCTTAGTCAAATTTTATTCAAAATCAAATCTATTAGTTTTACTAAAATCAAATTTTGCTCCACCATATGTCACGTGCCATTGCCACCATTCGCCACCAACTAACTCATCACAATTAAGTTACTATTTTGATAGATTAATTTAGATTATAAAAAAACAAAAATTCAATATGTTTTTTGTTAGTTAGTTTGATTGTTCTTAGATTTGAAAATATGTTGAATATAATTACTCAAAAGTTGTTAAAAGAAATTGAGTTCATGGATTAGTGTCTGGTTAAAGAAGAGGAATTTGGAAATGGGAAAAGCAAATGAAGTGGGTTGAACAATTGTCATTTGAACTGTCTGGAAGAAGAGAAGAAAAAGAAAAACAAAAGTCTGCCCAACAGTCATTTTTCTCAGTCCTTTTTGTACATGAATCGGGAAGAAAAATGATTGTTGAACTGTATCCCGACAGTTGAACTGTCTTTTGCTAAAAGGGTATACATGATTTTTTGTTTCAAAAAATTGCTATTTTTGCAAGGGTAATTATATTCACAAAACGCTTTTTATTTTTTGCACCACATTTTAATTACATTTAACATCTTTAATCTATGAACATTATAGTACTCATGTCCCCAACTTTTTTTTATCACATTTTTATCCTCAACTTTTCACTAATTATTATATCTTGTGTTTGATAATGGTTTCCGTCTAAAACATTTGTTGTAAAAAGACTTGTTTGTTTGTCATATTTTTAAAATAACAATAGATACAAAAGTACGATAAAATATTTTTTCTCATTTCAAAGCATGTAAACAAAAATATCTCGACAGAAACCATCATTAATGATGAAATGTGCTAATTAATGAAAGTTGAAGATAAGAATTCGATGACAAAAAGTTAAGAACATAATTACAACAATGAACAAAAGTTGAAGACCTTAAGTACAATTAAAATGTGGTGAGCTTATAACAAATTGTAATGTGAATATAACTACCCTTTTTGCAAATGTCATTAAAACTTTCATTTTTAAAAATGACCTATTGCATTTGTCTAAATTTCTAAATTCTCCATAATTTAACAAGTAGAATGAGTTATTTTTTTCAATCCATAATTCAAATTGTTAGACTTCTAAACAATAAATATAACAAATTAGTTAGTACTATTCTCAATCAATTACATAATTTTTTTTTTACTTTTGACCATTTGTTTAATACTTTAATTAATCACGACCGTATGTAGTTTCTCTTTTACTGGCCCAAAAAAATACATATACGTCTGTCTTCATCTTCATTTTTAAAATTAATTTTTCTCTTTTCAAATCAATCTCCTCAAATCAAATTCTCAAATCCACTTTTTTTTTCATCTGCTATATCCTTCATAAAATTGATTTTTCTCCATCATATCTCATATGTTCTTCAAATTCATTCTCCTTAAATTAAATTTTCAAATATACTCTTCATCTACTACATATTTGAATTACTATTAAATTTGAATCGTAATTTACAATCGAATCCACTATGAAAAAACAGTATATACTAATTTATATATAAAATCAAATACAATTTATCGACAAACGTACTATTAACGTGCCAGTACATTGCAAGACATCACGCCACGCTATATGTTTTTCCTATCATTTACACCAACTTTAACGAAATTGACTTGTCACTTACTGAGTGCATAGTTTTTTTTAAGTAGAATTAATTAATCGATGAATGGTCCAAGAACCTGGGGAGGGGATGAGAGTGGGGTGGGCGGGGGGTACCTTGTCACGTATGCACCATACAATACAATGTTAGTTGTATTCTTAAGTGTCATTTATGCATGGCGGGGGCCTTGTCCCCATCACATTTATGTTTTCGCTACACGTGGATATGCTGCTACGTCTTATATCAATCGACTATTTTTTGTAACGACGTGTGAGAAATAATTTATAATAAATAAATAGATTCAATTATTTGCTTTTATTTTATCTTATAATCTTTGGGATGTGTATTTAATCTAGACTTTTACAGACTTTGATTGACATTTTTCAAATAATTGATTTTGATGGATTTTATTAACTTTCATTGATTTTTATAGATTTCATTTTAAAAGATTTTCCTAAACTTTCACAGACTTTTATAGTTTTTTATAGACTTTGTTTTTTTCAGTTAAAAATTTAATATCCCACGGTAAAAAAAATTTGTCGCAAAAGAAAATTTTAATAATAATTTATTTAATTATATTAATATTAATAAATTCATAAAAACTAATATTCTATTTAATTGCTGTAAGTAAACTATGTCCAAAATTAATGATATAACTCACTCTATTTTTTCTTTTGGGTAAAACTATAAACTTTCAAATGACTTGTGGATAAATTCAAAAAATTATAACATGCGATTCATTTTAAAATATTTTCCAACAAAAAAATTTATCAAATTCATTAACTCTCTTATTATATTTAATAATCTACACGTAACACTACATTAGTCACCACAATTGCATAAATAAATAACTAAAGTACCAATTTAGATGAAGAAAAAAATACACAACCATGCTCATCAAGATAAATAGAAAAAACAAAAATAAAAATAAAAAATACAGTAATAAAAAATAGTTTTTAACTTGATGAAATTCATTAATAAAATGCAATCAACAATTATATAAGAATTTAATTATAAAGTTATCTTATTTTTAATGAAAAATGAAAAAATGATAAATAAATAAAAAAAGAGAAAAAATAGTTATGGAAATATTGAAGAAAAAAATCACATTGTCTCTAAAGGTTTATAGAAGAAAAAAAATAAGAAAATGAGAAAATAGTTAGGAGAATATTGAAAATAAATAAATAAATTGAATAGAGATAAAAATATTAAAAGATGAAATAGGGGAAAAAAAAGTTATGAGAATATATTGAAGAGGAAAAAAAATCACATTGAAGAAAAAGGTGAATATTAATCTTAATTCTAAAGTTTGTTGAAGGAAAAAGAAAAGAGAAATGTTGCATATAAAAAAAATGGAATGAATATGTTTTTTCTTCTAAAGTCTTTCAAAGTTATCGGGTGAATGTGTTTGAAATTGTAACATCTTTTATTTATACTTTATACTTTATACTTTAAAGTTAGTATATATTAAATTCTATATAAAGTGATTAAAAATCATCAACATTTTGAATACTTCTGAATTTCGTAGAATTTTAAAAAGTATGGATTGAATATTGCATGACTTTATAAGACTTTTTAAAAGTCTTTAAAAATATATATTGAATACTCCAAAATTTTTATAGAGTTTAAAAAGTCTGAATTGAATACAGTTAAATTTTTAAACTCCATAAAAATCATATCAACTCTTAATTGAATACACCATCTTCAAAAACTTTTGAAATTTAATAGTTTAAAAAAATATTTTGTTATGGAATTTTGATGTGATGGTATTTACAAAAATGGCAATTTTGTAGTTTGTACTAAAAGTTATCTAAGACTGCACAATTGTGTCAAATTATTGTCCTCAACTTTTATTGGCGATTTGGTAAGTTAGATTGAATATATTAGTTCGTGTCTCTCGTGCTTTATATGTTCAAATTTTATTTATTAAATACGTTTTGAATATTTTTATTTATAATTTTGTTATATATTATCATCAAATATATTGTAAACAAATATTGTGAGTACCTAATATATTTGTAGACTTAAATTTTGGTCAATTGAATGTTGACTTCAAATTTGCATAGTGAATGTGGGTGGCATTTAGAGCATATAATTGGTATATAATTGAGTGTGTTTGTGAAAAACGTTTTATATTTATCGTAAAAGTTGTGTGATGGACTTATTTGATTTTGATTTGACGCCTTTAAAGATGCTAATGGATTCTATCCCCTGATCTTTATTAATATTTAATAGAAATTTATTAACATTTAACACACATGAAGAGAATGGTCCTCTCTCATCACAAATTGATTAGGTTGGGGTCCGTCCAGCCAATGTTATTTAGAGCAATATTAATTAGACAAGACAATGTAATACACCAGATTAAAATCCACCAAGGCTTGTTGGGGGTAAGAAATACAATCTCTTTCTAAAACTTTCGATAATCCAATTATAAATAGAGGAAATTATAGCAATTATCTCTTTTTTTATGTGATATTTTTGAAAAATAGCAGTTTTTGAAAACAAGTTGAAAAATAGTTATTTGGAATAAATATACTCCCAAATAATTATATAAACACTTAATATATCATAGTCAAATCTAATTTAAAATCAGATGTATTATTTCATTAAAATCAAATCTTGTTCCACCACCTACAATCTCGTGCAACCGCCTTCGCGTCACCAACTAACTCATCTCAAGTAATTTTATTTTTTATTTATTAGATTAATTTAGATTATAAAATAACAAAAATTCAATAGGTTTTGTGTTAGATTAATTTGATTTTTTAGATATAAAAATATGTTGAATATAATTGTTCAAAAATTGTTGGAAGAGATTGAGTTCATAAATTAATGTATGGTTGAAGAAAAAGAAAAAGAATGTGAGAATGAGAAAAGCAAACAAAGTGGATTGAGCAATTATCGTTCGATAGTAAAAAAAAAAAAAATTTTACACCCGATGGTTGAATGACAAAAAAAATAACAAATGATAGTTAAACTGTATTCCGATAATTCAACTTTCTTTCAGCAAAATGATATACATGACTTTTTACACCAAAATGTTGCTATTTTTAAAAATGATCCCTTGCATTTATCTAGAATTTTAAATTTCCTTAAAACTATCAATTTGACGTCATTTTTACTATTTATAAATCTTTCAAATTGCTTGTCGGATAAAAGGTATAGGACCTTTAGAATAATGTTATTCATAGTTATTCACTGCCGGTAGTTATCTTACGTGGCATTACTTAATTTGATGAATTATTTACTCAATTGAGTAATGTATTTATAGTAATCAATTATGAATAATTAATCTAAATTGAGTAATACCACGTATAATGACTACCGGTAGTGAACGACTATGAATAGCATTATTCATGCAATTACCATCCCTTTTATTTTTTGGAATTTTCTAGAATATAATTAACATAATATGAAATCCGAAGAAATCATATGTATACAAATAATTAAATACACATAAATTGTAATGTTTACCTTCAAAATATCAAGGGTTTTCTCATAATCATTTTGGGTCGTAAATAAAAACTTTGAAGTTCTACAATATATTCAAATGAACCCAAGAAACCTAATCGATAATTTTTTAAATGGTAGAAGCATTGTGGAGAGTGCATTTTTTAAAGACTTAATTCAAATAAATAAATAAAATTCACTCTAACTGTTTAAAGTTATTGTAGGGGAAGTAGAGATTTTTGATAAAATAAAAAATAAAAAATAAAATTGACAATTTATATAATAACTGAAACAATTCAAGATTTTTAGATGAGGCCCATAAAAAAAAAAAAATAAAAAAATAAAAAATCCTGAGTTCTCTGTTGTCTACAAAATCTAAAAGTAGCCAGATAATAAATTGTACGGCCATATGCGACATTTCAAATCTTGTGCTTTCACATCCATAATCCATAGAGTAACAGCCCGGTCTCCTTTAATTTGCTACCCCCACACATTAATTAGAATAGGACCCTACAATGCACATGATAAGTAATAAATACTGATAATTGAGGATTTCCCATCTTGTAAGGGAAATGATCTTGCCTCTTTCTTTTACTTGTAAAAAAAGGCAGAGTAAGTATATTTTTGGGATTGCTTGAATTATAATTTTATCTTGTCAAATTAGTCAAACATATTTTTTATCCACACATTTCATAAAATCTACAATATACTTTTTATTCATACATTTATCAACAATTTAAAATATAAACACTTAAAAAATAATTTCAACACTGTCAAACATGCACGAAGTTTGATGAGTACAAAAGTGAGATAACATGCTTAGTTGTTTGGTAGCAAGCATATTTGGTTAAGCTTGTAAAAAGGAAAAGTTACTTTCGATTTAGGCCCCCAAAGATTCTGGGCCTGACGCTTGTTGGGCTTCGCCTCAAGTCCAAACTTGTGTGAGATTTACTTCTTAGAGAATGTATTTAATTTAAATTTTCAAATACTTTTATAAACTATTTTTAAGTGATTTGACTTTTGTAGAGTTGATGAATTTTTATTGACTTATGTCCATTGTGCAAAATTATGAAAAAATTTCATAAACTTCCTAGTCTTTCATTTTTAAAGACTTTTATGAACTTTTATAAAAATTTGTTACACTTCTAATTTATGCGAAGTCCACGTATGTGCGGCCTAGGAATTATACCACATTTCTTGCCACGTGGAGGCATCACTTACTTTCCACGCACCTCACTTGGCGGTGGCGTGATATTATGATTCAACAACTTCATGCCTATAACAGTGTCATTCTGCAACTCGCATTGTCTTTGCATAAAGATCACTTTGGCCAAGCATCGTCCCTTGGCGAACCTATGACAAGTTCAAATGGAGATCACGAGCTCCGATAAGTTCGGCTGGCAACGACCAATTGGCGAAGCCCTTTGCCTTATATGCTCGATTTCCATGTCACGATAGTTGGAGCGCTTGAAGTGTGGGTCCACGAATTTGTTTGACAAGGAAACAATCCTATCTGGTCTTAAATATCTGATGCACGATCTTTTGTGATTAGAGAGAATTTAGAAGAATAAACACTGGTCAAGTAACTCTATTTTGGGTAAATTGCAGCTAGTATCTCCAACATTTGACTTCATTTACACTTGTATTCTCGGTATTAAATCTTAGCATCCATCACCCCAACCTTTTATATAATTAGCAGCCAACGCCCTCACATAAGGACATTGGCTGCTAATTATATAAAGACATGAGACATTGGCTGCTAATCGTATAAAATGTTGGAGTGATGGATGCCAAAAATTAAATACTGAAGATACAAGTGCAAATAAAATCAAAAGTTGAAGATACTAACTGCAATTTACCCCTCTATTTTTATAAAAACAATATCACGATAAATAACAACTCTCAACAAATAATTGCGTGAAATGTGTTAAATTAGGCATGTGACATATTTAACTTAGAAGTTTACCTAATGTAGATTGTAGAGCAGTTGTAGCTTTGCTAGGTCTCTTGTATAATATTATATTTACATTATTCAATCAATAGAATTAGTTGAGCTTTCTAAAAAATCTCTTTAGGTATTCCCCTGACCCAGCTTTTGACATGTCTCCATGAACGTAGCCAAATGCATCTCCGGCGTGCTATATATGTATTTAAGAGCTTGTTTAGTATAGTTTATAAATTAGTTTATTTAATCAAGAATGGTAAAAAATATCAAACTACCCGACAATATTTTTAGTCAAATAAACTAATTTATAAATTAGACTAAACAGACTATAATATGCATATATACAAGAAATTAAAAATATATTACATATAAAAATATTTTTGGATAATATATGTGCTAACAATGTATATATAGAAATAGCGGTTTTGATCTAATGTTGGCATTGTTATAATCTTGCGGAGACGATTTTACGCACTCATGTTTCATGGGAAGATACGTGATAAGATATCGATGACGATTATAACAATACCCATCAGGAGCATTAGATCAAACTCCAATAAACAGAACCATAAAAAATTTCACTTTCGAAGCTACCATGCAGGTAAGCATATATAATTCATAGATGATGTATCAATGTCTTGGTCTTCTTTAATCTTTCGTTTTCATCCTCGTATGTAATTCATAGATGATGTATCAATGTCTTGGTCTTCTTTAATCTTTCGTTTTCATCCTTGTATGCAAAACTACTTTCTCAGTGTACGTACATACATAGGTTTATATATATATATATATATAGTAGTGTTGTCCAGCCCTTTGTGGGCAGGTTATAAATCTCGCTGTTGAGGTGTCGTGAGATGGACGGTTGATCAAAAAAAATTTTTTTCGTGAATGTCCACGCTCGACACCTCAGCGAGTGTGGATTTACATCCTGCCACATGGGGACAGGAGATGATTCTCCATATATATATATATATATATATATATGTAGAGAGAGAGAGAGAGAGAATATTCTAACTATGGTTGTGGAGCATGTTCAACCACATCCTAATTTACTTACTAGAAAAAATAAGCAAAACGCACATACAAACTTATAGAGAGGTTCACTCTTTACTTAAGAGGTGCTTTTTTTTTTATTACAGTAAATTTTCAACAAAAATTACAATTTGATATCGCTCGACTATCATATTTAAAAATCGCCCCTTAACATACGATGGCAATATTCAGGAGAGCGACCTTATACATTTATGTAAAGAATATTCAATATATTGTTAAAATTCTCGAAATCAGTCGAGAATAAATAGTGTAGAGTATAATTATCTTCCATAGCTTTCACTCTATAGTCTATACTTCCTCATGCAAGGTCTAAAGTCCCGCCGACAAGAGATTTTTATGTGTTAATAAATGCTATAATTTACACTTAAACAGTACGTAGAAAAGTCAGTATATACCACCTGCCTCTTCCCCATATAATTCCTTGTCCACTCTAATTATACACCACTCATTCCAACTCTCTCTGACAAACATGGTACCAACCAAAAAGTTCAGAGGCGTCAGGCAACGCCACTGGGGTTCTTGGGTTTCTGAGATTCGCCACCCTTTACTGTACACATAAACTCTTGAAAGTCGCTTTTGAACAATTTTTTTCTTGCAACATGTGTATGTTAATGGATTGATTTTGTTGGTTGTTTTGCAGGAAGAGAAGGGTGTGGTTGGGGACTTTCGAGACCGCAGAGGAGGCGGCGAGAGCCTACGACGAGGCTGCGGTTTTGATGAATGGCCGGAATGCTAAAACAAACTTCCCTCTTGTGCCTAGCCATGATGCAAATGATAATAATTGTCCATCATCATCAACAACAACATCATCGTCCACAAATTCTCTATCTACAATTCTTAGTGCAAAACTGAGAAAATGTTGTAAATCACCATCTCCTTCTCTCACTTGTTTAAGGTTAGACACAGAGAATTCCCACATCGGAGTATGGCAAAAGCGGGCTGGGGCGCGGTCGGATTCAAATTGGGTGATGACTGTTGAGCTTGACAAGAAGAATGATCATCCACCACCGCCAGCGGAGGAGGTGTCGCCGACATCGGAGATTGAAACTCAGCATGGTATAGATGAAGAAGAAAGAATTGCATTACAAATGATTGAAGAACTTCTTAACAGAAATTGAAAATTGCTACATCATTTTCTTAGTTCATATGTCAAGTTCTTTTCGATTGAATTTATGTGGTGTTAATTTGTTTGTCCCATGAAGCACATGGTGAATCAAGATTTTGAAGAAATATATATAAATGTATTAACTAAGAAATTGTATATGTTGATTGGGACTTCCATAGACATAGGAAATTGTTTCTCTTCAAAATCACTAAAGAAAATTAAAGTAAAAATAAATAAAATTTGAATTTGTCTCCTTAAAGTTTACTTTTTAAATAATTGATTAATCTTGGTTTTTATTTATCTCCCTTGCATGCCTAAAAGACATTTCTTCTCTCTCGTTAACACCTTTTAGCGACGAATTTTTTGTCTTCCGCGATAAATTTTTCCGCGTTCTTTTTGTAGCGGTGGTGCCGTATTGTGTGATGGTTTATTGATTTAAACTATTATTACATAGTCTTGATGTTATCTTTTCTGTTACTGGTAAAAGATTTCATTTGAAAATAATGTTTTTTTCGTTGGGAACTAGGAAAATTAAAAAATAAATGAAATGGTTAAAATTTACATTTTAATACTTGGGTTTATTAACTTGGTTTATTTGAGAAAAATTCTGATGAAAAAGGAAAAAATATAATGCGAAAACTGCACTACTCACTTCCAGCCACATCAATCAACGTATGAAACTTTCTAAACCTGACAATGCTAGCGAGTCTTGCAGTCGAGCTCCTTCCTGCATTTGCACTCGAGGATCAATATCTGTCCAACCCAAGGAAACCTTTGTACATCAATTATATAATGAAAAGTTTATTTTATAACTTCATTACAAAGAATCCTGATGCTTCTGCAGAATGAAGTTCCAATTGGTTATTTTGAAATGAGTGCTATCTGGAAAATTGCTTTTGACATGTACAGTAAAGAGTTTGGTGTCACAACTTCAACAAACTTGCTCCCACTAAATTTAAGATCGACTAAATGAATCATTTTTTGCCATTTCGCGCATTTGATTAATTGCTAGATCTATCGACTAGATAAAAACTAACAAATTATCTCCGTGTACTGGTATAAGCACATAGGGACTTGTGTTTCCAATGTCCATCTGCATGGGGGCATGCAGGTAGGTTAAAAATCCTAGTATTAATTATGAATTATGATCAATGATATGCAAGTTTTTTCTGAAAATTCAAAGCAACAAATCTATTTCATGAACAGTATAATCACATACTTTTCAACAATGGATAGCGTACGGTAAAGGCTGAGTCAGAATTTTTTGGAGGAGAAACTATTACTTTAAAAAAATGCATTTCAAAACTGAACTGCTATTTTCAAAATTTTATTTTTTCCGAAGTGGGACTAGACTACAGCCTCCTATCTCCGCCCCTAGTGTACTGCTATTAATACAATTAGCAGAAAAAATGTTCATTAATTATAGATAAAGACAAGTGATTTGAGGACCAACAAATCTACTTTAAATAAGAAAAACATCAACCATTAAGCATATAAATGACAAAAAAGTCGATTATTTGATTATGATGTGATCAATGTCGACTATCTAATCAAAATGTTCGATAACCGAATTATCAGTTATGGACTAATCCATAACATGTGATATATAGCTATTATGAGGTAGACATAGAGTGAATTGTACAATTAATAGTTTCCAAAGTTGTTGTGAGGATATAAACACAAACACACATGCAGAAAACTTTAGAACTTTTAATAAAACCAGGCAAATTAAAGTTTAATTATTGTGACAAATTCACATTTTGATAAAGACAACATATATTATCCTTAAATTTTAGGAAACAGACCTTACTTGATGCAAAACAGTTTAATGAAGTTAGTTTCAATCAAGGAAAAGAGATGATTATGACTTATAATTTAAACCATTATTTAGATAAGTAATAGTACTCGATCAAACCATTCTTTGCAAGGAATTGGTGACCTGTATCAGATTCTTTTTCTTCCTTTTCTTGGATGTGTATTAGAATGACTTTCTTATATAAAATAGAACTTGATATATAGAAAAGAGATCATAATCAACCATGCCATGAAAAATCAAATGAAATAGTGATTTAGCTCTTAATATATGATCATTCAAATCAAGTTATTTTGTTATTGGGATATGTGAATTTCTATAGATCCATCCCTCGAAGAACCGGACATGATAATTTTTATCATCAAACTCGAACAAGACGAACTCTAAAGAACCAAATGAATCCATAAAAAGCCGCAAGAATTGGTACTTGGAGCTTTCAAACTTTTATGCCTGATTTGGGAGCATAACAGTCATGTGGTGTAGATTAGCAGTCCCCAGCTTAGGCATTTGCATTATGTAACAAATATCATAAATTCTAAAATGACTTGCGGGATGTAGGTAGCCCAAGTAGTAGGTTTATAATCAATTCATCATTTTCAATCAATAATTTAACTTACCTAGGTTTATAGGTAACTTAACTTCTTTTATTGGAAGACTTGGGGGTGGGGGCCCTATTTTGTTTGTCTTTTTTCCTTTCTTGTTCTCTCTTCCATTTGGGTTTTTCAATAATTACTCTTTAAGTTTTTTGTTACCAATTTTGACCAAATCAAACATGTGACTATAACAAGACATTTACAGGCACTCCCGTGTTACAAAATCAAAAGGTTGGAGATCCAATTGCTAAAATTGAAGTTTAAATGCCTATTTGTTCTATTTCGAAATGGTTGAGAACCCAGTCAGTAATAAACCTTAGGTTCAATCTTATAGACTAGAAACTTCTTTTAGGCATTCATTTTGTGGCATATAAGACGAGAGGAAAAGTAGAAATTCATTGGAAGTAATTACAAGTGAAAAGATAGTGCATCCTAATGAGCATTTATGATGGGTCAATTTTTGTCTAATCGGGGTCCAACTCCAATTTATTGGAAGTAATTACAAATGAAAAGACACAAAAAAACACGGATTTTATCAATTGCAAAATGTCCCAAACATTTCTATTATGTGAATATAACTAGTCCTCAGAAGAAGGGGGGCACATTTTGCTGGTAAGATCACATCAGATATTAATAAGGAGAGCTGAAGAAATATTTAGGGATTATTAAAAATATATTCAAGGCATGTATAGTAGGCACAACTTGACACTATAAACTAATAGACTCTTCATTGATTCAATAGGTGACTTTCGGTTATTGATAGGCGATGATGGTCTGAAGATCCTTATTCGCTCTCTCAAAATAACGGCATTGGAAGTGATTGTTGATAGGAGAAATGTGATGGTTCACATTCATCGCAGATTAGTGAGTGACCAAATTAAAAAATAAATAAATAAATAAATAAATTTAATTGAATTGTTTAGTATTATCAAATTCAGCCTGCCGAACATTATTACTAATTAAGCAATAATCCCTTCTTACCAGAACAATGATAAATCAAATGAACCGACCCCCTAAAAAAATATAGTTAAAACATTAGAACGACATGATACATATTAGAATTAAACTCTACCCGGTCCACATAACATCCCATCAATAGAAAGATTAATAAAAAAAAAAATGGATGAACACTTTATGACCCTAAAGTTTTTGCACTCAAGAAGATGGGTTCATATTTTTTGACTGATGAACCAAATCCAGCAAATTTAGTTTCTGCAAAATCAAATAGAACATGCATTTCAATCCTTTGTACCCGAGAAAATTTGGAGTCCGACCTAGGAATGCCGTGGAAACCATTACCATCTGCTGCAGGTGCACTGCTCGAGGCGTTCCCACGGCTCAAGCAGGTCGCCATGTGTAGGCTGGGGATGGACAAGAGCCTTCCCCAGGCGTCAAATAGTCCACTCAAAGCTCAGAACTAGTACGGACAAGAGGAATCTGACCGTTTAGTTAAATAAAGCCGGGCCTACAAATGTTGTAGGCAAAGAAAGAAAGAAAAAGACTCTAAACAACAAGAAATAATACAAATACGCAAAAGAATACATCAATGTGATTTTCCATTAAAACCAAAGAGATAAAAATTCAGTAATGCTACCGTATGAATATTATAACATATTATGGACATCATGTTTGCTGCATTTGCTTTTTCAAACCTCCAAGGGGTCCATAACCCTTTTCCTCCACCTCATGTGTCTTACAATTACAATTGCTAAAATTAAGGTTTGTACCACATTTGAGACATAAACCTTTGCACCTTGGATCACATATAGAATTGATAGTAATCTCTATATGTACAAGGTCTCTTATATTCTTTGAAATGTCGATGAATTTTTCTTCTGGAGGAAAATATAGTCGATCCTCTGGATCGATCAAAGCATCATCATCTGATTCATCATCTTCACTCGTACCAAAACTTTTGAATTTGTCTTCTCCAAAGATTACACCCATGTTTATAGTCTCAGGTTCTTGAATGGGTTCTTCGGACAATAAAAGTGAGAAGTTAGAGTAGACACTCTCGGCCGCAGGTTCACCGCACCTTCAGCATTATCATAAATTTTAAAAACTAGCATAATGAGTGACTTTAAAACGACAATCATAAGAATATAGAACATAGTGAGAAACCTAAAACGAAAACATAAAATTTACAGAAAATAATAATTACTATTTAATGTTTCTCTCTCCTGTTTTGCATAGTGTCTAAATTGTACATACATGTTTTCATATTATTACTTTTCAAATGCACAATAACATGTCCACCAAGAACTGAAAAGGCACACAATCCAGGATATATATTCAGGTCGATACTGCTAAATTTCCACAAAAGGAATTGAATATTAGTCTAATATAAACTGGTAAGGTAGTTTTGTTTCCAAATTCAAGAGTAAGCAGAAATTTACAATAGAGAAAAAAGTTTCTGCGGTTGGAGGGGTGTAGAGGATTCAAAATTGGCAGGCCGGTTCGAACCAGCCTGTCCACCTGCTGATTCGGCATGGCCCGGAGGTGGTCAAGGACCGGCACAATTGATTCTTGGTTTGGGCAGAGCCCGCCCACAAAAATCACACAAGACCAGACCTCCCAGTAGCCCGTCCCTGTACCAGTATAGGTTTCGGTTCACCCGTTCACCAAACCATAAAAGAAAGGGGGCTGCAAAATGGCAAGATGCCAAATACCGAATTTCTGATGAACCAATTATTAAGGCTTGCAAATATCAAAGAACCCATACTTGATATTTGAATCAAGGCAAGTCACAAGCTTTGATTCAAATACCAAGGTCAAGGTGAGTTAGTTTTATACCATGTGCTTCACAAGGAAATTAGATTTTAAATTTCATTCAATTATCTAAATTTTTAATGTTATAATTTTTTTTAATAAAATATACTCTTTTAATGAAACTACAAAAGATAAAATTAACATTAATAACAAAAATAATTTACATTGATTCCACGTCTAATTTACATTAATTTGTTTCTGACTTTGTAACTATTGAACATGTAAAATAACTTACAACCAAATACATAACTATAGTTTAAGTTTATCCCAAGTAGGTTGACACATCCATAAAAATCAATCATCTGCATTTTCAGCTTTGTGGATGATCCAATATCCATAATATCATCTTCTAAAATTATTGGAGAGCAACTATCATGTAAATTAAATTCATCGGTAGAAAAACCGTGATTCTATAATTTAAGAAGTATCAATAAATGAAAATATAACATGAAATTAATTTAAATAATTAAGAGTAATCTAAACCCACTAAACTAACTAGGTAAAAAATGAAAAAACAACGAAGAATGAAAAGAGGAAAAAGACCCCCTCCGTTTCCTCTACGCCTCCCGCTCTCTCCACTCTTTTGACTAGGGTGTTTTATAGCCCTAGATACCACGTAAAACTAGTTGAGTTTCATACAGAGAGGGGGATGGGGGATGTAGGATCCTATTCTTCTAAAACCACTAAACTAACTAGGTAAAATGTGAAAACACAAAGAAGAATGAAAAGAAGAAAAAGGCCACCTCCTTCATTTCCTCAATGTCCCCGCTCTCTCTACTCTTTTGATTAGCACCCCTCTAGAGGAGTCAATTTGGACGGGCTTGCTCAACACAGCTAAGACGGCCTGTGTAAAATCCAAATCGTGAACCAATTTGTAACCTGAATGAGACGAACACAGGCCAGCCGGCAAAAGTTTAGGTCAGTCCAGTTAACATGCATGGGCCCAACAGATAAATCCGGACCGTAACGTGAATGGGATCACGGGCCACCCGACAAAAGTGTGGGTCAATCTGGTTAACATGCACCGGCCTGTGTAAATATCAAAAAAGGTAAACTTTATTTTAAAAAATAATGAAGGTAGTTGTTGTTTGCAAATTTGACAAATGCAGACTTGACCAATCTGCAGAAAATTTGAAAATTTTACAATTAATGTTCCTTTTTTTTGTTTATATATACGTTACTTATTATTTTTACACATTATCTCGTTACTATCACATTCTCTTAGTATAATATTTCATATATATTAAATTGTTATTCAGTTAATTATTTATAGATTACTCTTAATTATTTAAATTTAATATTATCTTTTTGCATTTTTTTAATACTTTTTAAATTATGGAATCACATAATTTTTCCAGCGATGATTTTAATTTACACGATATTTGCTCTACCATAAATTTAGAAGATAATATTCCAGATATTGGATCATCTAGAATGCCGAAAATGCAAAGATTTATAGTTAAGCATGTGCCAACTGCCAACCTAGTTGGATAAATTTAAACTATAGTGAATCATTTAATTGTAGGTTATTTTAAATGAGCAATATTTTAATTTACAAAGAAACAAATCAATGTAAATTAGGACATGGAATCAATGTAATTTATTTTTGCTATTACTGTTAATTTTATATTCTTATTTATTTTTCCTTTTGTACTTTCATTAAAAAGTTAAAACTTTATTACCAACGTTAAAAATTTAGGGAATTAAATAAAATATAAAATCTAATTTGTTCGATTAAATTTTCTGCTGCAACACATGGTATAAAACCAATTGACCTTGACCTTGACCTTGGTATTTGAACCAAAGCTTCTAGCTTACCAAATATCAAGAATGGCCCGAATGGGTTCCTTAATATTTGCAAGCTTTGGTAGTTAGTTCATCATAAATTCAAAATTTAGCATTTTGCAATTCTGCCCAATTTATTTTTAAGGATTTGGTCAACCATCCCGGACCATCCTGGTACAGGGACGGGCTACTGGGCGGTCCGGTCTTGTATGATTAGACATGGGTCGGTCTTTGACTACCTCCAGGATGTGCCGGTTCAATAGGTGAGCAACCGGTCTCGCCCATTCTGACACCTCTAATAAAAAGCAATCGTCAAATCCAACAATCTCTCCTTTAAGAAGTGTGAGGACATCACTATTCAGTATATGTCGTGCTGAAGCACGAGTTGTTGTTTGCATGCACTTTATTTTCGCTTATAATGGGGTCATGATTGATCTTCAACGCAAAGTTGTACGTTGTGATATTTGATATTTCACCTCAAACTTAACCTGATGATAGTTCTAATCTCAATTTACAAAGGTGACTTATGTTGTTTTATTGCTATATGTCTTCATATTTTTGACTTTTTAAGCTAGCCAACAGGTGCTGACTTGGAGTATGCGATGTGTTCAAATTAGTCTTTTCTTTTAGCTGCGAGTCTTTACATGACATGCGGATTCTGTTAATATCTGAATATTTTAGTTTTTTAGAAATTCATCTAAAAATGAGTTGAAAATGATTGTTCGTTAAATGGAGAGAAAGGCAGGTCAAGTGTTCCTACCCTAATCCAGCCGTTAATTATACTAGAGTAAATATTTACAATAGTCTAAGGTCGTAGATAAATCTGTACTAGTAATCCAATCCTATCTAGAGGATAAAAGAGATTGAGGAGGAAAATGGCAAGTGTAAATGGGAGATCATGGAGAAGAAGATTGCAATAATAGGGGTGCTGGTGGAAAAGTAATGGGAAAATGCAAGCAAATTGGTAAACAGGGTTATACAAATGGCTATTGTTGGGATCTTGTTGGCAAATCTCCACCGCATCCATATCTGAGGGTAAGTACACTAAGTGCATTTTTGTTATACAATATTGGGAAGGACAGGAAAGTATAACAAACAAGATTTTTTAACTCACTGTTCTTAATACTGCCCAATACTATCCATACCAAACATGCCTTAAGTTCCTTGAGTGCATGAAGCTAAGGAAGCAACTTTTACTGTAGCATCATTAGCCTAAAAAGGTAAAGCTTCTATATGTCTATCCACCTCCGTCCATCCAACCTCTTGAATTATTAATTCTAGCACCACTGATTATATGTCTGAAACCTCTGGAACCTTCTCTAATTTTTAGGTGTCATCATCATTATCTAGTATTAATTTAGCAGACGCCTTTTGCTAGTGCTAGTGGCATAGGCACAATTAATCCAAACCCTTCTCTATCTATATCTTTATCCTGTATCTTCTGCACTGATCTCATGTTTATTAATTTATTAACTCAATCTCATAATTGTTCTGTGACATTGTTGTTCCCTGATTGTCTTAATTCAGGATCTGGAAATAAGGACGACTGGAAGAGGACGACATCAATCCATTGGTCTTTACTACTATGGTCAGAAGACCTATCCAATTACAAGCCAAAGTGTTGTTTCTCCTCTTGAAATTCGATATTTCCTACTATAGGACATTTCTCAAATTTGAATTATGAGTCTTGTCATTTGGGATTGCCCCATTATGTCCCTTTTGCTTCTCAGGTCAATAACTAGTCATTAAGTACTTTTATGTTGGTTATTTCTAATGTCTACAGGTGTACCCACGTTACTACAAAATTGGGTTTCCACGATTTTGTTACACACATGGCTGATTAATCAAGAGTTACTTGGCTTTATTCAAGGAAAATTCAATCTTGAGATTTTTTTTCATTTTTTGTGCCTCTTTTACTGAAGATAAAAGAGAGTCTAGTTTATCAATCGAATCATCCATAATGACAATATAACGAGTATTCTTTGGAGATTTCTCTGATAAGGCTCACGATGGTATAATTCATTGGTCTTCTTGTTCTTCCATCCAGCAACCAAATGCGGTTGGTAAGAGGAAATATATACATCTTCCGGAAACTTCCCGTACTCTTTCAGTAGGCAGAATGTTAATAAAATCTTTTGGGCTGATGGGTTAGCACTTCTTCCCACCCATCAATTATGCAGCTTCAATGGTTCTAAATGGGCAGATTCCTTATTTGTACTTCATCCTCATCAGCCTCTTCTTCCCATTCCCCATTTTTCCAGTTGTGTGTGTTTGTCCATCAACTGCACAAGGGATAAATAAGTTGGATCCTCGTGCAATCAAACGGATATTCTTTCTAGATCCCTTCACTTAATCAATTATTTCTTTGGATACTTCTGATTTCTTGATTGCCTTCAAATTCCCATGACCATCATATTGCTTTGAGAGAGGGAAGGGCACCTTATACTCTTCACCCTATTTCTATCTTTGATTCTTACACTTTTATCTCCTTCATATTCTTCCATTGTTGCTACCGGTACTCCATACCAATGCCAAAGACTATGACAGAAGCCTTATCTCATCCTCGGCGACTTAAGGATATGATTGCTTTATCTCATCCTTTGCAGTTCAAAAGGCGAAACTATAACGAAAAACTATTTAGTAGAATACCGCAATTCACACAATCTATTTTCTTTCAGCATTTTCAAATATATGATCATCCTTTCTGTCTCCATTCAAGTAAACAAAATTGGGTCAAGCATATAGCCGGCCTTTACGGAGAGTGATGTTGTAACTCGAGTATGCAATGCATGTGCACCAATTATATAAAGCAATGGTTGCTACCTAGCCAATCTTCAGAGAATAATGTTGCTAACAAAATAAACAACCATATATTCTCAATACATAAAAAAAGGAAAATCTTTCCCTTTTTTCTCGAATTCCCTCTCTTAGTTATAAAACCATCTTATTGTCTTTGTCCATCTCTATCTCAACTTCTTTGCTTTGTTTTCCTCCAACCACCAATAGAGTCAAACATATAAAAATTTACTTCATAAGTCTCGTCCTTTTTCTCTAGTCCCTATCTTAGATATAAACCACATTTTTCTCTCATCACTCTTCATCTCATCTTCCTTCTCCCATTCTTCCTAAATTTTGTTAAGATATTCATTATGTGGCACATAACATGTACATTGTAAAGAATTTTGCTTCCGTAAGAGCTTAATGTTATTTTCAGCATCCTAAGATTCCACCACGGAACTTCCAAATAGAAAGTCAAAATAACAACTTTTGCAAGCAGAAAAATAACACCTATCAGAAAAACTAATCATCTTCACCAAGAAACACCTGTTGCTAATACAGTAGCACAGCTTAATTATCAAGGTAGGAGTTACTATTTCCAACTTTAACCAACTAAAAATATTAATTGAAGTTTACTTATAAGTAACTTCTTTAAGCTTAGCCAAACAATCACCATGCCATATAGGCAAACAATTAAGACAAGAAATCAACCAAAAAGTATGAAAGCATATGCAGATAGTAAGTAACAAGAGCAGTTGCAAACAAGTACCTGTTGCAGCCAAGACTAATAACAGTTCGGATAATTCCATCTAATCGCATATTCCCCTTCTTCCTTGTCACATCAATGGAAACCAAAACCGGCGTCCCATTCCGATAATCTTTCACGGATTTGGTAACCCGAATTCCCATTTCCGAAGCCCGAGATTTTGACACCTCCGAGGAAATCTTTCCCAAACCCAATCTTTCTAAAGTAGTGCAGTATTCCAAATGGGAAGTACCCGGGTCCCGTTTGTAAATAATTGCACCTTCCCATGCGCACCCTTCATCATCATCTTCTTGATTTTGAAAATCCCACTTGTTACTACTGGCTTCTTCAGCCTCAGTAATTAAGTGGGATTTATTGGTGTTGTTGGTTTTTGCGAGAATTAAGTTTGGTGGGCTGCCTGGCTTCTTTTGGAATATAGTTGTGGCATTCAATTTGAAGGGTTTTTGTAGTCTTGCACTTTGGTATAACTTGAATCGGACGAGAGTTGAAGACGGGACGGCGGCGGTGATGGTGGCGGTGGCGCCGCCTTCGAACGCACTTATCATTTTAGCAGTGGATATGGGTTTGGCAAAACATAACGGTGAAGTTACATATGTTTTCTTAGACTTTAAATTATTTTTTAAGTGATTATATTATAAATTGTGGGTGAATAATTAGATAAAAATGAGTTGTAAGTTGTGGGTTTAATAATATGTGTGGATAAAATGTATATTTGACTAATTTGACTAGCTGAAATTATAATTTAAGTAGTGAATGTGTGGATAAAAAATGAGTGGTAAAATGTGGATCATATAAAATGTGTGGATAAAAATTATGTTTGACCAATTTAAATTATAATTTAAACAGTGTCAAACATATAACTTATGTGAATCCGACCGTACGCTCTATTATGTTGTGTGAATTCAACCATACGTTCTATTATAATAATAGATTGAAACGATAAACAGATTTTGGAGATGATCGATAGAGAAAAATGATGAATTGAGAAGATAGGCAAACTTTGGAGATGTTCCGTTAAAGAAGATGATTGAAGAGGAGATTCTGGAGATCGTCTGTTGAAGAAGATGATTAAAAAACAAATTTTGAAAAAGATAAATAGTGAAGATGTAGTGACACACAGAGACTACTTTTTTTATTTCTGTAGCGGAAAAAAACTCTCTACGATAGGTGTTCAGCGAACTTTATGAGTTTTTCAAGAACAATAACTACAGTTTTTGGGCAAAAATTTTAGTCGGTCATCAAAGTTTTTATTAATCTATTTTGATTAGAATAATGATATTCATACTCACTTACTACCGGTAGTGAGTCTACGTGGCATTACTCAATTGAAGTAATGTATTTATAGTCAACAAATATGAATAATTATTTCAATTGAGTAATGACACGTAGTGTCACGGGTCGACTCTGCTCAAATTACAACAATGCCACTATATGACACTATTGTCTTCAGGCTCTTACGTTTCATAACTAAACGGACTCCGCTTGTCGTATGCTTTAGTAGGAAGTTTCCTAACTCTTTAGGGAATCTCTCCATAAAACGACTTCTTCAAATTCTATTGTTAAGATTCTCTGCTCATCACACGAAGCTACTACTATTACGGCCACCTATAATTTCATGTCAAGCCAACTTCACCCGTGATCTCTAATTGTAACGGATATTAGCGTTAAGTTAAGATGCAATCTGTGACACGTAGACTTACTATTCGGTAGTGAGCGACTGTAAATAATATTACTTTTTTTATTAAGTATATACATTTGGTGGAGTTTAAAAATAATTTTTTTTAATAGATTTTGAAAAAAATTAGTGAAATATGTATTTGAAAAGTTGATAAAAGTTTCGATATTATGAAATGTGTGATTAAAAATGAGTTTAAGAAAAAATAATTTATTTTAAACCCAACCACACGAATTTATAATTTGTTATGAAATTCTTTGTTTCTTTTATGTCTACAATTTGAATCTATATATATATAAAATAAAAGAACCGTCAAAAATTTATTTTCCCGCCTAAATACTTTCCTATATAGAATTTCTATTTTTTTTTAGAGTTTCCATAAATGGATTTTTTTAATAGCATTAAATGTTCATTCTTAATACTATATTTAATAGCCGTCTCATTTTATAGTTTTTCAATTAGAGTCTCTCTATCTACCTTCTAATTTAGTTATCATTACAAAAATTAATTTAGTTTTGTTATCATTTCAAAATTAATTATCCAATGCGTTTTAATTTAATTATCTATATTTAAAATATTTAATTAATTAATCTTATCTTTGATTTAATTATTTATATTTAAAATATTTAATTAATTAATCTTATCTTTGTTTTAGTACAAAAAAATGCATGGATTTTTCAATACTAATTAAGATTTAAGATATTGCATTTTCAAGATTATTTTCAAGATTATTATGAAAACAATCAATGCACATTGAAAGAAAAATAAGTCCAAGTCGATATTTTTAAAGTTTTGTTATTATTGTAAAAATTAATTTTTCAATGCATTTTAATTTAATTATTCATATTTTAAATACTTAAATAATTTAATTTAATTACTTAATAATTAATTAATCTTATCTTCATTTTGGTCAAAATTTGCATGAATTTTTCAATGCTAATTAAAATTTAAGAAATCACATTTAAACTATTACATTTAAACTTTTGTCATAGTTTAAATATGTTATTCAATTTTCATTAATCCTTACTTTATAACTTTTCAAAAAAAAAAAAAAACAACAAAAAGTAACATACATAAGAAAATAGCCAAACATGTTTCGAATAGATTGAATGGTTATAGGACTATTAGAAAAGTTGTACTTAACTAAAACACTATTATGACACGATTTAAGAGATCACATTTAAAATATTGCATTTTCAAGATTATTATAGAAGACATCAATGTAAAGTGAAAGAAAAATAAGTCAAAATTTATATTTTCAAAGTTTTGTCATCATTGTAAAAATTAATTTTTCAATACGTTTTAAATTTAATTATCTATATTTTAAATATCTAATTAATTTAATTTAATTAATTAATTATATTTGTTTTGGTCAACGTATGCATGGATTTAATACTAACTAGTATATGACCCGTGCGATGCACGGTACTTATTTTTTATGATAGTTATTTTAAAATATTTTAAGAATATATTGTTTATTTATTACATTTAAATATAAAAGAAAATCATATAAATAACGTTTGATTACTCATTGATATTGGAAAAAAAAAACAATATAGTTAATCCAGATTTTGAAACACTTCTTTGAAAATCACGTTTGTGGTCGAATTGAAATGGACTTTGAATCGTATGAATTTAATTTTGAAATTATCATATATAGTTTATTAGTTTAATCGACTTATTATTTTTAATCAATAAATCAGATCATTTGATAATATAACACAATTATATATTTTCCGTGTATTGATGTTGTTTTTTTTGTAAACTGCAATTTATTTAAATCCACTATGGGAAGCATAAAAAATTTGTAGGGAAAATAAATCTATTTTTGGAAAACTATTGCATTATTTTCAATAGTTCTCGTGCATTGATGTTTTTTTTTTTTTTTGAAAACATAATTTATTTAAATTCCTTAACCGGTATAAATTAAAAAATCTGAAAAGTTGTTGCATTTATCATATATAATATTAAATATTAAAATTCATTTTTTTACAAGAAAATAGAAAAAATAAATAAATAAACAATCAATGTATAAAACCCATTAAAGAATCTGAAATTTTTTTACATTTATCATATATAATATTAAATGTTACACTTTTTTTTGCAAGAAAAAAAATAAACAATCAATATGTGAAATCAATTAAACAAAACAAACTTTTATGCAGCATTTATGGCGAGAACTTACCAAATCTGGAAAAGAAAAAATGACGAAAAAATGTGTGTGTGAAATTTTCTACGGCACTTCTGTTTTTATATATAGATAGATAGATAGATAATATTAAATGTTACAATTCATTTTTTGCAAGAAATAGAAAAAATAAATAAATAAACAATCAATGTGTAAAACTCATTAAAAAATCTGAAAAGTTTTTGCATTTATCGTATATAATATAGATTAAATGTTACATTTCGTTTTTTGCAAGAAAAAGAAAAAAAAATAAAAATAAACAATCAATGTGTAAAACCAATTAAAGAAAACAAACTTTTATGCAGCATTTATGACGGAACTTAACAAATCAGTGTGTGAAACCAATTAAAGAAAACAAACTTTTATGCAGCATTTATGGTAGAACTTACCAAATCAGGAAAGAAAAAATGGCGGGAAAATGTGTGCGTGAAATTCTTGACGGCACTTCTGTTTTTAAACTATTACATTTAAACTTTTGTCATAGTTTAAATATGTTATTCAATTTTCATTAATCCTTACTTTATAACTTTTCAAAAAAAAAAAAAAAAAACAACAAAAAGTAACATACATAAGAAAATAGCCAAACATATTTAGAATAGATTGAATGGTTATAGGACTATTAGAAAAGTTGTACTTAACTAAAACACTATTATGACACGATTTAAGAGATCACATTTAAAATATTGCATTTTCAAGATTATTATAGAAGACATCAATGTAAAGTGAAAGAAAAATAAGTCAAAATTTATATTTTCAAAGTTTTGTTATCATTGTAAAAATTAATTTTTCAATACGTTTTAAATTTAGGAAGGTGTCCTCAACTTAGCTTTTAAAAGATTTGTTAATATTTATGAATTTGAATAGATTTCATGGATTTGAATAGAATTCCACTGAATTTATAAGATTTCAATAGAATTCTATATTATAAATTTCAATGTATTCTTATGAATTTTTATGAATTTTCATGAATTTGTGGTCTTTGTATTAAAAATAATAACTTTGCATTATTTTTATTCCAAATAGTTCAAGTAACTATCCAATATAAACAAATAATTTGAGTAGAATTTTGGAAAGAAAACAATTCTTGAAATATAAAGAAGTAAAAATTCTTTTCAATCAAAAAAGTGAATGATCCAATAAATTGGGATATACCAATCCGACAACTGTGTCAGGTAATCTCCTAGAGAACAAACTAATAAATAGGTCATCGGTCGTCTCTATGCTCGAAGAGGAATTAGATCTTGGAGGGATTCACATTACTACTATCAATTTTCTCAATTTTAAATTAAAAAAAATTGATTAAAAAACAAGGCTTCTTGAAAAAATGAATTGAAATAAAGTTTAATTTTCACTTTCTCTCTAAATTGATATAAATTTTAATTTTCACTTTCTTTCTACTTGTATTTTTATAAAATTTTCTCTTTCATTCTGAGACTAGATGATGAATATTTAAGATTCATTCTTTTTCAAAATCAATTGTTTAACCATCTTGTATAAAAAAAATTAATGCTATATTGATTTTACAGTCCTATATGATATTAGACTAATCATCTAATTAATATTTACCAATAGATTATTTATATTTTTCAGCCCAATTGTTTTGTTCAATGAATGGTCATGGAATATCAACAATGAAATTTCAAAGACGATATTTGACAATTGAATAAAAAAAAATATTAAAATCAAAATTCAAAATTTAATAAATTTCCATGCTAATATAAATTGAAAATCAAGATCAAGAATTTACTACAAAAACTTGTGGCACAAATTGAGGAGAGAGGCGAGAAGGAAGGATGTATAAGAGAAGAAATAGATTGAAATTTTGAGGGGTGATGATAGAATTTCTAAAGAATTTGGTATTCATATTTATGAGCTCGAAATCCATGCAAATCTGTTTAAATCTTTTAATCAATGAAATCTTTAAAAATCCACTTGTAATTGGGGACGCCTAAATTTCTAAAGAATCTATTTAAATATATGTTGGGGACCCCCAAATTTCTAAAGAATCTATTTAAATCTGAGTTGAGGACACATAAATTTCAATTGAATCAATTGAAATTTGAGTTGGAGACACCAAAATTTACATAGATTTTTAAAATTTGTTCAAATTTAAGTTGAGGACACCCCCCTTAATTATCTATATTTTAAATATCTAATTAATTTAATTTAATTAATTAATTATATTCGTTTTGGTCAACGTATGCATGGATTTAAAACTAATTAAAATTTAGTGTTTGGTCAACTTGAAATGAATAAATAATAATTTTATTGAATTAATAATTGGTTGAAAATTATATAAAATACTTAATTTGAATTTTTTACAAAGTAAAAATAAAAATTTCCAGAGTCATCTTTCTAATTGATAAATTATGTTCAATGAATAATAGATAAATAAAAAATTAGTCAAATGACTTTTGATGTTAGGTATTATTCTTATTCATTTTAATTTGGAATTTTTAGTTTTTTTTATTATTTTGCAATTTAAAAAAAGTTCAAGAATGAATGTGTTTTATTGGTTTTTGTTGTGGATGGTCTTTTACTTTTATGGGAGGAAGCTTTGTAGAAAAAGAAATTGAATATAAATATTGGGTAAAAATATATAATTTAGTGTAATGAGAAAATAGAATAAATAAAGTTGTATTATTAGTGTAGTCAATATATTTCTAGAAAGTTTATTTGCGGAGAAAATAGATGAAAGAGAAATTATTTTTTCGAATATAGAAGTAATAGTAATTAAAATTTAAATAAAAAATGCACGGATTTTTCAGAAGTGCCTTGAAATTTTATTTTCCCGCTTAAATACTTTTATATTTAGAATTTCTATTTTTTTTTTCAGTTTCCATAAATGGATTTTTTTAATAATATTAAATGTTCATTCTTAATACTGCGTTTAATAGTTGTCTGATTTTGTAGTTTTTCAATTGGAGTCCATCCATCTACCTTCCAATTTAGTTATCATTACAAAAACTAATTATTCAATGCGTTTTTTAATTATCTATATTTAAAATATTTAATTAATTTAATTAATTAATCTTATCTTTATTTTGGTACAAAAAAATGCATGGATTTTTCAATACTAATTAAGATTTAAGATATTGCATTTTGAAGATTATTTTATTATAATTAATTAACTTTCATAAATAACTATAGGAATTATTTTTTGTGATTACACCTCCCGTGCATCGCACGGGTGCAACACTAGTTTGTTAAATATCATCAAGATTTCTTTTAACAAGATCGAAATTTCACCTTTGTCATTATCTTCATTACTATATATTAAGATTAAGTATATGTTTGACGAACTTTTTGATAAAATTATTTTAATAGATTTTAATAAAAGTTGATGAAATGTGTAATTAAAAAATTGTGTGTTTGTTGTTAAAATTAACTGTTGATTTTGACCTGAATTTTTTAACAATTTTTTAAACTAAACTAAATGAATACTAAGTTTAATTTAGATGAAAGATGAATTTAAGAAAATTTTTTAGCAATCGTAATTTTACTCCAACTAATGACGTTTGGTCAAGTTCAAGTTTAAGTTTGGATATCAACGGTAAAACGGTTATAACTTCAGTTACTTTGGTTGGAAAAAAATAACTCTTAAAGGCGTCTTTGCAGTGGGAGTAGTGCTGATCCGGCCATTTTTTTTAAATGACCGTTGACCCATTTTAGCCTACAAATTATCAAATATAACTCTGCATTTTCTCCCGTTTTCTCTTTTCCGTTTATTACATTTCAAATAATTTTAAATTCAACCCATTTTATCTAGTCAAGAAGAGATTTTCAAGTTAGAATCTAACACATTTTAAGATTATAATCCAACCCATTTCATCTATGCAGTAAAATTTATTTCAAGGTAGAAATTCATCTGTCTCTATCTTATTATTTTAATTCATAGTAGAAATTGTGAATTTTATGGTATAAATCATGAAAATATGTATACATCTATCTATGAATTGTAATTTATGCTTAAATTTGTGTAAATATAAGTTCATTTGAAGTGGATTAATTAAAAAACCAATTAAAAATATATAAATTCGCATTATCAGACTTCTGGTTTGTTAATTTTAGCCTTAACAGTTATGTGGTTTGTTAATGTTTTAAATGAGGGTATTTAAATCTTTTTTATGTAAAATAAGTTTTTTCAACTTAAATAATATAAGTTAATCACTTTTTCAATTCAGATTGTTTGACACGGCCTTTTAGCCAACGCAGCCGTCTTTCCATAACAAATACTGGGATGGTCTTTTGCATAAAAATTTGAAGAGAATTGGATATTTGGTCCTCAATCTTTCAAAAACGTTGAGATATGCCCATAACCTTAAAAAATAGCACCATACATCTCTAACGTTTGAAGAAATATGTATCGTAGGTCCCTCTTGAGAATTTCGTCCATTTTCTCTGTTAAAGTTCTCAATTGTACTACACGCGCTCTTTTTTCCTCCAAATTAAGTTATTGAAATTGTTCTTCTGAGAAAGCGCCATAATGTAAATTACGGGAGCTAGATAGCCCAGACTTTTTAAGTGGAAAAAGATCCCATGCTAGCAAAGGCTCACATGAGGAGGTGGCCCACAACCCAGACTGCAACTAGTAGTGAAAACCTTGATGTCGAGCCAATAGACGAAAAACAAGATGTGGAAACCTTTCAGGTCAGTGAGATGGCTCAAGAAAAAGCCAACACAGTGAGAGACTTACGTAATTTTGATCTGAATCAAGAAGTTTATTCAGAAGATATAGGTCCTCTGGGAATCAAATTTCTATCACAGTCTCATCTCCGATTGAATTTTTCTTTATCCAAGAGATAGCACATAAAAAGAAAGTGAATAAAGTATTTTGTGCATGCGTGTATGAGATTGAAATTTCAATTATTGGGTTGGTGGTGTTTGCACTTTATTCAAAAAATGACCTCTCTTTCAACCACAAGAGACTTCCCAATTTCTCATTTAATTTCACATTTTGGAAATGTGCTATAAGAGGCTACAAAAATCATGGTACCTTCATTTCCACTTTTTGGAAGTGTGTTCATTTAATTCCACTTTTCATGCCAAAAGAATTGCAAGTGATGTAATTTTTTGGAAATCTTGCTTTCCGTTGGAGGCGGGAGTGTCTAATTAAATCTATTGGCCTGAAATTGGAAAATAATTTCGATGATTAGGACATAAACTGAAAGGAGTGTTTGTGAAATGATTTTGGAGAACATATTAGAAGAAAAAAAGTGAATTGAAAAAAAGTACAAAATACCATCCTGCAATTTTAATCACTTAATTTGGAGAGAAAAAGTGCATGCAGTCCAATTGAGAACTTTAACAGAGAAAATAGACGGAAACTGTTAAGAGGGACCTACGATGCCTATTTTTTCAAACGTTGGAGATGTGTGGTGCTATTTTTTAAAAGTAGGGGTATATGTCAACAATTTTAAAAAGTTGGGAGATCAAATATGCAATTATCCCGAATTTAAAACAGGGTCTAATTTCAAAATTCTCCAAGTAAACCAACATTACCAAATAATTCGAAAAAGCAATCGAGTAAATAATAGTGGCACGAGTATGATTATGAATAATATTATTCATAAAATATTCCTACCTGAACTGAGAAAGAAAAATGCTGCTTGCAGTCTTGATCGCCAATTCAGAAGGAAATATTCTCGTCGAACGGTAATCACTTTATATATTTTCACATAATTTACATTCAATCACAAAAATATCTGTTTGTTTCGAATTTCTTTTATCATTAAGTAGTGTAATCTGGGTTGTGTCGCATATGGTTCTTGATTTCTTTCAGTTCATGATTCTGTGAACAACTGGTTGTTCTTTTACTATGATATTTGAAATGAGGGAGTCAGAATTTCAACCCACATGATATAAGATCCATAATGGAAATTGAAAGCGTCCCATTTACGATAATTTCAAATTGGGGTTTATATTTTGTCTGAGATGCATTTCTTTGAAATTAACTGGAACAAAGACGCGAATTTTAAGGATTTCTATAACATGGTAAACAGAAACATTATTTATTGATAACTAAAGGTCGATTTTTTATTTGTATATATAATTGGGTTTTTGGCTGTTGTAGCTTCAATGGAGTTCCAGTAGAGGAGCGTTCGCATTGGCGATCCTTTTTAGTGAAGCTAGGAGCAGAAAATCTTAAAGGTGTCAAGAATGAGGAGCTCCTTGTTGCTTGCCACAAGTATGTTGGGCTCTTCCTCAATTTGTTCCTGCGGTTCCTACATATTTATATTTTGCTGCTGGAATATCTGGTGATTTAAGTGGACTTTGATGTGCGTTTGTGTGTCTTTACATTTGTTACATCCGGTATCAACATGGCAGAGATACATTGGAATGTGGCTATTACATGCCATTATAAGCCCATTGAGTTGAGATTATGGCTAAAGTTACTAAATGTTTGTCAAATGGAATAGCTACGGCAACATGTCGGAAAAATCAGGTTTGAGAACTAAATGAGCATATCAAAACTAATCAAAAACTGATTAAGATAACTTTTAGAGTAGAGGTAGGTCTGTCACAAGTGCTCGGTTCAAAAATCAGCCAAGAAATCACGATAAGGGTGTGTGAGTGAATTTTGACTTAACCGTCAAAGTGAGCCTGGCCTACCCCCTTGGGTTATGTCTGAGCCCACGAATCAGGTCTTCTATGGCATGTTACACAAAGGTCCAAGACAATTTTTACCTCAACAACATCTATACCTATTCGTTTCAAAAATTCCAACTTAGCATCTAAAGTTCCAAACCCTCTTAACTGGCAAAGGTTTGAAGATTGGAGTTGGAAGAGACTGGGATGACACCTGTGAGGCACTAGAACACTTTTTAGTTTAAGATTAAGAGATTAAGAGCATGTTTGTTATATTTGTTTTAAACTCTCTTTTTTCTAATCTCATTTTTAACCACATATTTTATGGGGTCCACGACTTTATTAACTTTTTAACTATACATTTTACTAACATTTTTCAAAATCTCCTAAAAAAACTACTTTTAAACTCCACCAAACAAATACTAAGCTGAAAAAGAAGTTGTATGATGAATAAGAAATTCTATGTTGTGCTAGATTCTAAGTTCTAACTAGTTGGTTCATATGTACGCATGTATGAATGTGTCGAGTTTGATTTAGTAAAAAGCTCTTAGTTACTTGTATTTATGACGGTAGCTAATAATAGGGAAGAGAGGATTTTGTCGTAAGGGAGAAAAGGAAGAAACACCTCAATTTTTATGCATTAAGTTTCACGGATCTTTCGTATAGAAAACAGAGTCATTTCCTAATGGGATTCACACTCAATTTTCTTGTTGTTTGTAGGTCAATATTTGAGGTAAATAATGCTTGATCTTTTGACAATTCTCCATATAGATTTTTGCTAGCAGTAATACGTGTACAGGCCTCTGGGTTGAACCTCCTACACTTTTCCTCAATTTGGGGAAGGGAAAATCTTATGTTTGAAACTTGAATTGATTGAAATGTGCATTCTCGTGATGCTGATTGAGTGGATTTAAGACAGAACACTGCAAAATCTTTGTGGCATCAATTATTGTTTGTGTTATGAGTGAACATACATCTCGGCTGAAAGCTTCCGAGGCTATGTCAAGGTGCCTTATGGTCCAATAGTGATTTACTTGCCATATGGTCCAATAGTTGTTTACTTTTGATCTTTGTTTGGATAGCATCTAGAGCTGTTAAAATAGGAGAAGCGATAGAGAAGTTTCATTTATCTCTCAAATCTTTGATCTTTGGTAAATATTGAACTCTAATTTGAGCAATTGTGCAATATCAATGGACAAATAGTTTGTTGTGTGGCATTTGGACATTCGTGGTATATCTAAATTACAGTTGTAATGATCCCTGCTTTTCACAAGGATACCCTTAATATGACACCTATGAATTCCAATTGCTCCCTCATAGTCCATTGTTGTTTCCATTATTTGGTCTATATTCTATTTCTCATTTATTTTAATTTCTCCATTACAACTCTGAAAGGTCAATCACATTCACACGAGGGCATGAAACTGTCCTATATTGTTTCTTAATAAGCAGAACTTGCGAATCAGTCTGATTTGATATAGAGTTGGCCTATTCGCTTTTATGGTGTTATAATTTTCTTATACTGGAGGCCTGAAGATTTGAAATATTTGAGCCTCAGATAGTGCATGATGAAAGAATTAACAAACCACGATTAATTGTTTCTGCGTATATATATGAAGCTTACAAGTTCCAGGGTAAATCTTAAGAAAATAACTGTTGAAATCTTTATTCTTTTCATCTATTTTCAATTTCTCAGTTGTTGTGGTTTAAATTGTGTTCCTGTGCAGATCAGTTTATATCACATACACAGTTTTTGGGGATGTCAGTGTATATATTGTTGGCAAGGATGAGTATGATGAACTAGCCTGTAAGTATGTCATCTTAAATACTTTTATGAGATAATTTAATATCAACAAACAAGTGAATTTTTTTCACAATTTTTTAAGACTACCTCCATTCTCATTTTGAATGAATCTGTTTCTTTTTTTCATGCAAGTGGCCGAAGCTATCTTTGTTATAACCTCAGCCTTGAAGGATGTATGTGGAAAACCTCCTACTGAGCGCCTTTTCCTTGACAAATACGGAAAGATTTGTTTGTGCCTGGATGAGATTGTGTGGAAGGTAAGTAATTTTCTTCTTCTTTCAGACTGAGGCTTAATTTGTACTGCTTTTCGATATATCTGAAAACGAAATCTTTAAACATCCATAAACAAGTAAAAGTAAAAGTTTTCTGCTATAAAACTAACTAAGCAGTCTTTTTACCTATATGATGACTCATTCAAGATACCTATTTGGCCAAACATACCCTTGAGTAGCTAGTAGTTCGTGATGGATATTTTGCAGTATTGAAGTGTCGCGTGAAATGTTGTTCTTTCTATCCCACGATGAGCAAATCTGTTTTCTTGGTTGCTCACTTTTCTGATATACTCTCACAATAATCGAGTTAATGTTTGCATGATCCTTTATACGCCATACACATATCTATTTATCATTTTTCACTATGGGCACCAAGTCAGTTTCTTGCTTATGCTTCTATTTACTTCTTTTCTAAAGGGTTTATTGGAGAACACGGACAAAGATAGAATTAAAAGGCTTGTACGGTTAAAACCTCCGACAGAATTCTGAACACATCATGAGCTTCTTGCCTCTTTGAGTTCATAAAAGAAGAGAGGCGTAGGTTCGTGCAGCATTTTCTACGGAGAATTAACATTATGGGTTGAAGTGCTTTTATTGCTGTTACTACTGTTAACTCCCATCGAGGTGTTTTAGTTCATTTATGGTGATTGCTGTTTCTTATTTCCAGTTTTGGATGTTAAGTAGTTCTATGATTACTTTTGACTAAATAGGTTGTAATAAAATTTCTAATTACCGAAGGAAGAAGAAACAGCACAAGACAAAAAGTTTGTATTGCAGTGTTTTTCATTACTTTCCACGTGTGAATGAAATAATATGCTCCGAAGCTACAAAGACACGTACGGTACATAATTATTGTCTTGATTAGACAGTAGAATGAATAAGATTTTAGACTCTATACTGTAGTCGCTACTTGTAGGATTGGCTGATGTATTAGTGGAAAGTTTTTGGTGTTTGGTAGTACGCAAAAAAATCTCATTCGATTTACAAGATCAAAGAACTGCTAGATAGATGGTTGAGCTTGTAATTTATTTCAAGCACTATTCTAATTTCTAAAAAGTCCGTCTAAGTATTGCCTAAACTTCGCCTAGGCGTGAAGCGCGACTTCCACGCCTAGCGAACTTCTCACGCTTCATCTTCGTCTTGCTCTCGTCTAGGTTTCGCCTAGACTTGAAAAACTTGAAGCTCAATTTTCATGTCTAGGTCTTGCCTAGGCTCGAAAAACTTGAAACTCGATCTTCATGTTTGGTCACGCTTTATGCTTTGACTTTCATACTTAGTCATGTTTTATACTTTTTAGAATGTCGATTTCAAAGTCGGTAGATAAATATTGTGACATGTTTAAATGCATTGCATGCATAGTTGATGTAGAGTACACACCCAACTAGATGATTTAATAAACAAAATTTAGATTTTTATTTTTATTTTTATTTTTGTCCACTGTTATACAATTCTTTTTATCCAATGCTATACGGAAGTACGAAATATATAATCAATGTCCATTTACTCTTCTACCCTTGCATTAGTTATGTATATTCTTACAGGATGACAAGATGAAAAAAAGAAACGACGAATTGAGGGAGACATGTATGTATTTAGTATTTACAAAGAGTAATACAAGGATTAGGGGTGGGCACGGGTTAGGTTGGGTCAGGTTTTGACCCAATCCAACCTAACTTGACCCAACCCGATCCCAAACCGACTTGGATAATTTTCAAACCGAAACTGACCAACTCTGTTCATTAAATCGATCCGACCCGAACCGAATCGAATCGATTTGGACCGAGTCGGTTTGGTTTAGTGGTTTGGGCTGCGGCTACTAGGTTCCTTACACCAGCTTCACAATTGAAGATTGAGGACTGAGTTAGCCGCCGGTAGAGTCGCGGACGCAGTGTGACCGTGTGAGAAACATGGAGAAATGGAGATGAAGATTGCAAGTATGTGTGATATGGATATTTCTTTTGATAAATCCACACGCAAACTGCAAACAGTCAACTTCATGGGTCCCATCATTTCGGAAAGCTGCATATGACAGTAATTGTTTAAGGGTAATTATATACACACTATAAAATTTATTTGTTGCACCACATTTTAATTGTATTTAAAGTCTTCAATATTTATTCATTGTAGTACTTATGTAATCAACTTTTTTTTGTCATTTTTTTATCCTCAATATTAGCACGTCTTGTTTTTAATAAAAGTTCACGTCCAAAAAGTCCGTTTGTAAGGAGTAAAACTACTTATTTGCCTATCATATATATATTTTTTTAAAAAGAATAAATACAAAAGTGTGACAAAATATTTTTATCTCATTTCTAAGCACGCAAAATAGAATATTTTAACAAAAATTACCATCAATGATGAGATGTGCTAATTATTTAGAAGAATAAAGATAAGAATTTGATGGAAAAAAAGGTTAGAGACATAAGTATTACAATAGGTAAAGATTGAGAACTTTAAAATTAATTAAAATGTAGTGCAACAAAGAAAAACTATGGTTGCAATATAATCACCAATTGTTTAATTGGCATTATTCAAACTTTCAATTAAATTCCAAAATTGACACCGACCATTTCACTTTCAAAATTTCCATCTGATTTCACTTTCAACATAAATGAGGGCAATTTGGTAATTGTGAATATATTTTTGGTCAACAATGACATGCAAACGTGTCTCAGCTTTGGTTTTTGAAATAAAGTGACTTTTCGGTTTTTGAAATAAAGTGACTTTTCCTTACTCAGCTTTTGTTTCTATATACTTGGGTTTTGGGCCACGCGTTGGGTACTTGGGTCTGGGTTGGTTGCGTGCCTGATTTTTGTCTTTTTTTTATTATTTTTTGGTTAAAAGTTAAAACGTCGGAAATTTGGGAATGAAATAAAATAAAATAACTGGGTTGATTTTGACCGGTTTTGCTCCCAAAAATCGATCTAACCTGACTCGACAAGAAAGTTTGCATTTCTGCACCTGAATCGACCCGTTTTTTGTACTAAAAATCGATCCAAACCGACCTAGTTCGAGTTGTGGTTTGACGATTTTTTTGTCCACCCCTAACAAGGACATTGGACTATTTGGGACATTTCTTTAAAATTAATATTACACCCACGTGAAGTTTTTTACTGTGAAATGTACACCACACTAATTAGAGGCTTAAGTCTCACCTACTACGAAGAGGAGATAAAAATCTCGTTTAACATGACCTCCCCTTAGCAAATAGAGTGGAATTCAAAAAGAAAAAGGAAAATGAAAAGACAATTAAAATGTAAATATGAGCAGATTTAGTCGGGATTAAAAAAAAAAATTAGATTGGACAAATATAGGAAAGAAGTAAAATTTCATATAAAAAAGAAATTTTTCAAAAAAAAAAAATATATATATATACTCAAATAAACAAAATTGGGGCCAAAGTCCCTCTAGATCATCCCTTGAACGTAAAAAGGCTCAAAACAAGTAGAGCCGTTACCTATAAAAGTTGGTGCAAAAAATTTCGTCATTCATAAACTCGAACATTATACGACTTTAAATATCAAAAATCAAAATCTTAAGTGAAATCATACACGAATCTCATGAGCAAGAATATAATTTTCGAAGTTTACTATGATAATAAAGAAACAGAAATAAGAAGAATGCTTAAAAAACCTAAAAAGCTTGCTAAGCTTAAAATATTTACTTATAAGTTATAAGTAAATAAGTATGACGGTAAATGATTTTTTTTTTTGTTGGTCGGTGTTTAAAAAAGGTATATAATTGATTTTGATAATATTTTTAAGTTTATCTTGCTATCAAAATAAGTAATTTAATTACTTATAATTACTTCTTAAGAAGATTTTCAAGTCAAAATCAAATGATGGTTTGTACAAAATAGGACCTGTTTCACAAATATTAAGAAGTTTGAGGACGTAGATGTAAATTCTAATACCCACAAATACAGGTGTACCCTTTTCACACAAAAATCCAACAATGGCTAGTAACTAATCTTACAACCCTTTCTCCATCTTCATCCTTTGAATTCCTCGACCAAAATCAATTAGGGTTCTGATTTTACTCAATGAAAATGAAAATGAAAATGAAAATGATCAGTGCTTTGTTTTTACCTCTACTTTTTACTCTCATTATAATCCCTTTTTCACAAGCAGGATCAATTTTCTCACGGCCGCAGATTCACCCATCATTCAAAATCAACACCACCCAGGTAATTTAATTCTATAAACATCAAATTGTTTGAATAGTAAGCGCATTTTAATGAATCAATTTAAATTTCAATTATTTCTGGTTGTTAATTTTTAGAATCGAAGAAGCTGTTCGTTTACGGTGAGCATAAGAACGAGTTGCTCTTCAATCCGGTATACTCGAGACCGTATCAGTCTTGCGTTTGGTGATGCTTATGGAAATCAGGTTCTAATTCAGAAACCCAATTATCGTGTTTGGCTAAGCTTAAAAAGCTTGCTCATTAGTAAATAAGTATGTTTTGAAATGATTGATTTTTTTACTTAAAAGTAAAAAAGTAAGTTTGTGGGACAAAAAAGTGACTTTTTTAAAGCTTAGCCAAAAAATGGACTAGCTCTAAAAGTTTCCTTGCAAGTTTACGTAAGTCAGTAAGTAATTCTTTTTATTTGATGAAATACTTAGCGGATCTTTTGGAAGTATGCTCCATAAATGTGGCTCAAAAAACCAATTTTCAAGATTTAAAGGAGACTTAAACTAAAATTAACATGATGGTACAATTCTTTTGCCAAAAAAAAAAAAAAAAAAACTAAATTTATTGGGTTTTTTGTTGGATGTAGTGTTGTATCAAAAAAGAATTTCTGCAGTCGATCGTAAGCTTTAGCATCTTGTTGACAAGTGTTTTTTCAATTATTTTGTTTGTTGTAGAACATGCTTCTTATGTGTCAAAAAAAAAAAAAAAACAGCAAATCGTGTCAATCCTACTTTAATAAACATACCGAAAAAAAAAAGAAAGAAGTTTATGTAAACGTTGATAAACTTGTCTTGTATAAACATTTTCAAGCACAACACGAGACTAAACCAAACAATATTTGGAAATGCTAAGAAACGACAAAAAACTAAGCCTTTTTACCCAATTAATTTGGGATCACCTACATGAATTATTTTCTACAAGAGTATTTGAATTCATTTCATGAGTTTATTAGTTTATGCTGGTTGTCAACATACTACCCTCCTCCTTCGCTCAAGCTTGAGACTTGCTATGAAAAACATTAAAAATGCTTCGAATTAACCCCTACAATTTAAAAACCGGCTTTCATCAACTCTCTTTACCTTTGGCTATATTGGTCTTTTAGGATTAGATAAGTATGGTCTAACTAGTATAAGAATGAAATAAGTGTATATGTAAATGTGGATTCATTGTTCACCTTCTCAAACCAACGAAGCCTACTTGACTTGGTAATACTTTTCATTTATTATTGATTATGTTATAGAATCCCGTATTATAATTTATGGGTGTTGGATTGTTAATTTGATGATCATACAGGTTTATGCACCAAGGATAGACGATCCACGTACAAGGACCTTTGAAAGATGCTCAACCGATACATTTCAGATATCCGGGCCGTGTACATACCAAATATGTTATTTGTACCTCTACAGGAGCGGATATGATGGATGGATACCGTATGATGTAACAGTCTACGGGTATAATTCGAGGCCTGTTACTTACTACTACAACGAGCTTATACCGGGAGATATTTGGTACGGTTTTAATAACTGTTATGGTGCCACTTCTTCTTCTGCTATGAAATAAGGGAGAGTTATTTGTTGTCTGTAATAATAACTATCTTTTATTCGGCTATTAATATATGTTGTCTAATCTAATGAAATTCTCGTATCTGGTTGAGGAAGAGAATGAATAAAGTTAATTTATGAAGTTGTGTGTGATTTTTGTATGCATTTCTGATTTATTCTGAGAATTTTCCAATTGACGAAATGTAAAAATAAGTGGAAAATAAGTGAATTTGGATGTGCGACTTATATTTGAATTGTTTTGGATCGAAAGTTTCGGACATATTAACATTCCATGCATGTTTGGTAGGAAGGACTAAAGAAGGGGGAAAAAAAGAAAAAGCTAATTTCTTGTATATTATACTGTTCATTGAGTATCAAAATTGGAATGTTATGAAATTCTTCTCCAGTCTTGACTTTTAATTATTTGAAGGCGTCAACTCCAGTTTTATAGCTAAATATTCTTACTATACAATCAATAGTTTTAAAAATAAATAAATCCTTTTTCTCGAACTACACGTTCGTTGTCCATTTTAGTTGTGTTGCTAGTTAAGAGAAGTACAAGTATATATTTACACATGATATCAAGATTGGTACAGTATATTTTAAACTTTTTTTTTTTGAAATTTATTTTTAATCAAATAATTCATTTGATCTATAATTTTTATTAATTTTTGATTATATATTTTATATATTTTTATCAAATTTTCTTAAAAAAATATTTTTAAATTCCACCAAAAGGAACTAATGTGGGTGCTTTTCCAAACTTATAAACAAAACTAGAAAACTGCAATTATTAACAATGATCATTCATTATTTAGTTGTAAAGTACCTCTCCATATATAAAATGTTGGATAATGTGAATCAAATGAGATAGTGATGGTATTAGGGAAGGTGAAGAAAGTAGTTCCACGAACTGGACTTTAGTTCCACGTGCTGTCTACCTACCCTTTATCAGACAGTCATATGGTTATTTTTCTTTTTCTTTTCCTTTTAACATTTTTGCCATGTATTTCATCTCGATTCGATTGTTTATTGTTTACTTTTTTCGAATCCATGTTTGAGTCGATTTATAAAACTTGGATTAGCACAAACACGTAGAATATGTATATTCACATAAATGATCTCCTAAATATCGATTGTTTTAATTTATCTTTGAAAGACCGATCACGATAATAGTTGTAGAAGATAACGATAAATTTCACATATTTAATGTATAAATAAAATATACATTAAATAGATTTTAGCGCAAATGGTCTCTAACCTTTGTCTTTAGTGTGGAATTGGTTTCTAACGTTTATTTTTTGACAAACAAATTCCTAATCTATGTATTTTGGTGCGAAATTGGTCATTATGGGATAAAAAAGACAAATATACCCTCAGTTTTAATTAGAATAAATTGTACGTGGATTCCTAATCATTACAAAATGTGTAAATAATTCCAATGTTTTTATTTTTATAAAAAATTAAAGAAAACTAATGAGGTTTTTTTTTTTTTAGTAATAAATATGACAAATAAAATTATTATTTTTATTATTAAGTAATTATATTATTTAAAATTTAAAATTTTATTTTATTGTTGTAAACAAAAAATAACTTTAGTTCAAATACTTTTATTTAATTTAGTTATATGTTTATTAACTACACATATTAGAAATCTAACTATATTATTCATATTTTAATTTATCGTTCAAAAATAAAACATATAATGTATAAAATAATTTTTATTAATATTTTTATGTTAAATAAAAATGTAATAAGATTAGTTCAATGTCATTAAATTATATACTTCATTTTGTTATGGGTTAATTACATTAATAGTCCCCATTCTTTCAGGTTTGTAACGATTTTATCCCCATTCTTTTTTTTTTTAGCAGATATCATCCTCATTCTTCCATTTATTCTCATGAGAGGATCCCAAATCACTATTTTTCACTATTCGAATAATTCTATGACAATTTTATCCCTTGACTTAAATAAATTAAAATAATAAAAAAAATACAATGAAAACATTGCAATTAGGCCCTTAATCTTTTCAAAAGTACAAATAAATCTAAACTATTTTATTTAATACAGATTGGTGTTCTTCTCAAGGAAAAAAAAAAGAATATATTTTTTCATCCCACCCCCAGATTTCCTCATTGAAAATTCATGTCCAAACAACAATCTGAAAAAAACACCATGGCCAGAGTCCCAACACGCCACCAAGTCAACGGAAAACGGAGTAGTACGTTGTCGGACATCCATACGCAGCGTTTGATCTGCGTGAGCAGATCCGCCGCGGGCAGATTTCGCATCTCCGACGAGCGCAAATCTCAGCGCGCATGACTGGTCATCTGGTGCATCTCTGACGGGCGCAAATCTCCACGCGCGTGACAGGTCATCTGGTGCATCTCCGACGGGCGCAAATCTCCACGCGCGTAACTAGTCATTTGGTGCATCTCCGGCGGGCGCGACTGATCATCATCTCTCTCGCAGATCATCTGGTGGCATGATTCGATATATGTGCTTGCGCCCGGTCAGCGGCCGCGTGAAGATCGAGATCTTCCTCGCTGGCCAACCGGCGTGCCGTCGAGATCTGATCCGAGATCCGTGGGGGGTGGGTGGGGTGGGGTGGGGTGGGTGGGGTGGGGTGGGAAAGATAATAATTTTGAGTTTGGTTTTGAGTTTGGGAATAACACTTATTTGAATAAAATAAAATTGTTTAGGATTTATTTGTACTTTTGAAAAGATTAAGGGCCTAATTGCAATGTTTTCATTGTTTTTTTTTTACTATTTTAATTTATTTAAGTCAATGAGTAAAATTGTCATAGAATTCTTTAAATAGTGAAAAATAGTGATTTGGGGACTCTATGTGAGAATAAATGGAAGAATGTGGATGAAATCTGCTAAAAAAAAAGAATGGGGATGAAATCGTTACAAATCTGAAAGAATGGGGACCATTAGTGTAATTAACCCTTTTGTTATTTATTTAATTTAATTTTTAAAGTAAAGAGAGAGAAAAAAATCTATTAGTAAAGATGGAGAAAAATGATTTCTTACGATGATTTATCCCTCTTTAAATAATATAATTACTTAATAATAAAAATAATAATTTTATTTGATATGTTTATTACTAAAGTGTTAATTTAAAAAAAAAAAAAACTTATTAGTTTTCTTTAATTTTTTTATAAAAAATAAAAGTATTTGATGTATTTGCAGATTTTGTAATGGTTAGGAATCCACATACAATTTCTTCTAATTAAAACTATGGGCATATTTGTCATAAGGACCAATTTGCACCAAAACACATAAATTAGGGACTTGTTTGCCAAAAAATGAAGGATAAATTATAGTTAGTGTCCCCAATCTTTGACTTCATTTGCACTTGTATCTTCAGTATTTAATTTTTGGCATCCATTACCCCAACCTTTTATATGATTAGTAGCCAATGCCCTTATGCAATACTGAGGATACAAATGCAAATAAAATTAAAGGTTGAGGACACTAGCTGTAATTTATCAAAAAATAAACGTTAGGGACCAATTTCACCACTAAAAACAAAGAACAAAAATTAAGGACCGTTTGCACCAAAATCCCAACATTAATAGACATATTAATGTATATTCATTATTCCACTTATCATTATCCAAATTATTATACTACACAAATTATTCTGTTTCACAATTAGTATTATTTTACTACCTTAATTGAATTGTAAAATAATCAACCAATTTTTTATAGAACATGTCGGTGAGGTGGGGCCTCGATCTTAAATTTTTGTAATAATTAAGTTTTAGGTGAAATTATCACGTGGGTTCAATGTAACAAGAATTTAATTCAGAAGATAATTCTATTGAGTGAGGAAAAAAAAAAAAAAAAAAAAAAAAAAAATTGTACACATCTCGTGTCCTTCTTCCTACGCGTGCATGCACATGCAGATGGAGAAGAAAGGAGACCAAGTAAAGTAAAAGAGGGGTAAGATGTGTTATGCCTCAATATTACTATATAGTTTATATATGTTGGTCAAAGTTAAAATTGTCTAGTAAAGATAATGACATCACCATTGAAACTGTTCTTTTATTTCAATAAGATTTGGAAAGCGGAGGTTGAGAAGGTCGATGATGTTCTCTTTATTCCGGAAATATTGGAGAAGATGAGGTTGAGAAGACGAGACGTTCAAAGACCGATTCCGATTGTGCGTTCAATAAACTTCTTCTAACACTCTGCAAATCAGATTTGAAAAAACTGATGGGATAGTCTGCCAATATAGCTTGTTATAGTTGTAGTCTCGTAGCATGTAGCTGAAAGCGACATATTTATTAAACTACTGACATGACACCTAAGTATGGCTGGGTATGAGTTGGGTTGGGTTGGGTTGGGTTGGGTTGGGTTGGGTTGGGTTGGTCCGAACCGAACCGAATCCAACCCAACCCAAGAAAATCGGATTGGTGAAACCCAAACCGCCGACGGGTTTTAACCCGACCCGACCAAGATTCGATTATGTTAGGTTAGGTTGGTAGTTTATAACTTCAACCTAGATTCGATTCTTTTTTAGTCTATTTCTAGCAAAATTTTAATTTGTATTTCATTTTATGATTTTACAAAAAAAAAAAAAAAAAAAAAACTTGATGGGGAAGTGGCGCTTCATGAGGCGTAAAATTATGTCATGAACCCGTCCCTATTCCCCGAATAAGCGGGGTGGGAGGCGGATTTTTTTGCCAATCTTTAAATATAATGAAGATGATGTTTTCAGATTTTTTTTTCAATTCCTTTATGCTTATAAAATAATTTGTCATGAATAAAAAGTGTTTAATAAATTATTAAAAAAATTAAGAAATAGTTAGTGCTTGTTTCGTTGAATTTAAAAGTAGTTTTTTGAAAAAAGTTGATAAAACGTGTAATTGAAAAATTAATAAAAATTATAAATCTCATAAAATATGTAGTTAAAAATAAGTAAAAAAAAAATTGACAAAACATTTTCTTAATTATATATTTTTAAATACCCATTATTTAACATATTGTGATTTCTACACTTGGCACACATCCATATGTTTTTCTTTACTAGTGTGAGCACGTGCGATGCACGTAATAGTTTTATTATATATTTATTTTACGAATTGACTTGATATTGATAATCTAGTAAAAAAAAAAATTTAAAAACATGCGATTGAAACCTAAATATAAGCATACCTATAACTTGAAACTTAGTTTATTAAAATTTATTACAATAGATGACTCAAATATATGATAAAATTTAATTTAATTTACTTCATAAAAGCCATTATTCTTAAGTACAATTTTCTCTGAATTTGCATTATTCTTCAAAGCCTGAGTCAATTCCTTTATAATATTTTAATCACGTAAAGAAAGACTAATGCTTTTGTATTAAGAAATTTCACATTTGCTCCATAATAAGACTCTGAGTATAAGTATCTACAACAACATCTGCCCATTAATTTCATTTTTTTTTTCAAATAACTTAAATAAAAGATAAAGAGATGGTTGAATTGAGCTTACATCATCATAGATTTTGGTTTTCAACAACGACAAATTAGACTTCTTCGGTAAGTATACCAATTCAATCATCACGGTGTTTAGTGGCAGAATAAAAAATTTATAAAAATCTTATTTGTTGCTTTAGATTCTGGAGATAATCAATAAGTTAATTGATCAAATCGTTTCATGTTCGAATTAAAGCTCTTAAAACAATATAATTTTTAAAAGTAAATAAATCATGTTACAGTTGTTAATTAAGCATGATAACGGAAGTTGCATGTATTTGATACAAGTTAAAGGTTGTGGCAAAAATGGGTTACAAAAGTGTAAACAAGTAAACAAGTCAATAAACATATTAATTACAATTAAAATTGTTCCACAACTACCCTTGTGTAAAAAATAGCATCTTAAATACAAATTTCTAAAGCACTAAATAGAGTTTGCATTGCTAATGTTCAAACAAGTCATTTTCAGAAATAATATTCTAAAGTTGCATTAATATTCAAAAAGAAAATGACAATAAAATTATATACGCTATTATTTATTTATTTAGGGACCATTTGGTTCAATTTTTCTAAAAATTAAGTTAAAACATGAAAATTACAGTTGGAACTATAATATTTGTAGTTAATAAACGAATAATTCAATTAAATAAAAGTATCTGAACATCAAGTTTGTGACAAAATTATTTTTATTTTTATGTTGTAACAAAAAATAAAATTTTAAATTTTAAATAATATAATTACTTAATAATAATAAAATAATTTTAATTAACATATTTATTAATAATTATGAGCTTAAATTTTAGTTATTTTATAATAGTTCGTAAAATATACAAAATAATTTAGTACAATATCAATTTAGTCAATAAAGTGTCAATTAAAAAAAAAAAAGAACTTGTTGGTTTTTTTTAATCTTTTATAAAAAATAACTCATTTGCACATTTTGCAAAGATTAGAAATCCAATTACAATTTTCTCTGATTAAATTTAAGGGCATATTTGTATTTTCATAAAATAATGACAAATTGTCCCATAAAACACATATGTTAGAAGTGTTCAATGTAAAAAACAAATGTTGGGGATGATTTTTGCACTTTGGACAAAGGTGAGGGATTATTTGCGCCAATTTCTTTTTTGGTTGACCATTTTGAATAGTAAACTTAACATTCATACTTTTAACATAGAAAGAGAGAGAGAGAGAGATAGAGATAATAATAATAATAATAATAATAATAATAATAATAATAATACAAGAGTAAATAAGGGTTATAAAAATTGCATGAAATAAGGAATGGACAAGAGTATTAATACTACGAAGTAGTAGTGTTCATTACATCAGTAACAAGGTCATCTTGGAACTTTAAAAAATTAGCAAATTTCTTTTCAACATTTTTGTATAAATTAGTTTTTAAACACTCATGAAAACTATTTAAATTTATGTTAAACCATCACGTGAACGTTGTAAATATGTATCATTTCAAATTTCTAAACACAAGTTAAGTTAAGAAACAAAATTTAGTTCCATAAATTAAAATATAAGATCGTTACAAAATTAGTATTCAAACAATTTAAAAAATTGGTTATCTTTAAACCAACTTGCTATTTAGATTATAGATTGAGGGCCAATGCAACAATTTTCCCAAATTTGGAGCGGACATAGTTAAAATATGCTGGGTAACTGAACTTCAACATCTCTACTCCACTCCACCTGCCCGCGTAAAAATCACCTTTCTCTCTCTCTCTCTCTCTATAGCCCAAAACCCTAGTTTTTTCAATTTTCATTTTATTTTGCAACTAGCAGAGTTAGTTTAAGGTATGCATCAACATGTACGATGATGTACTTCATTTATTGGCATTGCTTTCCTAAGAAATTTGAACGTAATCATTCTGTGAACTAAAAATTGAAGTTTATGCTTGCTTAACAGGATCATGAGTGCATTAAGGGATAATGAAGCCAACGAGGAAGAGCTTTACGACTACGAGGAAGAAGACGAAGAAGACCCCGACTCCATTTACGGCAAAGCCACCAGTATCTCCGTGGAGAAGTTTTTTTCTCTTTCCTTTGTTTTACTCAACTTTATATCTGCTAGATTCAGTAATTACTGATATGGGTTCCTGTATACATGGTGCTTTCTGAAGTTTTTTTTTTTCCGTTCTTACGTGTTCATTTAATTTTCATTACGTTTAAATCTGGTACTATTTTGCGAGCTCAATGATTATTGCTCCTTGATCAAACCAGAAGATCTTTTTAGTGTCTTTAATTCCTGCAGTGGAATGAAAAATTGTATATTCTACTTTCTGGAACAGAAATTGAGGATATCTGTTGCTTGTGTACATGTATTTTAGTTTCCAGTGAAAAAGAAGAAAGATTGGAACTTTACAACATGGAGCTTTGAATAAGTTGACAGATATGAGAAATCGGAAAATTTCATCATTGGTCCCCCACCTATTACCTAAGTATCATGTTGGTCCTCAACCTTTAAAAAGGAACAAGTTAGTCCTCAAATGTTCACTGTAGTTGCACACTCAGTCCCAATGACGGGTACCATCCAAATTATTGTAAAATTGTCATGTGGCTCTTGTGAAAACATGCCTCATTTCAAATTTATGGATACTAGTCTTAGCTGGGAAACAAAACTTAACTACATAAAAAGTTGGACATGTGAGTGTCATGTAATTTACATGATTTAATAGAAATTATTGGGAGCTAACTTTCTCCATTCTAATGGTTGGGACCAATTTGCTAATGGGACAATAAGTTGGGGAGAGCAATATTGCTATTTTACCTATGAAAAGTTGAATTATAATTTCTCAATGAAAATAAGTCTTTTTAGGCTTCATCAAAAGAATATATGTTTTTGGAAAAAGTTGATGTTATCTGGTGTTATCAGCATTGTGTTATTCTTATTATGATCACAAACAATTTGAAGTTGTAAACTCTCGAAAAAACCTTCTTTGCATGTAGAGCAGCAAATGAGGCTCAATGTATTGTTTTCCTTGTGATGTACATAATTAGTCTTTGCCAATTGTTCCGACTGTATGGCTCATGACACCTGTTCAATTTTTACTTTCACCTGCTAAAACTAGGAGAGAAGTTGCTTGCATTAGGTTTTCAGGTTCACGTTATGTGGATAGTCTTCTATGATAGTAATGTAACAGACAAATCAGTATTTGTATATGAAATTAATTATGTTGCCTTAGTTTACTTCATGTTGTCTTTCACATGTCACACTGGCTTCTTATATTGGCAGATCTCGTTAAAACAGCTTGATTCCTATACTCGATTGACTACGCAGGGGCTATGTTGGAATTCACAGTTCGGGATTCAGAGACTTCCTGTTAAAGCAGGAGCTGCTTCGAGCCATCATGGACGCGGGTCTTGAACATCCATCAGAAGGCAAAGCTCTGATTCTAATCATTCCCTAAATTATTAAGTGCACCTGGATTTCCTAGAATTCATGAAAAAATTTATTTCTTATTTTATGGTTTATGTAAAAGTTTAAATTTGTGTATAGTGCAGTGCCTATGTCTTTTGTGTCTAACACAATTGTTTTGATTGAATGTGATTGACCCAGTTCTCCTGTAGATATCATTCGGGAAAACACAATCTTGATGGGCCTGTAGTAGTGATATATAATGTACATTTTCCATAGTTTGACCTTAATTTTCACAAGTATCATATCTTACCATAAGTATAAAGAGGATGTTCTTACTTGATGACATGCAAAGTGAAGCAGAGGTTGCTAAATCAGTATAAGCATTCAGGTGCATTTGATGTAAAAGAGAACTTTTTTGCTTGTTTATCCAACGTCAATCTTGTCTTTTGGTATTAATGTAGGTTTATGGCAAGAGATGCAATCCCTCTGTTAGTTTTGAATTCAGCCTCCTAGTTGATGAGCAAATTTAAGGCCTGTGATTTACTTTTTAAAGAGAATACATAGTAGGGAATTATTTTTTTCAAAAAATATAATTATCAAGAGTTACTCAATTATAAAATATAGACACTAATGATAAATTGCACAGTCCCCCAAACATGAAAAGACTTTTCTTCTGGTGTATAAATTGTTATTAATTTAATTAGAAGAATCTTTATAAGCATAAACTTCACATCAAAAGCTTTCATTGGATTTTGTTTTAAATTAAAAGTTAAAAAGATAGATGTATATACGACTCCGAAATGCTGTTTGATGGATGGGTACTGGGTTCAATGGAATCTCAAAGTCGAACTTATCCTTGCAGTAGCTGCTGACTTTGAAATTTGATCCTGCGGTAGTGCGTGGCGTGGCATCTTTTTGTGTAAAATAAGAAATGTCAGGACCTTGCCTATGTTAAGCTTTTACGTATCTCCTGTTAATTTTTGTTTTTCATTGAGCTGGCAATTATTGTCCGTCAACATATGTCAGTATTCTTCCTTTATGTCTGGTAACAACTAATCCCTCTAATAATTTCAATCCAAAAATTGGTCTGGTAATCTTTTCATTTGAAAGGATCTTGAAAATGATTGGTACTTACTGAGGGTTTGTCAACTTGGATATTGTTTCTCATCAGTGCAACAAGAGTGTATACCTCAAGCTATGTTAGGAATGGATGTCATATGTCAAGCTAAGTCTGGGATGGGGAAGACAGCTGTGTTTGTTCTATCTACCCTACATCAGATTGAGCCTGTTTTCGGTCAAATTGCTGGACTTGTCCTTTGCCACACAAGAGAACTTACTTACCAGGTACGTCCTGCTAATGCATTTTTTGGGTTGATTTGATTCATAATGTTTTCTCCTTCATAGGTGCTTGTGTAACCATGTGATACTCTATTTCCTTTTCTTCTTCTGGCATAGGAATAATGTGATTCTGATTTTTTAGATCTGCCACGAATTTGAGAGGTTCAGTACCTATTTACCCGAAGTTAAAGTTGCTGTATTCCACGGCGGTGTCAACATTAAAATCCACAAAGATTTGTTGAAGAAAGAATGCCCTCATATCGCTGTGGGAACTCCTGGAAGAATATTGGCTCTTGTGAGAGATAAGGATCTCAGGTTAAAGAATGCTCGACATTTTGTTCTCGACGAGTGTGACAAGATGCTTGTCTCACTTGGTATGTTTTTATATTGCTGCTACTTTTGTTCAAAATACTGTCAATGTAATATATGTATTAATCACTTCTATTTATCTACTACAGATATGAGGAGAGATGTTCAACAAATTTTCAAGATGACCCCTCATGATAAGCAAGTTATGATGTTCTCGGCTACGCTCAGTAAGGAGATGCGTCCAGTTTGCAAGAAGTTTATGCGAGATGTAATGTTTTATCACCAATATATTTGTATTTGGAGTTTCTTGTTCTCTTGATGTCAGACATTAGAGTTTTCTTGGCCATTCTCGATCTCTGTGATTCAAGGGGCTTTAATCTGAGTTCCTTATCAACTCCATCCCCAACAAATAATTATTCTCTCTCTCTCTCTCTCTCTGTGCATGTGTACGCGCATGCCCTTTTTTTTTGTTGGTATTATTTGGGGTGGGGGTGGGGGTGGGGTGGTGGTGGGGGGGGATCAAGATGTACAATTTCTTCCCTGCATTCCGATTTTTGTCTGATCCTTGGATAGAGTATACATGAAAGCATTGACTGATGAAGTCCATTGGATTTTCTGTGTCAGACACTGAGTGCACGCCCATCTGTATAATATCCCCTTGCAATTGTTATAAATATGTTAGACAACATTTCATAGTGTAAGCCATAGACTGACTATGGACCTATTTTTTAATGGACACTTTACCATCCAAGTGTATGCTATTTTTTTCATGAGATGCTATGCTTGATACTTTGTGATGCACACATTACACAGGTTTCTTGTCATGGTTCACTAGCAGTTTGACTATCTTCTGCATCAAATGGTGTACAATTTGTTCGTTTCCGTCATCTCAGATTGAACGTGATGACATACACAATGTTTATATCACGGTTCAAACGCTATGATGGACATTATGAACAAATTAATCCTTTTTTTTTTTTTTCTGGCTGCCATGTATATGTTTCTGAGTTTTCAGACAGCTACATAATGTTTAGCAGCTTCTGTAGTCATGTTAACTGGAATCTGGTGCTTCTCCCCTGTGCATTATTTGTGAATGCATTTCGTTGCCATGTCCCTAGAAGAAGATCAAGTAAAATTTAGAAAATGTTAGTTTCTTTGGGTGAAAACACGTTCTTTTTACCATTTTTGAAAATGCATTTTCCAAAACACTCAAAAAATTTTCAAAGGAAATGGAAAATGATATTTTCATCATTTTGCGTTTTGTGTACAACAAATGGCCGTTTTCCAAAACGGTTGAAAACGCGCGTTTTCAATAAGGAGGTACGCGGTTCGAGTCTAGCAGCCGGCATTTTATTTTTTTTTTTTCATTTTACGCTGAAAAAATAATTATAATATAACCAATTTCCGCGTTTTTCTTAACAAAGAGCTGTTACTTGCCAAAATGGTTAGCATGCACAAATTCCAACAAAGAGGTCAGGGTTCAACTCTCCAAATGCGTGGCTTCTTTGTTTTTGCTTTGAATTAATTTAATTGTTTTTAAATCCAAACATAATATTTTTAATTGTTTTGAAATAATAATTATTTGTAATTCTAATTAATTCCAAGTTTTAATTGTTATTAATTATTTGTAATTGTTTTAAATATTTTTAATTCCAACAATAATTGTTAATTGTGTTTAAATATTTTTAATTGTTTTAAAAGTTTTTAATTCCATAATTAAGGATTTTTTCTTTTTAAATATTTTTAATTGTTTTAAATGTTTTTATTCCATAATTCAATATTGTGGATCTATTTTTTTTGTTACTGGTTTAAGGTTGCTCTGAATCCAAAGCTAGTATGAAAATCTGAAGATCAAATTGGGATCTATTTTGTTACTGTATTCCAAAGCTAGTATGAAAATCTGAAGATAAAGGGACCTGTATTCAAATCTTGGCTGATTGACCCAATTAAGATCCTTATCTAATTAGGTTAAATTATGTAGTGTACTTACATATCGAGTACAAGCACAATTTAGTAGTCTTTAATACTCCGTCTAAAATTAAATGTCTTCATTTCCTTTGTTACAAATTAATGCCTTTGCTAAATTGAACAATTCCTTCCATTTTGCTTCCAAATTACCCTTTGTGCAACACCACCCACTTTCCATATTTTCGCACATTCAATATATGAATGCGCTTATCACTCCATGTCACAACTATCCTTAGTGAAGAGCGACTTACTTTCTTTTTCACATTCAAACATATATTGATATCACTCTGTTTTATGCATCACTTGATGTAGTTGGATAACTTCTCAAATAACACCACTTTTCAACCCTTAACTTGATGGTAATGATTGTTCAAATAAAAACATTCATTTTGGAATGGAGAGTTTATTGCTAAATATAGGTGAATATTAAACAGTTCTATTTATTTGAACCCTTTCAGGTTTTAGGTAAGATTTAGTTTTTTGGATTTGTGTTGAATTTCAATCTGGTAAAGATATTGATGATCTATTGGAATTGGATGAAGATATACTTTGTTGTTCTAGAAATTGAATTAAAGAATGCTGAATGAAACAGCATTCATAATTTGAATAGATATACTTTGCATATGGTGGTTATGACATGCAATTGGCTGCCATTTGTGTGTTTAGGTGTTAGTACGATCAATTGTAAATGACATGTATGCACCTTGCTCCTTGCAGCCAGTGGAAATTTATGTAGATAATGAAGCCAAGTTGACTCTCCACGGGCTTGTACAGGTATTTCAAATTCATCTGATTAAGGCTTAACCTTTCTTTCCCAGTCTTCATATTCTTATTTTTACTTCTTCCTATCAGCATTACATTAAATTAACTGAGGTAGAGAAGAACAGAAAGTTGAATGACCTTCTTGATGCCTTGGATTTCAACCAAGTTGTCATTTTTGTCAAAAGCATAAACAGAGCAGCTGAGCTGAATAAGTTGCTGGTTGATTGCAACTTTCCTTCTATCTGCATCCATTCTGGAATGTCGCAGGAGGAAAGGCACGTCTTTGTTACTCAAGTTCTCTAACTCTATGAGTCTATGGAGATAAAAATTATATTAGAAGTATGGATTACGCCATTAACTGTTGTTCGCTGTTTCATTTTGAAATCAATCGTCACAAGAGTTTTAGTAGGATTTTTATGGCTGAAGGCATGAGATAAGTTCAAATTAGTGACCAAACACAATTTATCTTTCACTACTACGCTCTGTGCATATGTATTTCACATGTGCTCCTTTAATCTTCTCATTTAGGGTTTTGCCTGCTTTTTGCCATGTTCACAAGTTTAATTGCCATCAGACTGAGCATAAAACCAGTTGTCATTATGTATATAGCATTAGGAGAACAAATAAAATTTAGTTTTGTTCACTGTTTTTTCACATGAATCGACTTGCCATTTTCCTGTATATATATCCTTTATCTCTTTGCTTTAGATTTTGGCTATCCCTGTCCTGTGGTTTTATCTTTTTCTTACAGGTTGCCTCATCTTTGCAATATTTGTATTGCGTATAAGAATGTCATTTACTTGCTTTTTCATGGCTAACTTCAGGTTGACCCATTACAAAGGTTTCAAAGAGGGTCTCAAAAGAATTCTTGTCGCAACTGATTTAGTTGGAAGGGGAATTGACATGGAGCGTGTCAATATTGTTATTAACTATGATATGCCAGATTCTGCAGACACTTATCTGCACAGGGTATGTCCACTAATATTAGCTGAATGTATACAAGATCTATGATAGTGATGTTATAGCCTACCCATATTTCCTTTGGACTTCTGTTCTCCAACAGGTAGGTCGAGCCGGTCGATTTGGCACCAAAGGAGTTGGCATTACCTTTGTGTCGTCTGCTTTGGATTCTTACGTCCTTAATCAGGTAATACATAAGTTGAAAACAGTGTCTATTTTTTTTTTCCCCTTTTCAGTTTGGTCACTCATTTAAAATCCGATAGGTTTTCTAACAAAACATCCCACATGGAAGACGGATATCTGATGTGGCATCAAATGGATGTCTTCCACATCGGACATTTCGTTAGAAAAACTAAAGGATCAGGATTCTTATGAGTGATCAAACTCACAAAAATCGAACTAGTAGCAGAGTCAATTCATACTCAATCAGTAGCCATATTCCTCGGAACCAATCCCTGTAGGGCCTCTGAAGGAGATTCTTACTCACGACCTTTTCCGGGTCAAAAAAATAGTAGGGACAGGAAAGCACAATTTTCGCTTTCCCGGGATCTATTGCATTTATTGGATGTGTTACTTTACTATGCTTAAGGCATGGAATTGATTTATCAACTTTCGTCCAAGCGCATTATGACTTCAATTGCTTTAGGAAAGTGAACCCTGTTTTCTTGCAGATTAGAGTTGGGTTTTGAAGTTGCCCCAGGAGCAAGGGTGTGTAAGTATAGCTCAGTCTTATCTGTGTTTTGTTGATAATAGTCTGCTGACTCACATTCATTGATGCGGTCTTTTGCAAGAAGGGGGGTTATATATGGTACCTTAGCCTTAAGCGCCAGTTGAGAGAGGCACCGTAAGCTATTCGCATAGCCGGGCTCTTGCGCATGTCTATTGATCGTGTGCTAGTCTTTAGTGAGCAGGTCTTTCTCTTTTTCGTGGAAGTTGCCCGAGGAGTAGTGATGGCAATAGGGCGGATTCGGATTGGATCGGCTTGATCCGTATCCGCTTTTGATCAATTTTAGATGATCTAAATCCGCGAATTGATCCCATTTCTCGGGGCGGATCACTGTTGTGATCCGTCTATTTTTTTTCTTTTTGTTTTGGGTCAATTCTTATTCAAAAAATTAAACAAATATTAAAACAAACTTTACTACTTTACTACTTTTTTCTAATTTTTTTTTCTTTATTTTTTAAACGGGGCGGATCGAATCGGATCACACATGATCCGATGCCCCGCTGATCCGCAGATTGGAAATTTTTCGCTCCATTCGAATCGGGTATCAATCGGGTTTGGGACGGATTGGATATTTTTGCCATCCCTACCGAGGATCGGACCGTGGGAGTCTTAGCTCGACCTTGAGGTCTTAAGATTGGAAAGTCTAATGATATCCTGACAAAGATAGAAATATTCCCATTGGTCTTGTGAGTGGTTAATAAACTACCATTGTGGTTCACTTTAAGAAGGCCATAATAGTGAGGAAAGTAATCTATTAGAGAGCTTCCACCAATAAGAAAGAGATGCTCCGTGCCAAGTATTTCATCCTTCGAAAATTGGTTTCTAAGCATTCCAAGCTTGACGTTGTCGCTCTAGCATAGGCGGTTTGCCATCATCCTCTGGATGGATAAATTTGTGTTTTTGATCGCTTTATATGTATCCCAATTGATGTGGTACTCGTCGAGTGGGACTGGTGAATGGGTTCAGCTCCATGCACCATGATGAATGGAGTGTTTCGAGTCTTTGAGGTTGTTATTTATATTTGCTTAATGTAACCTATGTGACCAATCCTCACTTATACGCTTTCGACACCTTAGCTCCTATGCTGCTGCCAACCTTTACACCATAAACAGAATACTCATTTCTGATCAGAATGGAGAAGCAACTAGAGTTGACTTCTTTGTTGGACCGACAGATTGATCAAATACCAATTTCGAATAATAGCGTCTTATAATTTCCCAAAGAAAAATACACAAGAGATTCGCGATAGACTAATCGATCGAGAAGGACAGTCGATGACCGAGCGAAATAAAGATAATATTATTAATATATTTGTCATTTTATCTCCACAGAAGGCAGGATTGATAATTATTATCAATCCTTGTGGAAGCTTATACTGGAGTTCCTATGCGATGACTTTAACACGCCCTTCCTCTTATAAGGGGGAAATGTCCATACTATTGAACTATAACTCCCTTTACGAGATGAACTCAACATAGAAGATGGGAGGGGCACATATTTATTGTTTACAAAAAAAATAAAAAAAATAAAAAATAAAAGATGAATTGCAACAAATCCCGCAAGGGATTCAGGATTAGCGGATTAGCTAAACTAAGCAAGTAAAAAGCATGAGCGGAAAGAATCAAGGGCACGCCAGACCCTAGCTCCTAACTCTAGGCCAGAGCAAAAGCAGAGGAGAAGAAGGAACAATAAAAGATTTTGAATACACGGATTCACTCGACCGAGACCTCTTCCTCTTTCTGAGAGATTCAAGAAGAACGAAATGCGCTTGAAGCAATTGAAGAGCTAGGCCAGGCAGTTCAACTGACAAACTCAAATGAAAAGCAAATCTCAATGAATATTTTGGAACAAAAGAAAGTTTGGTGTCTAACTTGAAACTTTTCGCTATAGGTTGAGTGACTGACAGTGTGTTTAACATGGTAATGCATTGGCAAAATGTGTTGAATAGTGAGTGATTCTTATGTGATACTAATGTTGGAAATTGGTTTAAAATGTTGATAAATTAACTAAGTGACTTCGTGTCATCTTAGCCAAATATACAAGTCCGGCCCAATCCGTTTAGGCAAATTTGTTTGCCACTGACGACGACGCTTGGGGCACGCGCCCGAGAGAGCGGATCGACTGCCCGGTCGGTCGCGGGGTCGAGGGGGCGCCACCGCGGGGGGCTCGGGGCAGCGCGCCGGACAAAAATCAGATTTATCCGTATGTTTAAAGGGTATATTTGACATCTCGAAACCAATATCGAATGAATGAGAAATTACGAAAAAGGACAAAATCGGTCAAATATTTGACCATGCGATCGCGGTGTATGTAAACCGCGATCGCGCAATATGGCTAAAATTTTAGCAGAGTGTATTTTGGTCCTTCCATGCGATCGCAGGAGGCAAAGCCTTGCGATCGCATGGTTATTCTGGATGAAGTCTTGTTCTAATTTTTGTACTGTGCGATCGCAGCTTGGTTAAACCATGCGATCGCATAGGTTTGCGTGAACAGACATGTCCTTTTGAAGAGTTGTACGATTTGGTTCATTCCTTTTCGTTTCCAACCAACTCTCCAACGTTAAAAAGGGCTGTGAACGTCCATTCTGCAAAAATAATTGATACAAAACGATTGCAAACATAAAACACTCATACATTTCATCTTTGAACCAATTTTTTATTGCATTGAAGATTGCATAAAATCTGGTTTTTCATTTCCATTCATCTTTTGGAGTACAAAACCTATTTCAGGTTCGTTGTGCTTGTGGTTTGAAGTGCTTCAACCACGAGTAGGAAACCGTTGTATCTTGGGAGTCATTTGCCGTTTACCGAAAGCACCGTTGCGGGGCAATTTTGACTTAAGGACAAAGAGTTCAACTCTTGCCTCGGTTAATTCTTCCATTCCATTTTCGGTTCTTGTTTTACTGTTTTGAGGTCACTTCTACAGAAATTCCGCCAACAACTAATCATGTACTTGTGTTATGGGATAGGTTCAGCAAAGGTTTGAAGTGGATGTAAAGGAGCTTCCAGAACAAATTGATACTGCTACATATGGTATGCATTCTAAGTGGTTTGCTTTTAACTGTCTCGTGAGTCGTGAGCTCGAACTGTGCTTGATCGAATGGATTTTACTGTTGTCAAAAGAGGGATTTTTGTAGAAGGCTTCCTGTACTTGGAAGTGAATAAATGCTTCCCTTTATCTTATTAAAAAAGGCCATCTTTGACTTCAGTATTGTGTAAAAAGTCTTACATTCCCATCCTCATTTACTACCAGAAGCCCTTTTCATTCCTTCATTTAATGTTTTCTATATCTATCTTCCTCGTTGAAAAATCATCATATTTCAGATAAGTGCTACTATTTCATCATACACATCACAAGATCAGCTAATATTTTTGTCACATTCTTGTACATGACCGTTTCTTCAAATTTTTGGATGTTCCTCTCTCAAAGTTGTACTTAGCTCAAGTAAGAGCAAAAGATTTCAGAAAACTGGTCTATTTTAATATATTTTCTAACTATTTACTCCTTTTATTGTTTACCAGGTATATGGACATTTCAATCGATTTTTGAATTTTTCTTTTGTTGTAGGAGACAACAAATTGACTGCATTTCGATTTGGAATAACAGGGGTCGATTTGGCTATGTTCTTCCTTATCGACCGTGTCTCAATTATGTAGTAATTTCCTTGTTTTGCCTTCTCCAAATAAGAATCGATTTTCCTTAAACAGATCCCCAGTTCCTCCAAATTGAGAGGGGAGTCAATTTTTCATTTGTGTAATCAACACTTGCCGAGGAGTAGGCTGTGTTTGATTAATTCTTGACAAAAATATGTGCAGAGATTTTAGTGTCTTGGGCAAAATTTTGACAATTTTCTATAAATTTCAGGTATGAGTTCCGAGTTACGAGTAGTTATTTCCTATTTTGGTGAATTTAAGAAAAATGATCAGGACAGATGGACTTGGAGTGGAAAAGAAACGAAATCTCTTGTTGTTTCAAGCAATATTTCATACACGGAGTTGTATGATAGAGTGCGGGAACTCCTTATGGTCGATTCCACTTTATACAATATGGAGATGAGATTTGTTGTCCCTGGCATGACAGATGTGCCTGTAGCACCAGTAAAGATTACGTGCGATGTTGACGTGCAGTGGCTACTTTCAGTTCGGCAACAAGTTCCTCTTTGCATCACCATTGTCAACTAGAGTTCAATTCCCCTTTTTTTGTGAAAAACATGCAAAGTTCTGCGGGGGAGCCACAATGTGAGATGCAATTTTTTTGTGCTGATTATGCTGATAGTGTAGGTAGTGTTCATGATGTAGATAACGGAACGGTGCACAACCAGGTTCTCCATTTTACCAACGATGAGACTGTCTCTGTTTTGCGGTGGAAAAGGTTATCTTGTCGGGCCAGAGAGTTCGAAATAGCACTAGACATGCTTCTTGTGTGTATCTGCCAAACGATGCTGGTTATTTCTTCACATCAACCCGATATTATTGCACTGTTGCTAACATTTTGGAACTCAATGTGTACTTCAATGTGGTACTTCGCACTGACATCCTGACTGAAGTTTGTGGTTTGAAAAATGGTGTTTCTTTAGATTGTACTGTGCAACTTATCGTTGGGCGCTGAGCATGGGCTCGCCTCGTGAAGCAAAAATGGGGGCTCGTGGGCTGCATGCACTGGGCCAAGGCGAGCCTGAGCCCCTTCTCTTTCTTTCTTTATGGTTCCTTCAGTTGGCGGTGGGAGGTTAGGTAAGGATGGAGATGAAGTACAAGTAGAGAACTATCTGAACTGATCGGGAAAAGCCGTTATAAATTAAATATCTTGCAGCTGTAGCTTCACGATTCAGGGCTGTGTGATAGCTTTTTATAAAAAAAGGTTTAGCAGATTTTGATAAAAGATGATGACATGTGTAGTTGAAAAGTAGATAAAAATTCACCTCTCATGTGTGTCGTGAAGTTAAAATTAAATGTTGATTTTGATTTTGAGCCAAGCAAAACAAAGACCCAGTTTTTGTAGGATGTAATTTGAAAGGGAAAATTAGACTTGTGCATCCTAACCTTTTAGGTAGTCTAGTTTTGAGTCTCGAACTTTCAAAAGTGAGATTTTGGATCTTCAATCTTTGTTTAGTATAATTTAAAAATTAGTTTTTAACACAAAACGGTCAAATATGTTATGCTATGAAGGCAAAATTTTGGTTAAATAAACTATTGTGTTGAAAAAGTAGTTTTTAAACTATACCAAACAGAACTAAATTTGAATCTTTACATGATAAAAACTGTCCATTTTTGGACGTAAATAGCACAAGGCTTTCATATGATTTAAAGTCAAGGTTCTAAAATGCGTAATGCGTGACGATGCGGTGAGGTGAAGCATCAAGAATTATAGGTCTAAGCACGCCTATGCTAAGTCTAGGTGTCAAAATGCGTTTTCGATTTTTTTTTAATGCTCAAATTTTAAATTTTAATAATATAGCATAGAATATGCTGATTTAGATTACAAAATTACATGCCTAGTTTTCAAAAAACACATAAAAATACACGAGTTTTCAAAATTAGATGCATTTGTAACAATGAAGAAAAATTAGATTTATATTAAAGTAGCATATCTTGGTTGAGCATATCGCATTCAACGTGGTTCAAAATTAAAATTGCAAGACTAATTTTAATATCATAGTCTACAATTAGATTATAAAATAAAAACCCAACATAATAGTTTTCAAAAGTTAGTAAATTTTAACTACCACAAATATAAACACAAATTACTCAACAATTTTCTACAATTTTATTATATACCAACATAGCTTAAATTTTGTCTAACTCTTTATCGGATTCTATGTTAAGCTTTTCTTCTTTATCTAACTCATCTTCTATGCTATCCGAGACAAAATCATTTTCGTCGGGTTCTCTTATTTTATCTTGAACATTTTTAGTATCTCTTGTAAATTTAAAATATGTTTATTTTGGTCCAATCTAAAAATAAATTTAAAAAAAAAAACTTGCTTGCTCTAATGCGTGTTATGCGTGATTATTCGCGCTTATTCTCGCTTAATCATGTTTATTCTCGTGATATTCTCAAATCTATTAGGTGTCTAGGCGGTCAACAAAAAAAGTTGTGAGGCGGGCTTTTAGAAACATCTCTTTGAAAGTTGGACGTTAAATATTTTGACAAATTTGTAATCTAAGTCTAAGTAACGTGTGATTTAAATGGTTTAGGTTGACAATTTCATTAACGTGGAGACTCAGATTGGAGATCAAAAGTTACATTAATTGAAAGGTGGCGAGCATATTTGATAGAAAACTGGAATTTGCATAAGCCCCCTAATGTAATATTCTGAATCATTTGACGAATTTTTCTACCAATCTTAATTGCTATAAAATTGCACCTTGCGTGGATATATTGTTTGACAATTGAATTAGCACCCTCTACTTCAAGAAAACAAGTCAGTTTTAGATGCAACATACCTCAATAACAAATGAGTTGTAACCCTAATCATGTCTCTTTACAATAAGATTTGATTTTAATACTGACTAAGATTAAATAATATAATATGATGAACGTAAAATTTAGAAAATTGAACAAAATTTGACAATGTGATGACATAATTGAAATTTTCAATCCAATCGATGTTACCGCAATCAAAAGAACGAGTCAAGTAGAAATCGATTTGACAATATTATATTATAATTAAAGCGTACAATTATCCAATCAACGATACTTAACTTAAGTGTAGATACAATAATAATATTTTATTGAAAACCGGTGCATGGTATATGTGAATATCATTCAAAATTATTAAATAACTATTAATACTAATTATTTTCAAATAAAAAACTTGAAACCTTGCACATTTCTTTCCTTTTGAAATTTAAATACATATTTATTAGTTGATTGAGATTGAGAGAAAATTAAAAATAATTCATTAGTTCTACGGGAAAATGGCAAATTACACTAAAACCCTGCGAAAATTTTGGTTATTATCCTGACGTCCACTTTCTTTTTAAAAATTACATGCACCTTCATATGAGGTAAAATAAATTAAACATTTTATATTTTACCAATTGTTTCTACGCTAGATTTGAAAATATTAATATATTATCTATAAATTATCTCTCTCTTAAGAAATTATTATTATTATTATAATTTAGATTGCATCGTTGTTTTCTTGAGCAATGAAAGAGTTTGGTGAACTATATAGATATTTAGTAATGAATATAAAGAGAATCATTTCGAGAGCTCCTAATTCAAAATATAGTGTGGAAAGTATAATACTTGCATTTCGAAGTACAATCTTTCAGTTCAAGGTTTTTTTTTCCCCTTAAGAGTTTGTTGATCAGAGTATCGCAACAAAGTTTAAAACCTCAAAATCCTAAAAGGGATGTAAATCCTTTTCAATGTCTTCCACTCACCTTTCGTGCTAGTTCTCGATCAAACATAAACGTTTCATTTTAGGATAGGATTTGCAAGTTTGAATTTTCTCTTTTCTGGCCAACATTTGTTCATTTTTTAAATAAAAAAGTTAATTATGTGTTATTGAATTCATAGTCGATATGTCAATGTGCCAATGCTTTTTTTTTTTTTGATAAGAAACTCAATTGTCTTTTGTGCAAATGGAGAAAAAAGAGTTTTTATTATTTTAAAAAATGCTCTCATTTAATTTTTTTTAAAAAAAAAGAAAGAAAGAAAGATAGCTTTTAAGTTTATTTTCATTTATTTTGGATGAAAGGGAAAATTATAATTTTTGTAAAAGAATAAATGAGGTGTTGAATTATGAACTGCATCCCCAGGAATTTATGGTGCAACCAACTGCAGCAGATCAAGAATAGTTCACAGGGCCAAACCCCCTCTAACCTACAAACCCCCATGACGCAAACCCTTCCACCACCACTAGCTTCCGCCAACAAACACACACAAATATTTCCTAAAGATTTCGCCACACAGCACAGTATATGCATGATATCGAGCTTCTTCTCTCTCTAGGTAATTTGTATTCTCTCTCCAAATACAGTATAATACAGACTATCTCCTCCGCAATACCCATTTCAGCTTACGGATTTTTCCTAATTTCCTGTAATCTCTGATACACATTTACATTTTCCCGGAACCCCATTTGGGTTTTTCTGAAGTAATATATTTGGGGGATGGTTTTCTGGGATTTTAGATTAGCATTCGATTGATTTATTTGGTTTATGGATTCAAAATATTGGCCTGCAATAAAGAATGTTACATGGGCTACTTGGATTCTGATTGTTAATGCTTGTTAGTTGGTGTCATTTTGTTAAATGGCTATCAAAGATTTTGCTGAAATACTGATTTTGGTTGGTGGGTATGTTTGAAATATTGAGGGTAGTATTGGATCATGCTCTCTCTGCGCCTGGTTCGCAGATTTGGTACCGCGCCCCCATATTGCTGCTGCAGCTGCTGATGTGCCGTCTATTGACAAGGTTGGTTCTGCTAGGAATGGTGGGGAATCGAATAATAAACGAAAACCTATTAATATAGATGAGCCTGCGCTTGTTAAGTTGAAGAATGAAAGGGACCCTGAAAATTTGTTTAATTTGTTTAAGGCCAATGCCCACAATAAGGTGGTTGTTGAAAATCGATTTGCATTCGAGGATACAGTTTCTAGATTAGCTGGTGCTGGTCGGTTTGATTACATTGAGAATTTGCTAGACCATCAGAAGACTTTGCCGCAGGGTCGGCGAGAAGGATTCATACTTCGAATTATAATGTTGTATGGGAGGGCTGGAATGATTAAGCACGCTGTTAATACATTTTATGATATGCATTTGTATGGTTGTAAGAGGACTGTTAAGTCGTTTAATGCTGCGTTGAAGGTGTTGATTCAATCCCGTGATTTGGAGGCCATTGAATCTTTTCTTAGAGACGTGCCTTTCAATTTTGGCATCGAGCTAGATGTGTTTTCTATTAATATTGTTATCAAAGCATTTTGTGAAATGGGTATATTGGATAAAGCTTATCTGATCATGGTTGAGATGGAAAAGCTGGGAATAAGTCCTGACGTGATTACATACACAACACTAATAGCGGCCTTTTACAAGGCAAACCGATGGGAGATTGCCAATGGATTATGGAACCTTATGATACTAAAGGGTTGTCTTCCTAATGTGGCAACCTTCAATACCAGGATTCAATTCTTAGTGAATAACGGACGAGCTTGGGATGCTAACAAATTATTGGCTTTGATGCGTTGCTATGGGATATTTCCAGATGAGATAACGTATAATTTGGTGATTAAAGGCTTTTGCCGTGCTGGATATCTTGAAATGGTGATGAGAGTTTATAATGCTCTTTGCCATGAAGGATACAAGCCCAATCAAAAAATTTATCAGACCATGATCCACTATCTTTGTCGAACAGGTAAATTTGATTTGGCATATACTTTTTGTAAAGACAGTATGCAAAAGAATTGGTATCCTAGTGTGGATACCATCTATAAGCTGCTTGAAGGCCTTCGGACGGATGGAAAACTTGACAAACTTGAAAAGGCCAAATATATTTTTCTCTTGGCTAAGAAAAGGGTACCTCCTTTTTCTGGTGATCAAATCAGTGCCATGGAATCTAGATTGTCGAGGAGTTAAATTAGAACATTGGACGGTGAAGTGCATTTCATTGATGGGGGATGCTCCTTTGAGGGATGACATTCTGGTGAAGACATTCAATTTTCTTCAATTAATCTGGGGTACTGCCTTAATAACATGCATGGTGAAATGGAAGTTCTAAGAGGAGAGGAACCGCCTAAGTTATTGTAAGTTTTTTATGGAAATTATTGTCTCTCCTCTTTTTTGTAGTGTGCATGTTGATGTCCATAGATCTTTGTGTGCAAGTTTATGTCCGTCAACCAATGTTCTCTTTGCTTTGCATCTTCATGCCTACCACTACAATTTGTAATATTAATGCTTCATTGAGTGCACTCACCAACATCAAATCTTTACAAACTATAGAACATTTTTGTGACTTGTGCATGTTATTTTCCTTTGTAATCAGATTTGTGATGTTGAATGGAGTATCTGTAGAAGCAGCAAAGCATTCCTATTACACTAAATTGAGGCCCTGCAGTAATGGTTAGTTTTGCTATTCCTTGGCTACGCGCCTATGTACTTGTGGTTATCAAACAACTATTAATACTTTGCTCAAATTTGGTACATGAAGACTTAGCTATACATAAGAAATACATAGAGTGGATTCTGAGAGTGAGGTCAGGGTACTCAGAGATGGCTAATAAATGATCTTTATAATTTCATGCACGTGTACATATATGCACAAAACACTGACATGTACTCGTACACTCGCAAGGAAGAGGCAATTTTTTTCACCTAAGCATGGTCCCAAAAGTACCTGGATGCACAGAGCATCCTCCCTGTACTGAACATCTCTCAAGATCCACAAGCCTAGCGAAATTAGGCGTGAGTTCGTTTGGTTGCCTACAAAGAGATCATGCAAACTCGACCCTAGTTTGGTTAGATTTGTGGAGGTAATTCAAATTTAAGACTTAAGCACTGAGTATCAAGTGTCCCACTCATTATGAAGATTAAACAATATTAACTGGTGATAGAGGTAGTAAAATGAGATATTATTTTGTAGTTCATGCGGTAAAGAAACCAGAGATTTGCTACTTTTTTTGTCCCAAATTGAATGTCTTTATCTCCAGCTACTATCCAAATTAATTTTTACTTATTTGAATTTGAAAAAACCTATACTACCCGAACTACAATTAATTATATAACATCCATTTGTGCTTTACTGCTTTATATATCTTAAAGTCAAAGAAGGCATATGGTTCCTCACTGCATCCCATGTCAAATCTCTAGGTCAAAAATAAAAAAAGCATAAAAGGTGCACATGTTTTCAAGTTTACCTATCAACTTAGGACATTTGGTTTACAACGAATCTTACATGATGCATTTGGAATGACTATATTTGGAAGATTTGTAATAAATAATTGTTATATATGACTCTTGTCCTAGTATGTTGGTTGAATTAGTATATGATTTGAACCCGTCAAAAGTGGTTAATGTTTGCATGCTTCTTATTTTAATGAAAATCATAAGGGAACTTGGATGAATAATGTTTTTGTATGAGTTTTTCGAGAGCAGAACTTCAAGTCGCGTTCTGGTACTCCTATGACGCATTTGTGTTTTTGTGGAAGCTATTATCTGCTCTTTACTTCTGAGTATGTCCATATTGTCGTCAACCTATGCTGGATACATGGTTCAAAGTTTCAACATGTTTCCATTTTAGGAATATGAAATAAATGCTTCATTAATTTCAAAGCTATAATAATTTCAACAGAACCAATTTTATTGTCATCTTTTTCTTACATCACAATTGGCATCAGTGAAAGTCATAAGATGTAAACATGTTTTGTGCTCAATGTGTGGCAATTGATTTATTTTTTGTAGGAAAAGAAATGATTTTTGTCTAAAATATTTGTAGTTCTCCCTTGCATTCAGTTGATACCTGTAGTGGGAATGAGTTAAAACATTTTTAGTTCGGCTGCTGGAGGGAGGGACACATGATTAACAGGTTATCGATGATGAACCGAATTATATTGAAGTTGTAACTGTTTGGGGTATTGGTGGACTTCCATACCATCTGGCAAATGTAACAGTGTAACAGTGAATGAATAAACAGAAAATAGATTAGCAAAATTAAAGAAGAATAAACAAAGTACTATCTCCATTTATAGTACAATGATATGCTGTAACAACCTTAAATAGAGATTTTCTCTGATTGTCTGTCGAGCTAATATATATTTCCATTTCTTATGCAGGGCATATATTCAGGAAGCCTGCACTTTATTTGAAATTTTTGGGTCGTTTTTTGACTGACTGAAAGGTCAAAGGCGTCAAGCATATATCTGCCATATAATTGGTGGCTGAAGATATGACGATAGATTGGTGCATGATTTATAAATCAGGTGATTATGGAGGAACGAGGGAATTCCAGACTCTCGTAGAAGTATTTTGGGAATTCAAATCGGAAAAGTTGGTAATTTTTTTAGTGCTAAAATTTTTATACTCTCTTTTTTCTTAATGGGGCTCAATCATCAATATTTGTTCTGATTGCATGCCCCTATCATAGTTGAGAATATTTGATGGCTCTGTGAAAAATTTTAAATGTTACATACAATAAAAAAGAAAAATTGAGATTATATTCATGCAAAAGAAAGAATGTTGAATTGCAGGACCTCTTGTAATTGTTTCCTGGCTACTGATGGGTTTTTACTTTTTATTAGGGTTGGGTATCATTTTATACCTATGTTTAGTGAAAATTACATTCAAAGGTAAGCAGGTTTGTCAATCTTGTTACTACCGGCGCAGATGATGTAGTTCAAGAGGCTCGAAATCAGGACCTGAAATTTCAGAATTCTTAAAAAAGGACTGTTGGTATCGGATGGTCAGATACCTAAGGTTGGTATATCTTTGAAAGCTCAGACGAAGAGAATTCAAGCAGACTCCTTGAGTGCTATCTAAGCCGCTTTAGTAATTGTCATTATTCTCTGGTAGGATTTGCATTCAAGCACTTTTTTCATTTGGGTCCCTGGAAGACGATTTGCAGACTTGCAGAAATCCAGAAATCATACATTGTTCCTTGGTTGAATATTGAAACCGAAATGGGTTCGTCTTAATGAGGCAGCTGAAGAATGACCTTGAAGATTCAGAACAGTGGATATTTTGATGGGATTTATGTTTCTATTTTCTTCATTTATTGAATTTTTGGGAGACGATTCGTGACTTCTATGATCCATGTGATCCCTCCTAGATTTTCTTCATAAAAGAAAAATATGTTGCGGAAAATAAACTCGACTCTCTTTGTAATTTATAAAAGAATATTGCTATGTAGCATTTTTAGCAACGTGTTATTGATGTTACATGGCATTACTCTTCAATTTTTTTTTTTTTTTTTTTTATTTGAATACCTAATAATGTAAAAGTGATTGATCTAATTCTATTGAGTCTAACACGACATTAGCAAGCTTCATGACCCACAGCCAAAGATCACCTAGCATCACACTAGAATTAACAACAAAACAAATCTGAAGTTTACGGATTGGTGTATAATCCTGTTTTTAAGGTTTGATAATATAAAAACACGATTTTATTATTAGTAACACGACAATAATTGAATCAATTCTAGCTTAACAAACTGAGAGGGAATGTCCAAAAACCTGATATCTCTCATCAAACCCCTGCACACACCTAAATTCAAACCAAAACCTCCGTCAAAAATCCCCATAACGCCTCACATCAAGAAACTGACAAATGAGGTATGTAAAATCATCAGAACCCAAGAAATCCAATGGGAAAAAATCCTTGAAACCCGCTTTTCAGAAGAGGATGTCGCTCCTTCCGAAATTGCACACCTAGTGTTCGACAAAATTCGTAACTGTGAATTGGCTCTCAAATTCTTTGACTGGGTGTCGCAGAACAGCTTTTCTCTTGATGGGTTGGCTTATTCTTCGCTTTTGAAGCTCTTGGCTAGGTCTAAAGTGTTTACGGAAATTGGAAATTTGTTGGCAGAGTGTATGAAATGTGAAGAGAAGTTGCCAACGCGTGAGGCATTCGATGTTGTAATCCGAGCCTATTCGGAATCTGGGCAGGTTGAAAAAGCTCTCGAGTTGTATTCATTTGTGTTGAAAAAGCATAATGCGGTGCCCCATGTTTTGGCTTGTAATTCTTTGCTTAATGGGCTTGTAAACAACGGAAAACTCGAAATTGCACAGAATGTATATAAGGAAATGGTGGAGAGGGATGATGGTATTGAAAATATTTGTATAGATAATTATAGTGTTTGTATAATGGTTAGAGGGTTGTGTAAGAAAGGGAAGGTTGAGGAAGGTAAAAAGTTGATTGAGAAAAGGTGGGGAAAGAATGTCATTCCGAATATTGTGTTTTATAATACTCTTATTGACGGGTATTGCAAGAGGGGCGATGTTGACAGAGCTCATGGGCTTCTCAACGAGTTGAAATTGAAGGGATTTTTACCCACTGTGGAGACTTATGCGGCAATGATAAATGGGATTTGCAAAGAAGGGAGTTTTGAGAAACTCAGTGAACTTTTAAAGGAAATGGAATCAAGGGGCATCCAAGTTAACACTCAAATGTGTAATAGTATAATCGAAGGTAGATATAGGCATGGCTTTGTTGGTGATGCAGTAGAGACCACGAGGAAAATGATTGAGGTTGGTTGCGAGTTGGACATAGTGACATATAATATTTTGATTTCTAATGCATGTAGAGATGGTAAGTTACAGGAAGCTGAAAAGCTTTTAGAGCAGGTGCGAAGGAGGGGATGTATACCGAATAAGCTAAGTTTTACTCCTCTTATACACTCCTACTGCAGACAGGGGGATTTTGAGAGGGCTTCAAGCTTGGTTGTCGAGATGACAGAATGTGGACATAAACCTGATTTAGTAACTTATGGAGCTCTTGTACATGGGTTAGTTGTTGCTGGGGAGGTTGATGCTGCATTAACAATTCGAGACAAGATGATGGAGAGGGGTGTATCCCCTGATTCGGGTATTTACAATGTTTTGATGAATGGCTTATGCAAAACTGGAAGGTTTCTTGCAGCTAAGCAGCTTCTTTCAGAGATGCTTGGCCACAATGTACTACCTGATGTGTATGTTTATGCCACTTTGGTGGATGGATGTATCAGAAATGATAATCTTGATGAGGCAAAGAAACTCTTTGAGGATATACTTAAGAGGGGTATGGATCCTGGGGTTGTTGGGTACAATGCCATGATTAAGGGGTTCTGTAAATCTAGGATGATGAGAGACGCAATAATCTGTATGAATAGAATGGTAAATGGAAATATTTCTCCGGATGAATTTACTTATTCTACTATTATAGATGGGTATATAAAGCAACATGATTTGTATGGTGCATTAAAAGTTTTTAGCCTTATGATAAAACGGAATTCTACACCAAATGTGGTCACTTACACCTCTCTCATTGATGGGTTTTGTCGCAATGGATATTCTGTTGGAGCTGAAAAGATTTTTAGAGAGATGAAACTGAATGGTGCAACGCCCAATGTTGTGACTTATACTGTACTAATAGGAGGCTTCTGTAAAGAGGGAAAACTTGCAAAAGCAGCCTCTTTTTTCGAACAAATGCTTTTGAGCAAATGTAATCCCAATGATGTTACATTTCATTATCTGGTTAATGGGTTTTCGAAAAATGTATCTAGCACCATCTTGAACAGAAAGAATGAATCTGATATACAGGGGACTATGCTTCTAGAGGTTTTTGGAAGGATGATATCAGATGGTTGGGATCCTATTTCGGCTGCATATAATGCAATTATTGGCTGCCTTTGTTTACACGGAATGCTTACAATTGCATTGCAGTTGAGTGATAAGATGTGGAATAAGGGGCTCCCTCCAGATTCAGTAACTTTTACTGCCCTGTTAAGTGGAATTTGTTTAGTAGGAAAATCTAAAGAATGGAGGAGCATAGTTACTTGCAACCTAGATGAGCCTGAGCTCAATGTTGCTATAAAGTACTCGCAAATATTTGAACGCTATCTAAATGATGGAGTGTCTGCTGAGGCTTCAACGATTTTACATACCTTGGTCAAAGACCGAAAATCTCATGATCAGGAAGCGAATGGTCTCAGAATATAAAAGAGTTAGTATGGGTGAATTTTCAAGGTCTCATTCCTTGTTATTTCATATGAGAAAGTGTATTTTTGGTATCAACCTAAAACACGAGGGAGTAACATGAAGTGAAAAGAGCTATTACCATCCAATTTCTCTCCCAGTGTTTTTGATTGCTCATCCTACAGCTGATTGGATATCTACATATGACTATTTGTCTATTTGCACCATATACGCTCGTTTCGCTTCTACAGCTTATCCTAGTAGAATGGTCTTGTCATTTACTTAATTTCAACAATTTTTTGAAATCTGCTGGTAATAATGGGTTAATATCATCATTGTATATTTCTTGATGTAGGTGATTCACATCATCCGGATGAAAGTCCATCAGATATCTACATGTTGGGGTTAGAATGATTGATTTGTGGCATAAAAAAGTGGGAACATTTTTTCTTTAAGGTATGTACTATAGACTTATTTGCATGTAACAATGCGAGTTGTTTCTAGTTCCATGTACCAAGTCACCCGTTTAATATATAAATAGTTTATTTAATACGAGTTAATGAACTCGGTTAATTTGAGTACGACCTCATAGGAGACTGAGAAATTCAAAATTTGTAACTGCTAGAATGTGCATAAACATCTCACTATTTAGTCAATGACTACTTTCCCTATATATTTGGCTAGAGCCTAGACTTAATAGTAAGTCAAACTTTTAATTAAATTTTCTATTTCTTTTTCAAGCTTAGCTGAACGTGCTCTCAGTCAAGTCATGAAAAATGCAGGCCTGGTTGCACGGAATGGTTATTCATTTTCCACTTTGGTAATTCCTTTATCGCCATTTTGTTAATCCTCTTCTTGTCATCCTATGTTCTAGTCGTCCCGGTTCCAATCTTTCTTGTTGCATGAATTGATTATGGCTTTGTTACCATTGATTTGGAGCCTTACAAATTTTAATGTTACAGGATACATCATGGTGCAGGCTATGGTAAATATGGATTGACAAGGTAACATTTTCTCATCAGAAGAAGAGATTCTGAATCTCTTGAAATGGCCATTTTATCATTTTCTACTGTTCTTCTACAATTGATTTTACTCTTAAGGGCAAAACATTTTTCCCCGCATAAACTGATTTTCAGTTCCAACAAGAACCTTATATGGATGATACAGCAATTCAGAAGAAAATGGAAACTGATTGTAGTCTCATAGTGATGAGCAAGTATTACAGAGAAATGCTTTCTATTCTTTTCAGGCCTTCACAATACAAGCATTTTCAATAGATGTTACTTTCAGTGACTTGCAATCTTGGTCTTTATCCAAAATGCTGCGGCTGAAAATCGTATAGATTTTAAGGATAACCTCCTCAAGATTAGATAAGATTCATAAGAACAACTTTTCTCTTGTGTTCGAGTTTCTTTTCAATTTAGGTCAAGCCTGAAATGAGCTTGTTCTTATGGTTCTTGGTGATATCTTAAAAGAACCCACCATTTATATTTGATACATTCTTGCAATGAAAGGATTATAGGAAATGGAATCTAGGGATGAAACTGTCCTGTGTCCACCCCGCCACGAATGGATTCCCCCTTTTCGGTTCGAAGGATTGGAGCAGAGACGGGGAACGTGGACATCAAGAATTTTATTTACTTTCATATTTTTAAATTTAAAATTCTTATTTTTTATTTATTTTTATATTTTTAAATTTAAATTTTATTTCAAAAATAAATAAGTTAATGAGAAAATGAGAATATTTTAATCTCTGGCTCGTCCCACCAAAAAAATAAAAAGTGAAAATGCCCATCAAGGGAGAGGCTTTCTACCAGGCTCAATTTGAGCAAGTTTTTGATCATGCAAGGCGAGAATCCAACCAAATAGTTCTAGCAACTTGCAACCAAAAATAGATTTAAGACGAGAACAATTTTGTAAGTAATGAATTCAAACTCATGAATTACAAAGAAAAAATGAGTTGAAAATATATAAATTCAAACATCTGCGAACCAGGTATACACTCGGTTGACGACTTGACGTACAGAACTCAAATAAACAATCGTTGAATGAGAAAATTATCCCTCGAGGAAAATGTCAGCAGGCTAATGAAGGAATGTGAATTTTGGGAAACTAACCTCATAACTTGAACTCACAAAAGCAGTCAGGTAAAGCAGATCCTACACCCATTACAAAATCATCTCTATGAACTCTCCATAGGGCTTCAAGCAGTGCCTTCCCCTTGAGCCCCTGAGAAGTTAACACAGCAAAACCCCTCCGGCTTAAGAAAAGTGTTTTCGGCAACCCCTTGAAAGCACGCATTGCTGCAACCATTTTATCCATATTTCCAAAATAAGTTGCCACATATGAATCACTGCTGATGGACACATAATAATCCAGTGCAGCTTTCGTGTTTCCATGCATGTTTGCAAAGTCCTCAACACTGTGAAGGGTCAACTTAGTAAAAACATTCGTATAGACTGAAGTTAACCCTTCGAGTTCCATCAGGCCATCCCCGGCTGCCAAATAAATATTCGTGTCTATTGGGATAGAAAGAGCTTGAAGAATGATAGCGGTTTCATTTGGTGTGAGGGGACACTTTCCCCGGTTTCTCCATATACGGGCCTGTTCTCCAGTCCAGGCTTTCCGGTCTCCTCGTGCAGCATCTATGGCTTGCATAGAAGCAGGAGACAGATTAGAGTACTCACATTGACTATAAGCTACCATGTCGGGTTCAAACCGAAGGTGAAGCGAAAGGAAGGGCTTCGGTATAGCTTCTAGAAGCTCAGACGCTTTCTTCTCCAATGTGCTGGTTAAGCGCAGAGCATTGTAACATGCCTGGCAGAATGCAGCTTTGGCATGCAGTGGATACCTACAAAATTTATGATTATAAGATGCACTCCGGAATATTGATGAACACAACTTGCAAAAATTGCAAATGCATGGTAAAGGGCAAGAACTTATCAAGAAGAATGTTCATGACATGTCTGGCAGTCCAGCAAGTCCCCTTTTCCTAAAATTATAAATTAAATAAATAATCTATTTTTCTACCATTATAGCCCGAATTATCATTTAAGTCCAAGGCTGTATATTCCAATAAAAATCGGGTTTTAAGGCAACTATTTGGAAATAGATAAGTAGATCAGCAATGAACTTAATTTTTTCAAATTATTTATGAAAGTCCTCAATGATTTCAAATTCATTGACTGCAGCAAGAAACCTTTACCAAGATTAAAACCACTAACCCCACCCCTAGGCAGAAAAAGAAAAAGAAGCAACCACCAACCCAAGGCAACATACAATAGAACAAGAAAAAAGCAGGAACAAGTGACCAGAGAAGAAAGCAAGGTTGACTAGAAACTGTGTTATAAGTATGATAAGACAATTTTTACTAGAACAAAGGAATTCAAGAATTCACAGTGGTACCTATCCCTTCTTTGACTCATTGCTGGTGTGATTGAAATATAATGATGCTCCAAAAGGGAAGGAAGCACACTTTCAACATAGTCATATAGACCTTTACGTTTGCTACAATCAACATGAAAAGGTTCTTTTGATGCAATCTCTGCAGGCAACTCTTTTACTACTTTGATGAAGCCGCTCATTTGTTGGATGAAATAATCTACATCAAATATATCTCCAAATTCACTGCATGGTGAAATATTAAGTCAGGCCACACTGTTGCTTGCATTGAATGAATGAAAATCACAAAAGCAATTGAAGATGAATTTCTTTGGGTCAGCAGACTGCTGAATGTTTCTCACCCACATAATACTAACCAAGTAACACAACCCTAACTTAAAGACGAGATATTTGAGAGCAGGACCAACTTAGAGCATTCAAGAGATATTTACATACATGGATAGTTACACAGGTAGGTTTTGTCAGTGATTAAATGGAATTCAAGGAGAGATTATAAGTGTTTCTAGTCTCCAACACAATAAAGTGAGGTAGAAAATTCCTTTTCTCGGGTCGAAAGAAATCAATTTACTTCACCTAAAGTTAGTTTAAGGGACTCATTCTTTTTAGATGCAAAGGAATAGTCCTTTGTCCCTAGACTCACAACCATTGCTCACCTGGATTCATTCCAATATGCAGCCACTTCAAATTTGGGCAAAACAAGAGTAGCGTTCAGCAAGCGAGCAACTCCAACACCATCACACAACTACAATCATTAGAGCGAATGTCAATTAAAATTAATGAAATGGTAGAAAAAGAAAGCGATAAGGGGCGAAGCCAACATAATCAATAGATAATGTGACATGGTACTCACATCCCTCCTCATCTGATTGAGCCCTCCATAGCAATCCACTCGAATATACCCATTACTCTTGGCTGATAGAGCTGTAGCATTTCAACAACAAAAACCAAATGCAAATGTCTGCATTGGAAGCCAGTCAAAATTGACTTAGAAAGAAAAATCAAACCACCCCAAAATTGAAAAGAAAAATACTATGCATACTCCCCCACATTCTGAATTTGTTGCCTATATTTAGGATAAAATACCTCAAGTAATCTCTACTTTGAAAGTTACCTAGAGAAATGAATAGAATTTAATCCTAACATGCAGCTAGGACGAGTACCCAACATTCAGCTTCCAGTGAGTGTCCCTCCTCCCCCCGCAGGCTGGCAATTGAAGTATGACAGCGAGCCCTCTCTCTCTCTCTCTCGATGTAACTCTTAGGTATAGAATTTCATTATATAAATCCCCCCATGTTATTTTCCACCAGTTTCTCCATAGAAGTCTAAATTTTACTATGTTCTCCCCTACTCAGGGTTTACATCATAATTAATTTTTCCATGACTGCATTACATCTGTGTAAGTATAATAGCATTCTCTGGCAAAGGAGGAGAAGGTGTTAGAGGCAAGGTTTTGTATTGACTGGAGTGGGCAAACCGAGAAGACAGATACCGGGGGTGGTGATTAAGGGAAAATGATAGTTAGGGAATGAATGCCTTGGCTATTGCTAATGTTAGTTTTGCTGACTTTCTTCTCTTGATGGTGTCAATGCTGCAACAGTGGAATTTTATTTCTCAATGCAAAACTGGCATGTTGTCAAGAAAATTCAACTGGCGCAGGCCAATAAACTTGAAGACATGTTTAGTATTCTTTTGATATCAATGGTCAAAGAGCTTTACTTATCTTTGCTTCAGTACTGGCTCAATATTGTGGTTGTGATGGTTGAAGAATGCAGAAGGTTTTGATTTGGCGACACGCGTTCTTTCAGCTTTCCCAGTACAAAACAAAAGGAATAAACAGTCCTAAACGCAAAACGAGACATAGTACTCTATAAATGAAAACTTTTATTACAACTCATTTGGAAGAATTAGATGGAGCAAGAGAGATCATATATTGATTAAAAGGAGACATATCAAGAGAGGCAAGACTTAACGATCCACACTTTCCCAGATTGTGTGCTCAATGGTTAATTGCAATAGGGAAATTCTTCACCTTTGTATAAAATGGTGTGGGTTGACGTGTGTGGGAACCAGAATAATGTACCATTTTAAATACAGATGCACATTATTAAATTATGTAGGATTTATCTCTTAGTTATTTTTGTACACTCCCTTGAATATTCATTTGGAACCAAACACTAAAAGAGGTTTATTTATCCTAGCCTTATCCTTCCTTGTCCTCAGTGATATCCAAGTTTTATACAATGGCAGTCGAAGTTCATTCTTGCTCAGTATGCTTGGTTGTGCCTAAAAGCTACCCCTTTTTTTTAAAGTACGTATAGGCAAATGGTAATTACTTTCATAACCTGATCCCAAGTTAAAACAAAATAATACGTTCAAAAAGTAGCAAAGGGATTTTAAAATCAGCAAAAGATGAAAAATCTAACCAGCAGGGTGGCCTTGAAGCCACCAATTGCAAGGTCTCCATTCAACAATCCTTCGAAGACTCCATATCTCTGGTCTTTCTGAACTGCAATTCCCATTATATTACTTAGATCGGAAAATATAGACACGCCAAAAATTAAATACTAATTTCAAAAAAATAAAAAAATCACGGAATTTAACACTTGTTAAAGATAATTAAAATAACAGAATCGTTAATGACTTACAGTGAAGAAATTACAGGGTATTGGAAGAAGGGAAAAGACGGTGCGAATAGAATTAGGGCTAGAAATATTGAGAAAAATATGACTGTAATGCTCAATAAGGTTTTTCCCACCGTTGGAACAATCATTGAAAATTATGCGTTGTGTTCTGTTCCGGATATAGAAATTGGGTGTTGAATGAGAAAGAACAAGATCTGTCTAATTTTGTACAGTTGCTGAGTGTCAAGTCTCCAATTATACTTTTGGCAACGGTGCATACACAGGTGTAAAGTTGGACTGTCGAGTGTCGCGAGGCTAGTTAGGACAGTCGGCTGTGTTTGATTTTAATTAAAATTAGATTTTTAAAAAAAATTAATAAAGTATGTTATTGAAAAATTGTAAAAATCGCGTTAGATGTGTAGTTAAAATTTTGACTTTATTTTTTAACAAAATTTTAATTGAAGTGAAACAAACTCTTAATTAGACAAAACGAGTCATATTGATTTGGTATTGCAATGTTCGATCGATAAACACCGTAGTTTAAAACTTAACTAACGGATTCAATTTAATTTGCAGTTTGACGCTTTTTTATCATACAGTTCTATCTAGATACATATTGGCAATATTGGCCTTCTTAACATGCTTATCACTAAAATATATTTAAATAATAAGTTGCCAATGTAATTACAAAATATTTTATTTCAATGGACTTATATTAAATATGTGGTAGATCAATAGTGGCAAACAATGATTTTTTAACTAATTTAAAAAAATTCTTAAGAGTTAAACTTAATTTATTATTATTATTATAAGATTGAGCTAGTGAAAGTGAGCTTAAAAATGCAAGACACATAATCGTTGATACTTAAACTCTTGGAATGACAAAACATGCCTATTGATGTGGAATTTGTTGTTGGCAAATTTAAAATTGAAATAACATCGAAAAACAACATCAACTCTTTTTTTATGGAGTAAAGAGTTGGGGATGAAGCCTTATGTTGAGTAAGTGCATCTACGACTGATCATGTTCTATCTTGATTGTTCGACTTGCTTTAGCATCATTAGAATGCTAGTAGAACATGACATGTTAGAATGTACATCACGCAGTGTTGAGAATCTTTTGGGACATGTTGGTCTTCATGATATCGAAACTGAGATGGCTTCTATATGTTGATCCTAACTTGTGTCTGACCAATGTACCAATCGAAGATAAAATAAGAGCACAATGTTGATGATTAAAATATGTTTTGCATAGATCTAAAAAAGTTTTTGTTTAGATGTAATCTATACTACTTATAAAAGGGGCTTAAATGGAGAAACATTTTTGGACTATTCTACCCTTACAAATTTTTTAAAACTCCATATTAACCTTTAGTATTCATTAATGTATAATTACTTTTTTAATACTTTATTTATTACTCTTTTATTATTCATCCTTATTGTACATTAAAAAATTTCAACAATGTACTAAATATACAATTAAAATTTTTAAACATTTAATCTATTAAATTAAATATGAAGGTGAAAATATGATCACAATTTTTATTTATTTATTTATTTATTGTACTTATAAAAGGGGCTTAAATGGAGAAACATTTTTGGACTATTCTACCCTTACAAATTTTTTAAAACTCCATATTAACCTTTAGTATTCATTAATGTATAATTACTTTTTTAATACTTTATTTATTACTCTTTTATTATTCATCCTTATTGTACATTAAAAATTTCAACAATGTACTAAATATACAATTAAAATTTTTAAACATTTAATCTATTAAATTAAATATGAAGGTGAAAATATGATCACAATTTTTATTTATTTATTTATTTATTGTACTTATAAAAGGGGCTTAAATGGAGAAACATTTTGGACTATTCTACCCTTACAAATTTTTAAAACTCCATATTAACCTTTAGTATTCATTAATGTATAATTACTTTTTTAATACTTTATTTATTACTCTTTTATTATTCATCCTTATTGTACATTAAAAAATTTCAACAATGTACTAAATATACAATTAAAATTTTTAAACATTTAATCTATTAAATTAAATATGAAGGTGAAAATATGATCACAATTTTTATTTATTTATTTATTTATTGCATTAAGTAGATAAAAGGAATGAGAAATGAGTTTCAACAAAAAGAAAAAAAAAATGAATGCGAAAAATTGTAACTTTGTTTATTACCGTATTTAAAATTCAAATTATAGTTGTCAAATATTGTAACTTCTTTAATTTTGTTTCTTATTCACATTTATGACGTTTTATTTACGTCGTCAAATCAAACACGTCTGCTAAAAAGAGAACATACACAAAAAATATTCTTAATGAGGAACTACTACTCCAACAAATGTATGATATTATGTAGTTAATTATTACATTTTCTCACAATAAAATTAGTAATTATTAATTTTATTATTAAGTAAAATGCAACCTCAAGATTATTAATACTATAAGATTTGATATCAATTGTTTGTCAATCATCAAAATTTAAATCACCAAAAGGTCTTAATTGTGTTCAAGTTATTATTGATATTATCACCATATAAAACTCTTTAAATGAATTCAATTATCTTTTAATATTTATTTTTTACTCTTTTACTGTTCATTATTATTGTACATTAAATTTTTAACAATTTGTTAAACGTAAATTTAAAATTTGTAAATATTCAACATATTAAATTAAATATGAAGGTGAAAAGACAATCTCAACTTTTTTTTGCCTTACATAGATGAAGGAAATGAGAAATGAATTTAAAAAAAAAATGAATGGAAAAATTGTAACTTTTTTATTACCATATTAAAATTCAAATCATGGAGACGAAAATATTATAATTGTACTTCTATGAATGTAAATAAAATATCAACATCGAACAATACAAAACAACATGTTATCAACAACCCTTTTTTTTTATCTTTATTGCAATTGTTACTTTAATATTTTAATTATTAATAATTAAAAATAAAAAATATTTGAAAATATTAAAATTAACAATATAATTACAAAAGCACGTGCAACGCACGCGTATTTAACTAGTCTCAATAAAACATGTCAGAAAGTTTCCACGAACTTGCATTGGACCTCCTCACGTTTATGTAATGATGAGACACCGAAAAAAAAAAGAAAAATTTGTTTAGTTACAAAATTTGTCCACTCATGGAGGTAACTTCATGGCCTGGCAGAAAAGATGCATTTCCTCTTCGCAACTCTCAAGGTAGTTTGTCTTAAACCTGCAGAGCATGAGGCAGAAACAACAGCTGAGACACACACAAGGCAGAAATGGTTGAGAATAACTAAATTGTACAAGTCATATTTGACACAAGGCACATCGGAGGATATACGCTTTTGACATACTTGGTACACTAAACTGAATAAGATCGACAAAATTAAGAAAGAGAGACGTGATATATTTGTTTGTTTCATGTCCAATTCAGCGTGCCAAACAATGTCACTTGATGTTTACAAGAAGGTGGCAACACTAAAGGAGTTGTAGTAGAAACTTGAGACTATATAAAGACGTAGAACTAAGAAATTTTTTGTTAAAAGTGATTTGTGCTGAATCAATTTTATGAAATTTAGTATATCATATCCTCCATCGTGGAAAGATAGTAAAGAAACTCTAAAACACAATAAAGAAGATACGTCTCTCGAGGACTAGGAAATCATCTTTGAATAGAGTAGGATTACATAAGCAAGGGAGAATAAAGGAGAAGAGAACAAAGAGAAAATTGTTTAAGTTTAGAAGGTCAAAGTGGCGGGGAGAGAACCATCAAGAAAACCAGAAAAAGATGAGGAACAAACATTTTATCAACGGCAATATGCTTGGTCCCGCTTATGGGGTCAAATCAATACGTTCTAAGAAGATATATTTGAATATCAATATCATCAATCTCAAACCAAATCCATCAATCGAATCAATGTTTCGAGAAATATGAGACATCTAAGTCATACAAGTAAAGAGATGTATTGATGGAGAAGGAAAAGAAAAAACATGAACAATGATTCAATTGATGATGAAGAAAGAGAATCATTGGTTCAGTTTTCCGCCTAAACGACAGAAAAAAGTATTGATCAAATTCCATTGAGTTTGACTCATAATGATCAATTGATCATTTATCAAAAAAACTCTGGTCATCAAATGATTGGACAACCTCAACCTGGAGCAATTTACTTACGACACTCAATTGACATGCATAAAAGTATATATTAAATTATGAGTTCCATACATCCTGTTTAGCAGAAAGATGGGTATTCGTTGCTCAATATCAGAAATTCTAGAAGAACAAGGCTCCATTTGTGTTATCTTTTCTACTCTAAAAGACTAAGTTATGGGGAAAAAAAAGCTAGAATTTATACATCCAAAGTTGATTTGTCGTGAGTATTTATCGAATGTCTACACACGTGACTAGTAAAATGTGGTGGAACATAAAATACAGGAAAATTATAGTCCCCATTCTGTACTTTAATGAGCACTTGAACTCATGTTCACTTATCATGACATTTGAAAAAGTTAAATTCTGGTCATAAATAATAGATAACATGAAATTGTACTCACATACGGTCTCGTCCGATTGAGCCCACAATAGTAACTCACTTGAATGCAAGCTGCAGCTTGTCAACACAAACAAGAAAACAAATGCAAAATGCCTGCACTGGAAAGTAAAATGGACTTAGGAAAACTAAACCGCCAAAAGAAATTCAAAATGAAAAACCACGTGTACACATATGTACCCGATTGTATGCTCAAAATCACAACTAGTGCCTCAATAAATTGCCAATGCTGTAAACAAAGGAAGAGAAATTAATCATAATATGTAACTAGAATATGTATAGAAAACAAATCATTCATATATTTTGGCTTCATTGAATCCTGAATTTCAGTGTGGAAAGGGACAGGAACAATACACTGGAGTAACTAATTTTCAACACTTCTTGTGTCCCACAAACAGAAATGTAATTTAGATATTCTTCAAATAAGATCGAACGTTATGAAAAATAAAGAAAGGAAGACGACATGCAAATTCAAAATATATCCCTTTGTTATGATTGTATATTCATTTCCCTTGTTTTTGTCTTTAGAACCAAACACGGGAAAGATTTTCCAGGGTTTTCCGTCCTTGTCGGTGATGGTAATTCACATCATTCTTTCTTAGGGACTTATTATCGTAGTATACATTTTAAATCCATCGAGTTTAGTATCAAGATCTCCCTAAAGAGAAATAACAGCGAATACTTTCCAATGTGATCCCAAATCGAAAAAGCAATTAGAATCCTAACAAAGACATAAATTAGGAAGGCTTGTTTAGAACAATATTTAAACGAAAAAAGAGAGAGTAATCACTTGATTTCCCTTGAGGACACCAATTACAAGGTTTCCCTTCAACGATCCTGCTAAGACTCCTTATCTCTGGACTCAGTCTTCGTGTGTCAGAACACTCCTGACAATAGATTGGTACCACCGTAAATACAATGCCAGGACAGTCTCCGCAGTCTAAGCAACTGGAAGGGAGTTGCATTGGCAACTTAATGTTATTTTCACATGGTTTTCCATATTGTGTTCAAAGTACTCTCTCACTGGAAGCTTTTGTTGAATATTAATCACTTTCTTCATACCATTCCTCTTCAGTTCTCACCCTTGTGTGCGCCCTGTTACCTCTCATGATGGTCGATAGCTCTTGTATTGTACAAGAAGTGCTTCTTTCCATCTTTTCTGCTAATATATCTGTTATCTCGACCAATCCCATCCCTACAAGTTTGTTCCTCAACAACTCACATGTCGTAGTGTATGGGGGTATCCCTTCGTCAATCATCATTTCAAAGTGTTTACACGCTTCCTCGAGTTTCCCTTTCTTCTTACAAAGACCATGAACCATGACAGCATATGTCGAAACTGAAGGATAAAATCCTCTCTCTTCCATGGAATCCCAAACTTTCTCAACTCTATCAAACCTTCCTATTCTAATGAGCATTTTAAGCACCATATTATACGTATGCCTGTCGGGTTCACAAGCATCTCTATCCATTCTTGAAATGAGCTTTAGTGCCTTATTAACTTCATTATGATCACAATGAAAAGCCAAAATAGTATTATAACTCCAAGTATCCGGGTTAACCCTTCTCTCAATCATCTCATCTAGAAGCTCGTAAGCTTCATCCACCTTATCATTCATACAAAGCTTCTTAATAATACAATTGTAAGTAAACACATTAGGCACAAGATCATACTTTCTCATGGAATCGAGGACCCTAAAAGCTGAATGAAGATTATTCGCTTCACAAGAAGCACGAATAAATATTGAATATGTATATGCATCCGGTTCTAACCCCTTATGCCTCATCCCTTGGAACAATTCATATGCCTCATTTACCTTCTGTCCCTTACATAAAGCCTCCAACATACTATTCCAAGCAAGCAGATCCACTCCACACCCTCTCTCAAGCATTTCATCAAAAAGTCTCTGTGCATCACTTGACTCTCCAATCTCACCCCAACCCCTGATCAAAATGCTATAAGTTTTCACAGTCGGGGTAAAATCGCCTTTAACTCTGTCAAAAACATCATGGGCATGCTTCACATGCTTCTTTTTGCACAGTATATACAAAAGCTGATCCAGATCATCTACACAAGGCCTAATTCCAAAATCAGCCATGTTATTGAAAGCCCTTATGGCATCAGCAGGTAAATTAGCTCTACTATATGCCCTAAAAACAACCCAGAAAATTTCTCGGCTAATTTCAAAAGGTTCAGCCCTTTTCATCTCTACTAAAAAATCCCATAGCAATGGGAACTGTCTGCTACTCCCCAAGATATCCACAAGAATGTGGTGTGCTTCTTTACTGTGCTGAAAACCCGGAATTTTCTGAGCCCAAATAAAGAATCTGTGAGCAGAAAACCCAAGATTTTTACATCTCTTCAATACTTGATCAACCAAATTTGCATTGATTTCTGAAATAAATGGAGTGAGAGCTGAATCAAGGTCATGGTGGGGACTTCTATAGTCACTGAGAATGCGGGAAAGGTCATTGACAAGGTGATGGGAAGAAGAATCTTTTAAGAATTGTTGGGGTTGAATTGAAAGTGGTTGAGATGAAAATGGAATGGACTTTTGGCGGTGAAATACGGGGAGGTTGAGAAAACTGCGGGTGGTATCGGGATCAATGTGGGGTTGAATTTGAAAGAGAAGAGAGTGGATGAGTGAAGGGAAGAAATTATAGGTGGGTCTGGCGTGAGTGGAGAGTGATCTAATCGCCATTTTTGCAGCACAGTTGAGCTTGAAACACAGCGATTTAAGGGCAAAGAGTTGAAAGGAGAGCAATCCTCAACAAGTACGACCACGTATGGGGTTTATACTACCCACTGCGACAAGGTTAAGGAAGTTCGAGACTTGACAAAGGAGAGCCGGGAACTGAAGCACCTGTCTGCAAAAAAAACCCAAAAGAATGATAGTTGTGTAAAAAAAAAAAAATATCCTCCAGCCCGTCAATTCTATCTCTTGGATAAATTTTATTTTTGACAATTTTGTACACATGTTTAACTACTAGTATACCGCTTACCCACGGTGAGATCTGACCGTAGGGTCAGAATTCAAATTCAATGGCAAGTGAATATTACGAAACATTGCAATTGTGGGCTGCAAAATAATAATTAAATAATTATTAGTAATAATACATTCATATTACCAATTGAAATGAAAACAGGATGACCATATACAATGAATCCAAAGTAAAGTGTTAAAACAGTACAATTCAATTCCATCATCAATGCTTAATATTTAAATTCTTTAAATTCATTTCCTTACAATTAATGATCAGAGAAAATATTGAGCACAAGAAGAAATTACCTCTACCATTTCTAACATTTTAATTTAACCCAGATCGGCAAAGTAAATTATGGTGGTATACTATGAATATGATGGCCATAACCATGGTTATCTAACCCGCCCGGACATCGACCCGAACAAAAAAGCGGGTCACCGAGTTGCTAGTTCAACAAGTAATCCGGTGGTTGAACCGGTAGGACAATTTATGTTGAACCAATAAGTCTATTTTTATTAAATATAACATAAAATCATAAATTATTACACTACAATAAATTAACATTATATTAATTTTGTGACTAAATATCTATGCAAGTCCAAATCAAACAAAATACTATAAATATAGTAGAAAATCATCACCGTATTTAGCAAAATAAGTACGATACTATTAATATCATCAACTAATTTTTGTAAAAACAATAAAAATTATAATACTTCATTGTATTAACATTTCATAAATAGAGTGGAGAAGTACTTGGTGTATCTTTTGTGTAAAATAGGGTAATAAAAAAAATAAAAAATTTTATTATGTAATGACCGGACGGGTCGTGTTATGAGTCACCGGGTTAATTAAAAAATCGACGGTTTTTCGGGTTGTAAATGGTACGATTGCTGGGCTTGGGGCACCAAGTCGCGATTTTCCATGACCGGCCCGAGTTTAATAACATTGCCCACAACTGATTCTGCCAAACATCTTGTGTGGTATCTAAATTGTATTTCTTAAATAATTAACACCAATCAATCCCACAAAATACGCATATAACGGCATAGAAAATGTAGTATCTTATATTTCCAGGACCTAACACCAATTCATTCACTCGGCAAATTTCTTTGTGCATTTTTGCGAGTACATATAACATTTTCTACCAATAAAATACACTTTGTTTCTTTATGAATGATATGATTATAAATACCAAGAATTAAGGATCCTAGAAAATAATTCAACCTTTCCAACTAGGTTCTTGTGAAAGTCACCTCTGCCTTATAGCTCAAGTTCAACCAGCCTTGTGAATTATCAGAAAAAAGGGTTCAACCAGTTTTAGCATAAAATTGGACCAAGTGAAGATCCATTGTGTAGAAGACTCTGCAAAATGGTTTCAACTCTTTTGGAACCACTATCTAGACCTTATAATAAAACCCAAATTACTGAAAATATTGTCTACAGCCATGCCAAATTGGGAAAATGCAATAGAAAAAAGAATCAGTTACATAAGAAAGTTGGCCAGCAGAACTGAATCATTGAAGGACCCTCCATGTTGAGCATCCCTAAATGCTTAACTCCTGCTGCCTTAACCTACAAGGTGAACTTTCAAGGCTAGCATAAATAAGTAAAAGCCAATTCTAAAATCCCATCCATTTGGCTATAAATCATATCTACTTCTGATTAACATATGCCAAAGGGAACAAGGTCCCAGTAGGAAATGTTGTAACTCACAACCGCTTAGCTACCATAGATATGCTCTTAGACAACTTGGTGAACTGATGTTAGATACGCAGTAGTTTTACTTTATAGTCTACACCTGTCAACAATTTCACATTCCTCTCATATCTAAAGCATCTCCTCACAACCACTTCCAGTCATAAACTTACTAAATCATCCTCGTGGAACTTTTCCAAGATGTCAAATTGGCTTTTTTTTGGGTACTTTCTCATTCCAAATAATCATTCATACACATAAAAGGAAAAGTAAGTTACACTTTCAAATAAATCCCCACAATCTCATTCCCTCCCACACCCCCAAACACCCAAAAAAGAAAAATGAGAAAATTTTATGTACGGTGTTGAAAAAAAATCCTCAAAACCAGCAAATTTTATTCTAATTTGAATTCCCAAAACTAGAAAACCAAAAACCCGAATTAAAAAACATTGTATATCCCTCAGGAATAAATTAAACGTCTAAAATCTCACAAAAGATCCCGATAATAAATAAAAACACGTGCAAATCAGCAACAATCAAGAATTACATGCACATACGTGTATAAACCCAAAAAGACTGACAGACAGAGAGGAGGGGAAAGAAAGAAGGTACCTTTATGCTTCAGGGCAATCATCTTGATTCTTCGTGTGGTTAAGAATCATGAGATTATTGATTGATTGAGGGGAGAAAATCTGGAGACGATTGAGCGAGAGGGAGAGAGATAGAGGGGTTCGTTTAAGCGGATTTTGCAGAGAGCGAACGCGATTGTGAGAGAGAGAGAGAGGGAGCTCTTTGATTGAGCGAGATTGAGCGAGAGGGAGAAAGGTTGGGGGGGATTCTTTGAGCAGGTTTTGCAGACGGACGGAGGGGAGCACTTTTTTTTGCAGACGTAGTGACGGATTTTTTTGGAAAAATGCTGGTTGTACACCCAGCTTTACCGGATGGTTTACCGCAACAGTTAAAAAATAAAAATAAATAAATGACTAATTTGCCCCTCAAATAATTTCAAATAACAACAAGAAGGATGAAAGTAGATTGAAGGAGAAGACGGCAGCCAACTTGAGGAGAGAGAAGAAAAGTCCCTGAAAAAGAGCTTTTGACTCTCTTTCTTCCCAATGCAGATTCACAACTTGAATCCTTTCTCTAACATTTCTTGTTCATGTTGTTCTTGATTCAATAAAGGGTCCTTGGACCAAATTTTTCGCCCCATATTCAGCCATACATTAAAGGTTTTTTTTTCTTTCATTTTTAATTGCTGAAGCAATTTTTTAATGTTGTTGGTTTCATTGCTTCTGGATTCCCCTTATTATTTTAAAAATCAAATGTTTTCTAGGTCTTTTTTATTTTACAAAACAAATTAAAAATCTTCCATAGTTGTTGAAGATTCCTATAAAATGATCTAGTGTCCCATAAAAAAGAGATTTTTTATATTTTAATTTGTGGAATATTCTCATGTCTAGGAATAATTAGAAATAAAGCTTAGATATGAAATTTTCATTTTCATTTCCATTTCCTGTTATGGTGTTATAAATATAATTTTTTTTTCACCATCTGGGTTCTTGTTATGATTTGTGGTTATATTTTGAACATTTTCAAGATATATTTTGTCAAGATTAGATCTTCTTTTAATAATGGAAAATTGTTGTGTGACCCCTTCTGTTTTTTCTGAGAAGAAGAAAATAAGAATAAACCAAACCCATTTTCAATAGATTATGGTGCATATCATGTCTATATTAGAGATTAACCGTGGACATTAATTATTCTGTGGAATATTTCACAACATCAAAGAGAGATATGATTTTGGCCGGGAGCTAGGGAGAGGCGAATTCGGGGTTACATGTTTGTGTAATGACGTGAAGTCCAGTGAGAAATTCGCGTGCAAAACTATCGAAGAAGAAGTTGAAGACTGCTGTGGATATTGAGGATGTTAGGATAGAAATTTTCAATATACTTTTCTTTATTGGAAATCCAAGATAGCTTCAATGGAAGAAGGAGACTAACTCAAAATTTTCGCCAGAAAGTCGCCGGAATATCGTCGGAAAAATTATTTGTTGTTAAGGCAAGATATGAAGAAATGAGGAGGAGTTGGGAGGTAGGAGTAAAATCATGTGCGGAGCTGGAGATATACATAAACATTAAATGTTATTAAATTTTTGGAAATTAAAATATCGTGATATATTATCAAAATATCGCGATATTTTGGATGCAAAAACTCGCGGTCATCCATGCGGTGAACGGGGGTGTACAACAAGCACCACTGTTTTTTTTTTTGTGCTTTTTGTTGTGATGTGATGTGACGTAGTGGAGTGAACCTACGGTCGGTGATTTAAAGCCATGGATTAATTTCTTCACTAATTCTCACTGAAATTTATGTAAAATTTTATATTGATAAATAAAAAAATAAAAAAATTATTTTACTTATTTTACTTATCATTTCAAGAAGTTATTTACTCTCTCCGTCCCACAAAGATAAACTTGTTTTCTTTATTTATCTGTCCCAAATTATAGGCAACTTACTTTATAAATGATGTATTAAATTTTTCATTTTCCTAATATACTCTTATTTAATTTACATTGTTATCAACCCAAAACATGCATTTAAATTTATTAGATTCATGAATGACTAATATTAAATGGAGGTATAATAGAAAAAGTGTGAAAAATTTATAATTTCAATTACATTAAATCGGATTTCTTAATTTGTGTGAAAAAAGAAATGAGTCTATTTTTATGGGACGGAGGAGTATAATTTTAAAAATAATTTAAAAATAATTATTCCACGTTAAATTTAAAAATAATTAAAGTTATCATCCCCAACTTTTACCCATTTTTACACGTATGAACATGCAGTAGGCTCAAAATAGAAATGGGCCTCTAGACAAGTATTAAGAGGGAAGGTGACAAAGGGTCGGAAGAAAATAACTATTTTATTTTATTTTTGAGCTTTATTTTCTCTTTTTATTATCCGATTCTTTAAAAATTAGACGAGGAATATAGAAATACCGATACTTGCTCTCATCTTGATTCTTATTACTTTATTTTGAAGAAGAATATCACAAGTCATTTTTGTTGGTTGAACTGAATAGAGACTGATTCTCTTGAGAATCTATAATTCTTTTAGGAAATTTATATTTCTCTTAATACAAAGATTCATCTCGAATTCTCTTAGATCATCTCAACCCGCTCTCTCACTTATAGTTTACAAAAGAAAACCCCTTATAATATATGGTGGAGGTTAAATTATTTTACGATTGATATTAGCTATCTAAATCTGTATAAATATTTACAATGAAGATTCTAATTATATCTGCTTTTTGCAATACAAATATAATAAGATCATCGTATGTAGGGTTAATGCCGTAATAACAAAGTGACTGCCTCATTCTTATTGAAATTCTTATAACGTGGTTACCTAATTTCATTTTGGGGTCGTCAAGGGAATTCGCGAGGCTCATCGAATCCACGAGTACGTTTGTTGGTTGAGACATCATACTACTAATCGCTAGTAAATATGTACTTTAACAAAGGAAGGTTTGTAACTCCTACCTATCCTATGTGTGTTTCCAACCATGGAACTCATGAGAATCTGGGGGATAGTATCGAGGAAATAGATTTTCACTAATGAAGTGAAATTCAACCTACATCGCCGAAGTCGGAGAGGAGCCTTAAAAGCGATTAGCAATATTATCCCACATTGGAAATGATAAAACATGAAAAGAAATCTCTAAATAGTTGTCTCTGATAAAAACAAAGATTGCGGGACCAATTTATATCTAACAATTTGTAAAGTGTAACCATGTTACGTAGAGAAGCCCACGCTTCTTTGTTTTTGCATGCACACAAAAATTTGCATATTCTTTCAACATGTATTTCCATACAAGTCAAAGAAGAAGGAAGCTCTTCTAAGCGAACATATGACTACCGATTTTAAGGCTTATATCTTAGAAATCGAACCTCAAAGCTTGAAAAAAGCGTAAACTCTTCGAAGGACCAGTGGAAAGAAGCGTTTAAAATGAAATAGATTCCATTTGCAAAATCATACATGGGGCTGGTGGATCTTCCCGAGGGAAGCAAACGCACTAGGCTACTATATCTGAAGTACATCAAGTGGATGTCACCGCTTTTAAAACAAGCACTAAAGCGTTGGCGTATGAGAATTATACAATGCCAGCGTACGATAGAAAGTGGATTTAAAATCGATATGAATGTAATAATCGCTTTTTGCATCAAAGACTGGAACATGTTATGTCGTTTTATGTCTTTATGTTGACGACAATCGTTAGTATGTGATAAGATGATTAAATCTACTAAAAAGTATGTTGAATTCAAAATACATTCTAAACATCGTGTTTCTTTACCTACACTTTTTGTTTGCAACCTTCTAGAATTCCCTCAAGAATCACACATATGTCTAGACTTAATATTCTATACAACATTCCACAAGGTTCAAGAAAATTTCTTAAATCTTTTCGTGATACAGGTCTCTTGATATTTACAAACACCAAAAGTGACATTATGATAATTGAACCAATTAATGGGCCTCGTTATATATATTGAGTCTGTTGGACTAGTAAGGTAATTTTTGTTTACTACACTCTATATTTTTTGTCCACCACACTCTGCATAAAATGGAGCGAAGAGAATTGCAACTCCAATGTAGATATGGATTAGAAAAATTATAGTCTACATGTATAAGAGATATTGGTAGATAAGTTTTAAAAAAAATAATGAATAATTGACACACATTTCAATAGAGATAATCAGATAAATTATAAAAATAATAATAATAAAAAAGACTTAACGCATATTTCAATAGACATTAAATAAATAGAGGATGTCTAGCACTTCCTCCACGTTTTTCCTTACCATGTAATCAATTTAGAATAATGTAGCACACTTTTTAATGCAATACACGGTTGTATTGGAGATGAGTGCTCCTCCCAGTGTCCTTTGTCATCAACTATCGATGTCCTACCATCAGTGTTCCTCCATCGCTTCGTAGTTTTTATCGTACACTTGTAGAAGCTGCTCATCAAGAAAGATCTTCCAAGTCATGTTCCAACCAGATGACTCAATCCCTCTCTTGTCCATGAATTTTCGAATCCTCATAAAGGCATTGTTCATGTTGGAGGAGAATACGTCCATAGAATTTTCTCAATATCTTACTTCCAAAGGCATTGTTCATGTCTCCATAGTAGGTCAAATAAAATAGAATTCTTTTCTATTTGTTTCTTATCCCCAATGCCTCTTTGAAGGTCTAGCCCGTCCATTCCAAGAGTGAATGACTCGGGTAGGAGATTGTGACCCAACAGATGGGACCTAAGCCTAAGAAGTCAGCTCAACCACCTCTTGCCTGCTTGTATTAATACTTTTTATATGTTGATCTAATTAATACATTTAAAAACACCCCCTCTGGTAAATACAGAAACAACTCCTTTTAAATTTTACAGCAACCTCCTTTATTTTAAATTTGAATAACACACTCCCTCCATAACCAACGGTTTGCCACCTTAACAATTATGTAATACATAAAATACCATTTCAAAACTATTGTATACTATAGCAAATCGTTTCCAAAGAATAACATCAATCAATCAACTATTAAATATTAATCCCAAAAGATGAAACAATCATGTTAACACGTCTAGAAAGAGAATATAGAGTTTTTGAAAATTTAAATAACATAAAACCAAAAAAATCAGTTGAAGCCATAGCATCTTTAAGAAAATTTTGATACAAAATCAGAGCCACAAAACTATAGAAATTGTCTTGACACCAATCCCACTGCATGAGACCAAACGGTTTTCTCAGTTCTGCTCCTCCCCATTACCCATCTCTCTGGCCTCTTGAGCAGCAGCCATTAGTTCATCAAAATTTGCTGTTTTCCCAAGCACTACTTCGATCTGAAATAAAAGAATTCAACAGATGCAACTTGTTCAGACAGCGTGCAGGTAAAAACCAGATATATAAAGTCGAAAGATCAAAGTAAGTTAGCTTGCAGTTTTCAACCAGAGAAATGAAAGAAACGACTATAGCTTTAATCTGATAGAGATTCTAAAGTAAGAACTAAATTTTCTTATGAAATATTGATCAAATTCATCCTGACCTATATTAAGCTATTTATCCACCTCTTTCGTAACTAATATGAGTTATGCTCTTGGCAAGCATGGATAGTTGAAGCTTTTTATCCCCAGAGATGAAGCTGGAACGATTTTGGAAAGGATCCCAAAAAACGGTCAAGAGAAGTAACTAAAGCTTGCTCTGAATAGGATAGTTCTCAAAGAAACTACTTGATATCAATCTCTGGAAAATATTATCAGACCATTCAGAAGAATAATTAATTTTTATATTTCTGCCCATCTCTAAGTCCCTTTTCTGTCACATTCTTGCAGATAATTATACTGTTTTTATGCTATTATTAGCAATTTAACTATGCTTCTGCAGATGTATTGGGTTTATTCTATTATTAACATTCAATTTTGACAATTTGCTTTATAAAATGTTTCCATGGTTTCAAAAATAATTGGACCACTATGGCTAGGATCTTCTGAAGATGGTGAGCCCAGGCTGGCCCCAAAACAATGTTCTTCATTTACATGACATGCATGAGAATTATGTAAATGAACAAGTACGCAATTTCATGTTTTAGACATGCTGATTTAAGTAATGGAAATTCATGAACATAAAAAATATAGTTGATGCGGAGCTAAATAATAATGCCTTCGTAAATATATCCCATTCAAATTCAGACGCAGAAGATTGATAATAAATAACTAATTTTGACTATAGATAATTTATCATCACTTTTGTTACTGAATACAGAGGCAGTTTATTTTCCAGAATCAGCACCAAAAGGAAAAATACTTTTTCCTTAAGTAAGCTCTAAAAATTATAGGCACTTTTCGCGCTGCTGAACTCTTATTTCTTAATTTTAGCTTCCCTATATGTTAACTTGTTTTGTCATTTCAATCAGCTAATTTGGAGAATGAAGGGGTAGAAAAGGGAATTCGGTTATTGCAAATTGCTGCCAATAATAAAAGGGGAGGGGTAGTCTGTTTCAGATCATTCAGAGAATGGAGGGATTTGTGGGAGAGGGTCGAGCCTCTAGAATGCTCGACAATACTTTCTAATTTCTTTTCGGAATTACAGTACAAATCAAGTTCATATCAGTATGTGAACAAGATCAAACTGAAAAATATAGAAGCTGAGAAGCAAATCTGTTCGGAAAAAGACATAGGTTACATAGCCTACAATGAAATGGTCAACAGAACTCCCAAAGAAGGTATAGAAAATAAATTTAGGAGGAAAATAGGTAGAAGAAGCTAAAACACAGTGAATAGACCTATTTTCCCACTAAATTTGTTTTATATATCTTCTTTGGGGATTCCAGTGGCTATTTCATTGTAGGCTATGTAACCTGTCTTTTTCCAGAAAAGATTTGCTTCTCAGCTGCTGTATTTTTGAGTTTGATCTTGCAAGTCAAGAAGATGTTCCTCCACTACATGGCCATGACTGAATATGCGCTAGAAAGGCCAATCCCTCCCCTACAACACCAAAAACCGGCTGAGCTTCTAAAAAGCCCCCACCACCCACCCCCAAATCTGAAAGCCCAGTGGCAATATGATAAACCTAACAAACAACTGTAATGGACTACAAATAAAGAGACCCTCACGAAAAATCAATAACTAGTTGAATAGCTGTTCCATATATTGACTATCTAACAGAAGGGTCACATGCCACACTACCGGTGAATGTTAATCAATTAGATAAAATTCTTTTGACGCTAGACATGCTTATCAATGTTCAGATTTGATGGTCAGCCTTTTGAAAGACCTTGAATGTACCAAACCAAATCCCATCCAACTTAGAAAAGTGGCGTAAATGAAGAGTCTTTGTAGATTAAGACTAACCTTGGCTTTTTGAATGGGCCTTCCCCTGGCGTCATCCTTTATTTCCACAGTGGACGTCATGATTTCTGCCAGGTAAGAAATAAAATCGAATTCAGCAGCCACAACTATGCAGCCTCTTGCACATTTGTTAAAGTAAATGAATTAGTCTAAACAAAGTGCACTAAAAAAAACTCACTCTTCTCAACAGCAAATCCATTGTTCTTCAGAATTTCAGCCACTGAGACAACTGTTGAAATTGCTGCAATGACAAACACGAACAAGAAATCAACACATAAGCAGTAACAGCATATATTTCGAGTGGAAACTTGGAAACTTGCAAATACACAACTTATATATGCTCATCTTTAGTACTAGCTAGCGTTCAATCATGAAACATGCATATATATTTCTTCATATAAGGAATTACTGTCTAAGTTTTACACAATTATTTATACAGAAAATACTTTCATCAATAATGCAATTATTTATGAATATGCATCAAGTGTGCTTCAACGGCTAGTACTCCACAATGTGCACAAGAGTCGTGTAATCATTATATCCATTTGGTTGCCACTACTATTGTAAAAATCAACAGATATGATCTTATCATATAGAACCACACCAACCATCACTGAAAGGGTTCTTTATTAATTTAGCAATGGTCTTTTTCTTTACAGTTGAAAATAATACATAGGAGATAAAAATAAAAATAATAGTCATAAACAGCTGAATAAAAATAAAAAGAACAAAATGAAAATGTCAAAAATATCTTTTGGGGCGTCGTGAATGCGTAGACAAATTTAATCAATCCCTTCGGTAAATAATAAATTTCTCGTATCATTACCAATAACTTCAAATGAGAAAATATATAAACTATAAACAAACAAACAAACAAACAAACAAATAATAATTACCCATTCCAAGTGCTGAAAGCTCAACCTCATTGTATTGCTGCATGTATCTCTACAATGGGAATACAGTAAAAATCTAGTTTAATAAAATACGAAATTGAATACAACAAAAATGATATAAAATAATAGATAAATAAAGAAAAACCTTGGCGAGATTAACGTAGAAGAAGAGGGGTTTCTTAGTATTGGAAACTTGAATTCGATTCTTCTTCAGAGATTCCACAATCTCAATCTTGTTCACTCCTTCAGTAATCTCTTCCATCGTAATACTGATTGAATATTGAGTATTTAGTGATGTATGTATTTCTTTTTTCTGATTTGGTGTCGTTAAATATGGCTAGGGTTTTTGTTACGCTAGGGTTTGATTTTCTCCCAATCCGATTTAATTTAAACTAATAAAGGATGTTTGGAAACTCAAATAAATTTGTTCCACGCCAGAATTAACTATTTCTCCTTTATTTCCTCCACAGTTACTCGACTCGGTCCACACGCGTCCACGAACTCGGCCAAGTACTGAATTATAGGCCCGCTCCTTTCACACCTTTTATTTTGTTTGAAATAAGGATATTGACACAAATAGCACTAAATAGGGACATCTAAAAATTGTTTGTACCCTTTTATATATTTTCGTATTATAACACTACTCGTTCTTAAATGATATGCAGTTGACTACTTGACTTACATAAATCAAGAAAATAATTTGGTAATCACTTAGTTAAATATTTTTTAGAGTAAATAGCACTGAATCTCGAACCTTCGAACCTTGTAACTATGGAATCTTGAACTTTCAATATCTAGCACTCCAAATCTTTAACTTTAAAAAAACGCGCAAGTAAAATCTTTTCGTTAAAAAATTATTAATTTGACTATTAAATGGTCAAAATTAATCTACCATTTTCGAATTAAAATAAAAATAAGAATAAGAAAATAAAGAAAAAATTGCAATCTATCCATCCCCACTTTTCTTTTCCAATCAACCCCTCCCCATTACCATACCAAAATCACTAGAGGAGCGCCAACCACTGAAAAGCAACAACACCAACGACGATAGCAAGATCTCCGGCGAGGAGGTTGATTACATAGACCAGAGACTTGTCTTCATACAATAATTCAGATATAGAGGTTGAAGAATGTTGTTTCTAGGTTTTTGTTTTTCAGGTTGATTTGTAATTATGGTGGGATCCGACAAAGCAAGGAAGATTTCACAGGACTTCACCAACGCTCCAAGCAGCTCTATATCTGGTTCATTTGCAGCTCCATTTTAAACTTTAATCCAATTTTTTGTTTTTCCTCTTTTCAATCCGCTTCGATCTCCATAATATACTTTTGTCTATTTTAATTTGAATTTTTTTCAGTTATTCAAAATTTCTGTTTGGGTTTCTTAATTAATTCTACATAATCACAAAAATATTTAAGGAGATCAGGTGTTACAATGCTAAACTTAATTAATTGGGCTTTGACTTTGGGATGCAGATAACACGTTATTTGATGCATCATGTGGGGAAGACAGTGCATGTCTTTTCATTTAAGGCGTAACTTGAACAATTATTGATTTGGGAAGATATAATGTTCGATTATTGGTTAAAAGTAATGTTTGTACGAGATAATGAGATTCGATTCTATCGGATTGCAAAGCGGATGGATGAAGTAAAACTGGGGGTTTGGAGGATGAAGAAGTTGGGGTTCCAGTGATTGGAAGCAGATTTAAAGGAGATCAGGGTGCTAAACTTAATTAATTGGGCTTTGACTTTGGGATGCAGATAACACGATATTTGATGCATCACAGTGCATGTTTTTTGGGAAAGATATAGTGGATGAAGTAGAACTGGAGGGTTTGGAAGATGAAGAAGAGTGATAGCAGATTTGGTGGCAATCAACCCCCGCGCCGAAGATTTTGCCATCGTCGTTGGTGTTGTTGCTTTCCAGTGGTCGATAGCAAAATCACTGAAATGATTTTGGTAATGAGAAAGGGGTTGATTGGAGAAGAAGAAGAAGAAGGGGAGGAGGGGGTTGATATTTGTTTGATAGTGCTGAAATTATTTTTAACAAATAAGATGATGATATGGTTATTAGTGACAAAAAATAATTTTGAGTGGCAGCAATATGATAAGGAATATAATGACATTGAAAACAACAGATACGACAGAAAAATATAACAAAAATAAATCTAGACAAAACAAGAAATTAAGAAACACAACATGTACCTGTTTTTGTATGCACTAGTTAGACACGCGTGCGTTATACGTGTTTTTATAATCATATTTTTAATTTTTAATATTTTTAAATTTTTTATTTTTTAATTGTTAATAATTAAAATGTTAAAGTAGCTATTGCAACAAAGATTAAAAAAAATTGTTGATAACATGTTATTTTGTATTATTTGATGTTGATATTTTATTTACATTTATAAAGACAATTATGATCAAATATGAGTTTTATATAGTAGTAATGAACTAAACTTGAATTAAATTGAAAAACTTTTGGTAATTTGAACTTTAATGATTGACAAACTATTGATCAAATCGTATGGAATTAATGATGTGTTAATAGAGATCTTCAGGGTTGTATTTTATAAAAAAAAAATTATTAATTTTATTGGAGAGAATGTAATGATTGACTATATAATAATATTGTACATTTGTTGGAGTAGTTACTCTTTGTAAACAATATTTTTTATGTATGTTTTCTTTTTATTAAACGCGTCTGATGTATTATTAATTAAATTAAAAATTAAGAAAAAAGTATCATATATTAGTTGTCAATTATAATCACTATAATCCAATCCAATGTATTCAAAATAATATTTTCATCTCTATTTTTTGAATTTTAATTCGGTAATAAAAAAAGTTACAATTTTCTCATTCATTTTTTTTTCAAAATCTATTTTTTATTTCTTTCATCTACGTAAGGCAAAAACAAATCGAGATTGTCTTTTCACCTTCATATTTAATTTAATATATTAAATATTTATAAATTTTAAATGTACATTTAATAAATTGTTAAAAATTTAATGTACGATAATAATGAACAATAAAAGAGTAACAAATAAATATTAATAGATAATTGCATTCATTTAAGTACATTTACAATTAGAGATGTGTTTTATATGGTGATAATACTAACAATAACTTGAACCCAATTAAAATCTTTTGGTGATTTAAACTTTGATGATTGACGAACCATTGATATCAAATATTATAGTATTAATGATCTCCAGGACTGCATTTTACGAAGAATAAAATTAATAATTACTAATTTTATTATGAGAAAATATAATGATTGACTATATAATATTATACATTTGTTGGAGTAGCAATTCTTTGTGAACAATATTCTTTATGTATGATCTCTTTTTATTAGACGTGTTTGATTTGACAACGTCAATGAAATGTCGTAAATGTGAGTAAGTAACAAAAATTAAAGAGGTATCAATACTTGTTTATGTTGTAAGAATGTTGTTGACGAATAGAGTAAGAATATTTTTGACGGATAGAATTAAGATGAGAAGAACATTTTATATATATAAATTAAATTAAATTAAAAATAAAAAAAAAAAGTTTCATACGTTAATTCTAAACTATAATATATGTTTGGTGAGTTTTAAAGATTTTGAAAAAAAAAATTGGTAAAATATATAGTTGAAAAGTTGATAAAAGTTGTAGGTTCAACAAAAATATGTAGTTGAAAATGAATTTGAGAAAAAAAGAATTAAAAAAAAGAATCGAACCAAACATCTTTCGTAATCACTTGTAATCTAATGTATTAAAATAATCTTTTATCTCCATTTCGGTTTTGACAATTGTGATTTAAATTTTAATACGGTAATAAACAAAGTTACAATTTTTCTCATTCATTTATATTTTTTACTCATTTATCATTCATTTTATCTACTTAATGCAATAAAAAAATAAAAAATAAAATTGAGATTATTTTTTTACCTTCATATTAATAGATTAAAAATTTTAAAATTTTAATTGTATATTTAATAAATTGTTGAAAATTTAATGTACAATAAAGATGAACAATGAAAAAGTAATAAATAAAATATTAAAAAATAATTATACATTAATGACTAAAGGTGAATATGAAATTTTAAAAAATTTATAAGAGTAAAATAGTCCAAAAATATTTTTCCATTTAAGTCTTTTTTAGAAATAGTATAGATATAAATAATATAGCCATCAACACATAAAAAATTCAATATGTCATTCAACTTTTACATACATTTTAAATATGTCACTAAACTTCAATTTATTTTTAATTTATCATCAAACTTTCAAAAATGTTTTCAATTGATCCTTCTATTAGTCAACGTTAACGCATAATGTTGCGTGGCAAATTGCCTTTCTTATGTGGAACCTCAACCTCCTTTGGTGATATCCAATGTAATTTTTCCACCTTCACAGGAGTGCATTTACAAAAGTGGATTTGTATTTCTGCATTAAATCCTATTTTTGTCAACAATTTGTATACGCTTCTACCTTGAATGAGTAATGCTAACGTCATAGCTAGGTGGCAAAATAGGCTCGACTTGCGGACTGGTCCATATAATCTGAATTTTGAGTTGGGTCGACTCTAAGCCTGAACAAAATCGGGTTTGTATAGTCCAGCCCAGCCTGGCGGGCTAGTCGGACTGGCCGGCAAATAAAAAAAATTTTCTTTCTTTTGACATTAATCACTCATTTTGTGAATAGCCCCAATATATAATCCATATAATATCAATCTAAAAAGGCATAAACCCAAGACTTCAACTTAAATTGTCTTTTTTCTGAAATATTAGTCCAAAAATCCAAACATTAATATAAAATTGTTTAGATTTAATTAAAATTTAGTTTAATTCGAGTTTCAATCCAAATTATGTTTGGTGTAACAAGCAAATTATTTATTTAAGTAAATTTTTTAATTTAAGCCAAACATGCTTATATCTTAAAGCAATAAAACTAACATGCTTTTACTATTTATATTTTAGAAAAAAGTGTCAAGAAATAGTTTACAATTAACTAAATAAATATTATTATTTTGAAAAATTGATGTTTATCTATTAATTAATACATGAGAGTCCCAATTTTATAAATTGATCTCTTTAAAAATCTCAAAATATATATATCCATGCAATTACATTCTCCATTAGCATATGAAGTTAATTAAGGATGATTGCCTAATTTTATGCTACGAGTCATTGAAAAATTTAGAACAAAAATTGATTTTATTTTGGCCCTTTAATTCTTGAAAAGTTATTAATATTAATTCTATATCAAATTGTATCTTTTGTGTGTGGATGTATTAATAATTAATATTATATATTATTGACGTAATTTGGTCCGTCAAATTGAACGTGACAACTAAAATTGTATTTGATATAATGTATTGGATTGTATAAAAATTTTATTTAAAAAAAATTAAGACCAGGTTGGACCCGATGTCTTTGGGTTGGGCCAAGATATTTTTGGCCCCACAAACCTGGTTGGACATGGGATATTTTGGCCCACCGCCCAATCCAGTCTACCCGATCTAGTTTCAGTGTGACTACTGACTGCTGACAGCAGACAGACTTTGCTCAACCCATTTGCCAATTCTAATTGCATGCCAAATACTAAATACCTGTTTAAAATGTTGAAATTATTTTTTAAGTATTTATAAATTATGACTTCAATAGAATGTATGTATAATAAGTATACAATAAATTGTTATTCCTATCAAATATATAGATAAAAAATATATTTGATTAATTTAATCGACTTAAACTATACTTTAAACTTAACCTAACATGTTGTAAAGCCCAGTGCGTATGACAAGGATACAGCATGCACAAACATACTTTACATAGTATAGTGGACCAGTTACATCACTTCTTTTTCAATATTCACTTTTTAAAATATTATAAAATAACTAGTTAAATCATGACTAAGAACCATTACAAAATATTTTTAAAAACATTGTAAATATCATTGAAACTTTTTTCTTCAATTCTTTAGCACATTCGCTTGGTACGATACTACAAGCATGCACCAACACATTTAGTCATTCAAAATTTTTATATTTAACGAGTTCGGAGAAAAATAATATTAAGATAAGGGGTTCGATCCTTTTTTATATTAAAGCATCATTGTATGTTTGATAAAACGGACATTTTAACGTTAAAAATATATGGATATTGCTTTCAATTCCAAAATTTACCATCGCAACTCAACATCATAGTAAGTTACATGAAACGTGATTGATTTGCTTCTTTGTAGATAGATGAAGACACTCATGAAATGGACAAATTCGACGGCGGACATTTTAACATTAAAAATATATGGATATTGCTTTCAATTCCAAATTTTACCATCGCAACTCAACATCATAGTAAGTCGCATCAAATGTGAGACTGGACACCACCAACAATTTATTACTATTTTCATAAATTTTATTAATTAATACTTTTAATCTTATTCTAGAAAAGCACTTTGTGAAGTTTTTTATAAGATTGTCAAATCGTGTCACTTTTGCTTCATGCCATGGGCCAATCACTAAATTTTTAGTGATTGTTGACAATGATGAGTTAAATACTTACAATGTCATTATACTTTGTCAAACGTTTTTGAAATGTCAATACTTTAAAAAATTCAAAAAATGTCTTTGAACTTTCAAAAATGAATCTCATATGCCTTTGAACTTTCAAAAATGAATTTCATATGTCACTCTAATTTAAAAATAGAATAGTATATGAAATTCACTTTTGAAAGTTCAATGACATTTTAATAACATTTTAAAGTACAATAGCATTATAAGAACGTTTGACAAGATATAGTAGTATTGGAGGTGTTTAACTCTTGACAATACTACACCATGCATGAAACATACTTTACACATGGTAATAATTAGCAATTGAGATACTTGCATTTTTCGTCCATCTTTTACTCGTGTTTGCGAGTTAGTCTTGAATTACCAAAAAAAAAAAAAAAAAAAACAAGTTGTATTTAATCTGTTGAAATATGTGCATCTTTAATCTCGTTGGATAGCGTCCACCAAATTTTCTATTAAAATAGCATAATTTTTTTGAAAGAACAGTTAAATAAAAATATGCATGTTTTATAATTGACGGACCTTAGTATCTTTATATTCTTGACAAACTCTTGACAATGATATTTTATTAGTTTGAGTGGTCTAGCATCATTGATCTCGACCCTTAATGATTTATATTGTATTGAGTTGCTCTTTATTTTAACTCGTAATAATTAAGTATAACATTTTCAAACTGTTAAACTAAGTAATCAATTTCAATTTAAAATGTCACACAATGTGCTTTATAGACAAAAATACAATTTATAATTCAAAATGGTAGTAAAAACCCAACATCTATTAGAATTTCATTTAGATTAGAATACCATATAGTAGGATAAGTAGGATATCATATATGTAATATTCCTATTCTAGGTAGAACTCTTTTCTTTTTATTTCTTTCCTTATTAGGTTTCTATTAACCTATATATATATATCTTGTAACTCCATTCATTAATTACATTACATCAATATCTGAGAGAGAACTATTTCTCCACACGTATTCTCCATTATATTTCTTCATCTCTTTTATATTTCTACATGGTATCGAGGCGACGATTACGAGCAGCGATATACGGTACAAACACCATAGAAGCGACGATTGCCCAATCGGATCCCATGGCTCTCTGACAATCCGATCATCCCGGCAATCCTTGTTTCTAAACCACTTGATGGAAACAATTATGGACAATGGAGTAGATCTATGAGAATTGCTCTAATTGCCAAGAATAAGATTGGCTTCATTAATGGAAAAATCGAAACACGAGCGAGAAGATGAGAAGTATTCCATATGGGATCGAAGTAACCATATGGTCTTGTCTTGGATACTTAATTCGGTACATCCGGATATTCTTTGAAAGTATCATATACTCCGAATCTGCCACAGAGGTATGGAGCGACCTCACGAGATCAATTTTCTCAAGACAACGATGCGCGAATATATCAGTTTCGCCAAGAGATTCTTGAGCATCGACAAGGAAATCAATCGGTGTCAACCTATTATACCAAATTAAAGGGACTATGGGATGAATTGGGTTCTTATCACAACCCGATTGGATGCACTTATGGAAATCTTAAAGCATTGTTGAAAGGGATGAGAAGGAGAAAGTCATGCAATTCACGATGGGGTTGAATGATTCTTATTCTACGATTCGTGGAAACATACTAATGATGAGCCCTTTCGAGACACCGGAAAAGTCCACGCTATTTTAATGCAACATGAAAGGCAAGTTGAGGTTACAACAGATCGTGAAGGACAACATTCAATCAATTGGGAGAAGTCGAGCAATTGGGGGACGAATAGGAAAGATAACAATCGGTCTAACCGGTCGTCCGTTTCATCCGACCGGTCGACCGGTTCAACGGAACTCGGCGTAAAGCGATGCACCCATTTTGTGGGATGATTGGCCACATCATTGATACCTGTTATTTCATCCATGGCTTCCCTCCAGGGCACAAGTTTCATGGGAAGGACGTGAAGCCACGAAACAAACGCTTCACAAACACTACTACCACTTCTACACCTGACCCAAAGGAAGGCAAAAGCGCTCACAACCAAGGAATATGAGCGGATCATGACACTTCTAAACAACAAGTCGGGTAATGACAAGCGCTTATGTTAACACCTCAGGTATCAATCTCTCTACTACCCCTTTGAGTAATTCGTGGATTATTGATAGTGGGGCCACTGACCATGTGACGAAGGATGGTATTCTTGAGAATAAATTCATGCCAAAACACAAAACTGTGCAACTACCGAATGGGGGCCATGCTCCTATTAAATCCATTAGTGCGATTAAATTTGAAAATAATATTTGTTGATAATGTGCTTTATGTTCCCAATTTCAAAGTTAATCTATTATCTATCGGTAAACTTACTCGAGGTTAGGTTGCTATGTGACATTTTTTCCACGATTTTTGTGTCATGAAGGATTTGACGACGAAGAAGGCGATTGGCTTAGGAAGGCAGAGTAACGGCCTATATTATCTTTCGCAAAAACCACAAATACATCATACTACTAGTGGATCAACCAACTTATGGCATAGGCGTCTTGGACACCCTTGACTTCACCTCTTCAATTCTTAGCACAAAATACCTTAGATATTAGTTTTGATTCTCAAGATATTTGTGATGTTTGTCATTTGGCAAAACAATCTAGACTCCTTTTAAAATTAGTCAAATTTCTAGCAATAAACCTTTTGATTTGATTCATTGTGATATTTGGGGACCTCATGGATTTATTCTTATTACGGTGCTAGATATTTTCTTACAATTGTTGATGATTTTTCTCGTTATACTTGGGTACACCTCATGCGTCCGTCCGAAACTCAAAGTATAATTAAAAATTTCTTTGCTTGGGTTAAAACTCAACACAACTTGACTATAAAAATCACGAGGTCCGACAATGGCCAAGAGTTCTTATCTTTGCAAACATTCTTAGATGAAAATGGTACAATTTTCCATAGATCATGCCCTTATACCCCTCAACAAAATGGGTGGTCGAGAGAAAACACCGACACCTTCTAAATGTAGCTCGTGCCATTAGATTTCAAGCCAATCTTCCATTAAAATTTTGGGAGAACATATCAAAACAAACTTGTTATCTCATCAACCGGATACCTTCGCCATTGCTCTCACACAAAACACCATACGAAAGATTACACAAAAAAACCACCGCCTTATTCCCATTTACGTGTCTATGGTTGCCTATGTTTTGCCACCAACCTCAAACCCGACCATAAATTTGATACACGAGCCAAGCGGTGTGTGTTTCTTGGTTATTCCTCGGGACAAAAAGCATACACCTTATATGACCTAACCGATAAAAAGCTAGTAGTATCCCGAGGCGTCGTATTCCATGAAAATATATTTCCATACACTTCCCAACAACATGATGAAACTAACTCCATCCCATTGCCACAATCTATGCCTCTAGATGTTGAAACACCATATTTCACAAACCCGGAGGACCAACACATAGCGAAGCGGATAACTTGCGGAAGATCCCGAACCATCATCCGGACCAACCGGTCGACCAGACGGTCGACCGGTTCACTCGTCCGCTTCAGAGAGAGTCCAACCGGTCGATCCGGCTGGTCGACCGGTTACCTCATCCGATTCAACGAGAGAATCTAAAGCGGTCGACCGTCTTCACCACCCGGTCGACCGGTTGAGCAATGTCAACCACAATTGATCTACCTACCTCTTCTCACCCTCCGGATGACCAACTTAGGCGATCCACAAGATCAATTCAAACCCCATTTTCACGAAGATTACTACATCAATCATACCGCCTACTCAAGCCGGGTCTCTTCCGGTCGAATCCAAAGACCCGACACCCTATATCAAGGTATGTATCATATAGTAACCTTTCTTCTATACATCGTGCTTTTACATATAATATTTCTCATATCATAGAGCCGACTACATATGAGATAGCATGTCGAGGATCCCAAATGGGTGTTGCCATGAATGATGAAATTCGTGCTTGGAAGAAAACAATACTTGGTCACTTGTACCGCTTCCTCCAAATTCTCATCCTATTGGTTGTAAGTGGGTGTTCAAAATTAAATTTCATTCGGCCAGTGCGGTTGAACGATACAAAGCACGGTTAGTGGCGAAGGGTTTACACAACGAGAAGGATTGATTATAATGAAACTTTCGCTCCGGTTGCAAAGTTAACTACGATCGGATGCTTACTTGCTATCGCCTCTATTCGTGATTTGGGCGCTTCATCGGATGGATGTACACAATGCCTTTCTTCATGGTGATCTTGATGAAGAAGTCTATATGACTCCCCTCACGGATTTCGTCGACGGGGAGACACACCGATTGTATGTCGACTTCATAAATCTTTATATGGATTGAAACAGGCATCTCGTTCTTGGTTTCAAAAATTTTATATCTGCTATTATTCGGTTTGGGTTCAAACGATCACATGCAGATTACTCGCTCTTTACAAAGGTCAATGGTAATTCATTTACTGGCGGTTCTATTATATGTGGATGATATGATTGTCACAGGAAATAATAGAGAAGCAATCTCTACTACAAAAATATTCCTTGCATCTCAATTCAAGTTGAAAGACCTTGGCACATTAAAATACTTTCTTGGAATAGAAATTGCTCGCTCAAGATCGGGAATTTCAATAAATCAAAGGAAGTATACTCTTGACATTCTTCAAGAAGCGGATTACTTGGATCAAAAACTGCGGCATTTCTATGGAGCGATCATTGAAATTTAATCGGTGACGGAAAGTTATTGAAAGATCCCACATACTATCGACGGTTGGTAGGAAAGCTCATTTATCTCACCATTACGGACCGGAGATCTCATATTCATCAATACACTCGATCGGTTTATGCGAGACACCTAGACAACCCCATCTTGATGCGGTTCACCGATTGCTTCGATACTTGAAAGGGCACCGGGGCGAGGATTATATTTCCCATCAAGTGGGAAATTGCGGCTAGCGAGGATTTTGTGATGCAGTTGGTAGGAGATATTACTACACGGCGTTCGATTCATGAGGATATTGTGTATTTTGGGAAAAGCACTTATATCATGGAAAAGCAAGAAACAAACGATCGTGTTCAAATCTTCACAGGTTGAAAGGCGAGTATAGGCAATGGCTTCCATTACATGTGAGCTTATATGGTTGAGACAATTCTTGATGAGACTTATGTGTAGATCATCCACAAGCGGCAATATTATATATTGTGATAATCAAGCGACAATGCATATTGCCGCTAATCCGATGTATCATGAAAGAACAAAACACATTGAAATAGATTGTCATATTGTTCGTGAGCGAATTGATAAAGGAGAGATCAAGCATCGCGCTTTATGTTCCAAAAGTAACAATCGGATTGCGATTTATTTACTAAAGCGATTGGGGAAGGAGGTATTTCACAATTTCACTCACAAGTTGGGCACTCTTGACATACATGCTCCAACTTGAGGGGGAGTATTAAATTTCATTTAGATTAGAATACCATATAGTAGGATAAGTAGGATATCATATATGTAATATTCCTATTCAGGTAGAACTCTTTTCTTTTTATTTCTTTCCTTATTAGGTTTCTATTAACCTATATATATATATCTTTGTAACTCATTCATTAATTAATTACATTCATTGATATCTGAGAGTAACTATTTCTCCACACGTATTCTCCATTATATTTCTTCATCTCTTTTATATTTCTACAACATCATTACAAGTAACTTTCACTCTACTTGGTACTAGAACCCAACCATAAGGGACAAGAGATTTTTAGGACAACAAGTTTACATCAATGCTAAGTATGCCATGTTGATTAAAACTTGATCAAGAGTTTAACAGGGACACTTAATAATAAATTATCTCACGTGTTTAAACAAGTGGGCTACACCATATTGTTGTCTTGTATTCACATTTTGTTGTTTCATGTATTTTAATATTTTATCTGTGAACAGCTGTCTTCAATTTAATTATGCATGTTCACGTGAAAAATGTTGTGACAAAATATGTGAAGACAATATACTAAATAAGATTCTAATTATTTACTGTCCCATAAAAATCAAGAAACTCTTATCACTAATTCTTTCTAGAATACAATAATCTAATTTTAATGGTGAGTAATTCAAATTTATATACAATTATATATAATATCTTGATATTATATCTTAAAAAGTTAATTTTGTTAAAAATACTAGTCTAAATTTTTTATATTTAAGGGAAGTTGAAATTTACGAGTAACATGTGTCGCAATAGATAATTTGTTTAAAAATATCAATCTTGAAATGTAATTACTTATTTAAACTTTTTAAACAGATTAATCTAGTCTTTGAGTTTTTTAAATACTATTGTCGAACATAATATCAAAATAGTAATAATTTAAATACAAAAAAGTATATATTACAAAACTTAGTGCTTTACCGTTCTATATTTCTCTAACTTGTTACAAACAATCATAACTTCTTGACTAATAGATTTTTAATATTCCATAAATTACCATCATTAACCTAATTTTAGAATTTTCCTACAATAGTCCTCCATACTTATCCAAAGTTTGCATATTATAAATGAATCGATGAATATTTTACAATAGTATTCTAAAAAGTTAAGTATGGTTAAACATGGTGGTCAAGTTTCAAGTTTTTCGAACTATATATCGGACTTAGGCTAGAAGCGCGAGAGAGGCGAGGCGTTTTCTATATCAAAAAGCAAGCACATTTTTGCCTAATTTGATATATATATATATATATATATATATATATATATATATATATATATATATATGGTATGTTTAATTTTGATTAAAATCAGATGTTTTGTAAAAAGTTAATGAAATGTGTGGTTAAAATTGTAAAAAATTGTGGATCCAAGAAATGAGTGGTTAAAATTAATTATTAACTTTGATTTCAACTTTTTAACAAAATTTTTAAGTGAAATCAAACACGCTCGAATCAAAAATTAAGAAAAGTCTGCACAAATTGTGGTCCTAAAACCATCCCAGGCCACCCAATAAAAGTCTACGTTGAAGTATTATGCCAACAAGTTTTTGAATAGGAGACATTATTGAAAAACGAATTACATATTCTCTTGTGACTATAATCGCACATCACGGTGCACATTAACTAATTCACTAAATAGTGATATAGTTGACGGTCAAATACCAATCATATTAAAAATTTGTTTAATTTTATTTAAAATTTTGCTAAAAAATTAAAATTAAAGTTAAAAATTAATTTTAACCACACATCTTACGGGATACACAATTTTTATCGATTTTTTAACCATCTTCATCAACTTTTATCAAAATTTTAAAAAAAAAATTTAGCAAAGTCTATAACGGGTACTAAAAGAACTCGATACTTGGCTTAGCATAAAAAGTTATTTTTTTTTAAAATTATTCAATTGGGTTAATTTAATTCATGGTCATTGTGCTATGACTCAATTTTCAATTAGACCACTTTACTTCAATTTGTATCAATTGGGTCCCTATTTAATTTTGTCTCAATTTAGGCTACTTTGTCAATTTCGTTTCATTGTCTAACGTCAGATACTGACATGACCATTAAATTCTATCGGTCATCCAACATGGCCGCCAAAAAATAACCTTAAAGAAAAACATACGATTTGAATTATTTTTCGTCTACAAGTCTAATGTGTAAAACGAGTTTTTTCAGTTATATTATGTCTTTTTTTTATGGCCACATAGTATGACCATTAGTATATAATAGTCATGTTAGTTTTGACGTAAAACAATGTAACATAATTGATCGAAGTAGTCTAAATTGTGACAAAGTTAAATTATATTAACTCAATGACACAAAACAAAGTATAGTAACCTAATTGATACACATTGAAGTGTAGTAACTTAATTGAAAATATGGTCAAAATATCGTTAGCGTGAAAAGAAATAACCCACTGAACTTGAAACTTTTTTAAATTTGTTACATTTATTAACAAATAATATATTTAGTTATTTACTAGTTATGAACTTCACCAGATAAGCATTATTTTCGAGTTACTGGGACCCAATAAGTGATAGACAGTTGTCCATGTCAGAAACGTGGGGTCCACGTTCACAGGGATCAGAAATATGACACGTGGTAGTGAACTGCTGGCGTGGCAAACAGAAGAACCTTCAGCTCCTTCTATATAATAGTTATCAACTTCTTCTTCTCCTCCATTGAATCCTTCAATTTTCTTTGAAGTGCCGTGATCAGCTTACCCTCTTTCTCTCTCTAACCAATATATAAACATATACATACACTCTACTCTCTCTACCCAATTCTTGCATTTCTTGAAAAAAAAAAATGAAGGAGAACAAGGGAAACCCATTACAGTTATCATCTTTGAATCATATTTCTCTGGTGTGTAAATCAGTTGAGGAATCCACTGATTTCTATGAAAACATTCTTGGATTTGTCCCTGTCAGGAGGCCTGGATCTTTGAAATTTGATGGGTCATGGTAATTCCATTAAATATTTTCACTTCTTGAATGTATAGATAGGAAATTCCTTTTGAAGCATTTTGAGAATTACTTCGGTAGGGCGTTCGTGTCTATTTAAATTACGACACTTTGGACCCAGAATTATTTGTCTCTTACGCATTTGGACCTTTTTTCATTTTGTTGATGGGATTTTGTTTCTTGAGTTTTGCAGGCTATTTGGTCATGGAATTGGGATCCATTTATTGCAGTCAGAAAACCCAGAAAGTATGACAAAGAAAACTGTGATTAATCCAAAGGATAATCACATTTCTTTCCAGGTTATTAATTCCTTCATTTATATTGAACATTTTTTCTAGACAAATGAAAAATCTAGAGACATGTCTAGTACGTGCTATTCGAGGTCACTAACTATGAGATTTTAGAGCATTTCAATGTACTCCGTTTATTGTTTATTATTTCAAATCGTGTTGTGACAACGACTTCGTTTAAGCGATGTAAGACACTCAAAAATAGACTCGATTTAAAAATTAAATACAAATTTAGATGAGACTTCACAAGCCGATTTCAACAAATTTAAATCTAACTCAACATTTTATTAAAAAAAAAAGTTGAACGAGGGAAATAAAAATTGAAAATATGCCAATTTAAAAAAAAAATATCAAATGACGGTCTATTCAATAGACGTAGTGTTACATGGACTAAAAGTCTGTCTATTTTACCGATCTCGTAAATTTCAATAGACGGAGTGTATTGGAGATGTTTTTAGGTTCTCTATGATTTATTCAGTACAAATTTAGTTTTTTAAAATTGATGAAATATGTGGCGAAAAGTTGTGAGTATTCTGAAATGTGCAATTAAAATTAATGTTTAACATTCATTTCAGCTTTTAAGTAAATTTTTAATCAAAATCAAACATATCTTTCGTTTATCTAGTTCCGTATAGTACATCATATCAAATGTGTGTCCACGTGTCTTCAAACATGTATGTGTTTTGATGGCAGTGTGAGAGCATGGGTATGGTGGAGAAGAAGCTGACAGAGATGGGGATCCACTACGTGCGGCAGCGGGTAGAAGAAGGTGGAATCTACGTGGATCAGCTGTTTTTCCATGATCCAGATGGATTCATGATTGAAATCTGCAACTGTGATGATCTTCCTGTAATCCCATTGGCTGGAGAGATGATCAGATCATGCTCCAGAATCAATCTGCAGATGGTCCAGCAGCAGCATATCCAAGTCCGAGTACAACCTTAATGATTTAGGTGAAGAGTCACTTGAAAGTTGATCTGTCTTAATTACTTTCGTGTCCTTTGTTTCTGCTTAATTACTTTCGTGTCCTTTGTTTCTTGCACGTGATTGTTGTAATAAGAGGATTTGGCGATGGGTCCAATCGTAATTTTCATTAAGGCATCTTTCAGTTTGTAATTTTCTGGCTGCTTCAATGGCCAAACAATATCTTAACATATTCACTCCTCCTCCTTACTCCTCACTCCTCACTTCATCTATTGTATTTTAGACTAGCTACATAAATATAGAAGGTTTTGATATCTTACATACTTATAATATCCACTTATAATGCTTATGTTCAGATGACATTACATGATTGATAGTTTATGATCCTATATTCGTTATTTTACCAATCATGTAGTGCCACCTGAGTGTGGACATTATAAGTGAGTATTATAAGTATGTAGAAGATCAATACTCTAAATATAGATAGACATAGTTATAAAAAAATCATCTACAATGCATACTAACGAGTATTTCATTTAGTTGATGTGGCACACTAAAAAATAAATTACATCTAGAGTCCGTCTAAATTTAGACAGATTTTTAGACAGAAGGACTCAGCAAATTTAAATATATCTCAGGATTTTATTAAAAAAAAAAGTCAGACGGGGAAAATTAAAATTGAAGACCTGTCAATTTAAAAATAAAAATTGAAGATCACATAAACGTTAATATTAATTTTAGACGGAATCTATTGGAGATGAATTTATAATTTGACCATCTATTAAATAGAAGTAGTGCCACATAGACTCATAAACTGAATGTCCATCTATTTTATCCGTTTACAATAGACGGAGTACATTGAAGATGCTCTTAGTTGTATTTGTTGTTGTCTATGTACATATCTAACGTATCATTGGCACTAAACATTAGTGTGTTGCTTTTGAGTTTTGACTACGGATAATCATGTTAGTCGATGTCAAAATCTTTTAGGAACCTTCGCTCAACGGTCGACGCCTTAGTTAGCTTGATCTGTTGCCATTGGGGCCTCCCACAAGACTACTCAACTCAGTCCATGGATCGTTGCTTCATGGAGAGTCGAGCTGCCACAAGCCAACTTGTCTAGATTACATCGATTCGTAATTTTTTTATTAGACTTTGTCTAGGCTCGTCTCTAAACAAGTCCGGGCATTCCAGGGGTCGAGCTGGCAAACCCACGAGTCTGAACCCCATTTGCCATCTCTAATCCTTGTTACTTATTGGTTTTAAATTGAGTTTGATCTTAAGATACATTTGGATTTTATGAATGAAATGATGTATTTATATTTTATAGCCCAAAATCCAAATAGTATCAAAGTAGTATGTATCTTTGTTATTTTGAAAAATCGTTTGACTAAATGTTTTTGTTTCTCATTTTTCCAATTCTTGTCATCTAAGTGTATTTGAAATTTTTGTGACTTTGGGGTTTTGAAGCAATGTATAGTGTTTGGACATGTTACCTACTTAAACTAATATTGTTCATAACACGTCAAATAAAAAATAAATTAAAATAAACAATTAAAAGACATCTCATACAAACTAAATTAGCTTGTATGATATGATAAATTCGATAATATGTAAATGATAAAAAATAGAGATGTGTGTAATGTTACTTTGTTGACGGTGTGATAAAAGATTTGATTTGATATTATTTCACATGTGCCACTTGATTTGGTCTTTATTGCCGATGCCAAATAATTCATTTGAAATTATAATTAATTCTACGAGCTAGATTTGTCTCAATTATTTGTCTCTTTCCTTCAGCTTTTCTCAAATTAGCTTGGGTTATTTCAAGAGTTTGCTGAGCTTCTTGTGGATCAATGTCACGCGCTCTAAGCCTGGCCTGCGTGCGGGTAGAAAGATTGGTCGCAATCTGAGCGGTACCACCCACCCTGCCCTACAACCTATAGGACACCTAAAAGAACTATTCTTGTTTCAATCAAATTCAATGCATTCTTTCATTGCCCACTTTATATCTCAGGACTTATCCCCCGTATCCTTGCTACCAACAATAGTCGCCCAATATCGTATAAAGCTGCTGCTACTTCGTCCCCTTCCTTGCCTACTTCAATCATTCGTATTTCTTTCGTAGTTACTAAAGAATCATTATTTGTCATTTGTACATGAGAGTCGAACATATTCTAGTGGACCTTTTGCTTGGCACTAGGAAGAGAAAAGATAGATCTTTGGGCTAGGCCCTTTAGGCCAATTAATATATCAGACTTCACTTCTGATTTTTTATTTTATACACGACAAAAAGTTGGTAAGAAACGTTGTTGAGTATAAAACGATTTTTCAAAACAACAACTTTATTTCGTGTTGATCAAAAAGTCATTAATCCAACATCAAATCGAATGGGGAATGGGATTCTAATAAATTTAATGTTTAAGGACTAAATTGAAATTTAATAAATAACACGAAATTTCAATTTAAGTTTGGTGACTAATAGCGGCTTTCATATTTCATTCTATGTAGTATTTGCTATAGAAAGGTAGGTTGTTTATGACTTATGTCATCCCTTTGGAAACTCAAAAGTATTTTGATATATATGTTTAGTACCTTACATTAGTTATTATTTAATAAAAAGTTAAAATATTTTATGTTGCCTTATGCAGTCCTATTTACGTGAAACGAACTTCATGTTCAAAGTATACGAGTAAATTCACATAATTTGAAATTTGAAACTGTTACAAAGAGGAAAAAAATAGTTTTTTATTATTATTTTATCTTTCTTTGAACGTGCCTATCAAAGTTATTTTAATCAAAATTGATACATTAATTAAAACGATAAACCACATCATATAAAAAATTTATTTATATTTTCTCTTTTAATGTATTTTGAGTTTGGCTAAGCTTTAAAAAAAAAAAGGAGGGGGGTTACTTTTTTTTTTTCCAAACATAAAAAAAGGTTACTTTTAATAATTTGTTTAATTTTCCAAACATTTGTGTACTATCAAAATAAGTGATTTTGATTAATAAATATTTATTTTAAAACTTATTTACGCATAAGGGAAATTACGGCGCTCTTCTCCAACATTTATCCCTTGGGCACTTCTACTCCAATCTTTATTTCTTAGCATGAGAAAAAGGTTGATGGTAGAAGTGAGCAATTCTCATAAATATATCTTTTTAGGCTTACATGTTCATACCTTAGCTGTAGAAGTGAACGTGTATTCTAGACTAGTTCTTTGTATATAATGATGTTCTTATATGATAAGATCAAAATTAGTCACCCTCGAACTTGACCTCGAGCTCCATGTGCATAGGGCTTATGTTCAACCTCCTAGAGAAAAGTGGCCCAACCAAAGCTTCGTAGGCCCGACCTCTCTAAGCTTGAGGTGCTTCATGATCGACCTACGGGTGATCTCGAGGTATAACCTCAAGCATGACCTCGACCTTGCTATGGGTCCCGACCTTGTGACTTACCACACCAAGTATCATTGAGCCTATAGAGATCCCATTTCTCCTCTTGCCTTAAACATATCTCCTCAAACATGGCCTTGTTCCCATCCTATACTCTATGCGGCTAAGGCGCCCCGAACTCTATAGACATGACCACCAAAAAGGTCACATGAGAGGAGACTCTAGCCTCATACATGGTTGGTCATGGGCTGGACTTTGGTTCATCTCTTTCTTATATCATTGAAACTCTAACTTAGGAGTCCAACTCTATCATATCATAGTCATAGTCATAGTCGGATCAGGGGATTTTTTGACAAGCTACTCTCGAAAGAAAAAATCGCCACGATTTCGTTATTAAAAAAAAAAGTATGTTTGACTTTTTTCCACCGGCCCGCCTCATCCAAATCCGCCCGAGTCATAGTCTCTTTACAACTCTTGTGTCGTCACCACATTAAGAGTATGTTTGTGTGTGCTTGTAAGCTATCAAATATTATTTTTATCACATTTTGTAGAACCCACAACTTTTATCTACTTTTTATCTACATACATTTCGTAGGACCCACCGCTTATAATCTACAAAAAGTCTTTACCAATCATATTCTAAGTACAAACCTAATGGGGGTCTTAAACTATGAGATCATAAGAGATCTTACAGGTGTCCTAATCCTCATAGAATTGCACTTCAAAGTTCTATGAATACTTGACATTCATCCATTATTCAAGCACGTTTATATTATTCAGTTTATAGGCTCACATATATATTCTCTCAGTTAACTAACTTAAGTATCAAAAGGGTTACGGGTCAATATCATCCACATTTGTTTCAAATTATAGAAAGCTCTTTTCAGGGTCTTGGATCGAGTTTCAGTTGAGCTCAAGTGCACTGATTTTTTACATCAACATTATCCATATATTTAAATTCCATCAGTATTATTTTAAACTCGATTAATTTGAACTTTGAAGTTTATGGATATGATTCTCTTTCAAATTATAAACAATTTAAGGTATGAGTTTCTTAGTTCATAGCAATAATTTCAACCATGTCCTCATATATATATATAACCTCCCTCCTCGAAAATTGAATCATTATACAACTACAAAATCATGGAGAACTTTAATAATGACATAATTCTTGAGGTTATTTTATGGTTGTCCTTAAAAGATATAGCTGTTAGAAATATAATCTTTATATCTTTAATTACATATACATAATTAAAGAATCTATATATCATGCTAAAATTACTAAGTACAATAATTTAGAAGAATACATGTCTCCATTGGTGTTGAAATTGAGAGACTTTGATCTTCCGCAGTCTAATCACCTCAATATTGTTCAATGAAATCTTTATCTATAATGGTTTAAAAGAGAAGAGCAAAAGTTTTTTTTGACTCGGGGACCATAATCCTATTTATGATATTACGTATACCTGGTTCAATTAGAGGTTTATGAATTCTAATTGGACTAGAATTTGATCTCTACACATTAGAGTCCGTGACTCGATTTAGATGTTTTAAGCGCCCAAGCGGATCACTTAATAACTCTATTAATTAGATAGTCCATATAATTGCAATACAATATGTAGTCCATTATAGAGATAAAAATCCGACAATAGCTCGATATAAAATTCTGAATAAAAATTTCTATAAGTATATCTCAAATCAAAATTTGAACACAACCACTTTATTCGGTCACACTATGTTTGTTTGAGCTAGTCAATCAATGGGTTAGGTGAGGCTAGGTTTGATGACCTAACAACTTTCATAAACGAAAATCAAATGGCACTCAATATTTCAAAAATCATCATGCACATTGTCAAAGTGGAGTTAATGTAAATTAATTATGTGACATCCCAAAATTTCTTCATATCCTTTATTTCAGTGTCTGACAAAGTCAAAAACACATAACTAACGAGCTGTTTAATATTGTCTATGTCGATAGATTTTACATCTTAGAAGTAAGAAAAGTCCTAGACTAAAAACTCATAACTCAAATCTCTACGTCTCTACGATTTACTATAACAATATTGTCTAATCTATAATCTACGATAAAGAGAGACAAAGGCAAGAAAAATTGTAGACTACAATTCATTTTGTACATTGAAAACATCAAAAAACGAAACAGCAAGTTCCATGATAACAACAACATGCACTATCAAGAAAAACCAAGAAACTAACCCTACACCCTAAGAAAAAAATAACATTGGAATTGATAAATAAAAGAGAGAGAAAAATAATAAAGCATAAATTTTTGTCTATAAGTTTCCAAAATTGGTGCACCTCACTTTAATAGAGATGATGAAACTGTAACAGTCCAAACGGAAACTTCCACTTCCGGCAGCCGGAAAACACCAACTTTGACTGTGTTACATCTTACGCTTACCGGACTTGGGTTGTCGCCGGCGAGTTTTGTCTTGTTTGCTAAAAGCACTGCAAAGCCCACATGCAGAAACCTTAGGAGACGGAGGCTCTATCGCCGGAGCTACCCTTCCGGTGCGGAATCCCCGTCCTCCACCGTTGGATCGGCTTCTCTCTATGGTTATTCCGGCGGTTGTTGACGAATTCTTTTCTTTGCTTTCTTCCTTTTGTTTTGCCACTTTGTTCAATTCTCCAGACACGATCTTGTCGTCCCAAACCAATCCCGAAGATCCTTGTCTCCTGAATGATACTTCAGATCTCTGCAAACCAGCCATCATAAATCACCTCTCTCTCTCTCTCTAGAATTTTTTAATTTTTTTCCTGTTGTTCCTTTATCTTCTCTAGAGATTTCTTAGATGAGAATTGTGAAAATATGATTGAGGCCCTTCTCCTAGGTGTTTGCTTAGACTTATCCCACAATGTGTGTGTTTGTGTTTGCGTTTTTGTGTGTGTGTGTGTGTGTTTTGTAAATATATATATACACACAGAGAGAGGGAGATCCCACAATATGCTACCGGTTGGTTTGAAGAAGAGGTCTCATAAGGCAACTTAGTCAATTACTTTAATTAATTAACTTTGCTTACTTATTTTAAATGGTTGTTATATTGAATTGGAAATAAATAAGACTTTTGATAACATCCAATTGAACTTATCAAAACCTACGCATTCTTATTAAAATCGATCATGATTTGTCAATTCAATTCAACAAATTAGAAATTGGTCAATAACCAACTGTTTCACATTAAACTATATTTTTATTCTTTTTTTTTTATTTTTTTTATTTTTTTTACCACTAGTACAATTTCAATTCGATCCTTCAATTTTTATGAGTCGAGTGTTTTTAAAATATTGACATATATACGATTAGGAGAGGACCAAAGAACCCATGCCGTTTTTATTTTATTATTATTATTTACGCGAGGGTTGGTTAATGAAGATTAATTGATCTAATAATGCATATATATGAGGTTTAGAGGACCTAAATGATATTTGAAAAGTTGCCAATACTCCGAATATTCTTTGACAAACGGCAGTTTGACTTTGTTAATTTGACCATCAAAGGGACCAAACTGACCAAAATTAGGCCCCCGTTTGATGAAGAAACAAGAAAGAAAAAATTATAGTTTTTTTTTTTTTTTACTTTTCTAATATTCAAATATGCTCACTACGTCAAACGTGTATATTTACTATGTAGTATTTGACACTAGATAATATAATGAATTGACGTTAAACTTTTTTTCCCCCTAAAAGGTTAAAACTACTTGAATTGAGTTAGAATCAAAACTCGTGAATTTTTTTCAATTCGATTTCAAAAAAAAATAATAAAATTTGGTACTAGTTGTTAGAATTGAGAATCAAATAGTACGATTCACAATTCTAGTTTCTTAAATACATTTTAATTTGGTTTCAAATTTATTTATTTTGTAAGCTTGATAATAAAACAAGTATTGAATTAGTTTATATGAATATAAATAAACTTATAACAAGAAATACTTTGCCGCTTCAAACAAGAAAACATGAAAGAGACAACAATTTACGATTCTCATTTTTCTTGCAGCATAAAAAGGAACTAAATGGGACGGAACTAGAATTGGTTAGTTCTGGTTTGAGTTCAGTTTCATCACCATACGTGGAATCGTATAGTTTGATCTATAGAATTTTTATTGATGCTTGTTTTGGCCTGATTCTTAATGGAACTAAATCATGACAAACTTAATAATAAAATTATTTTTCTTTATTAGTATTGTCCATCATTTGACATATGTATAATAAATTACAAGACAATAAATAAATTTTAGTTATTTTATTTTTTAATTTAGTTTACTAAATGCATACAAAAAAAGTGAAACTATTTTTTACAGAACTCCATTCGTACAACTAGGCTACAGTTTTCACGTGGTATGTACTAAATTAATTGTATTATACTATATAGTCTAATTATAATAAATAAAATTTGTACTTGGGTATAAATAAATTAAGAAGTATATATGTTATGATATGTATTTATTAATTTAAATGGTAATATTTTTATTTATGCACGCACTACTTGATCATTTGCTCATAGCTGTCTTTGGCAGTCTTTGGCCATGGGCAATCAATAAGAATTCTACAGATAAAAATAGCAATGATCGTGATGAAAATAAAAATAAAAAAATGTTATAGATAAATATATTATCATAGAATACGCATATTTCTTTACGGAAGAATATTAATTTTAAATAATTAATCATTTTTTAATCATTATATTGAAATAATAGATCTCTGGCATTCTGGTTGTTTTAAGTCCATTAATGTGGGGTTTTTTCAAACACAGTAATATGGTTTAAATAAAAGGAAAAAAAAAAATCATTTAAAACTTTCAATTTTTCTTTTTTTTTTTATAATTTTGTTACTTTACGCGATGAAATAAAGTATTACATTAAAACTTTCAATTTTCATATTCAATTCAGTGTATTTATGAAATTTTAGCTGTGACTAACTTAAACTGTCACGTGTTAATGGATCATTCAACTTAGCCTTGCATGTCATATCTTATACACACAATTTTTTTTTTTTTTTTTTTACAGTATACGACTTAAAATAATTATAGACACTAGTCTCTTTCTCTATCACATCCCCGATTGCTTTGAATTGAATAAATTACCTTCCTTTATTTATATCATCAGTAGTTTGTGACGATGTGTTATTTGTGTTAATGAAAGTTCTTATTTACCTTTAACAAAAATTGAGAGTCGATTATCACTCTAATTGATTATGATATATACCCATTTTACAATTTTCGCTATGCGTCTCTTTAATTGTTTTACACATTTTTCAACTTTGAATAGTTGAGTGCGCATGATTAATGTGAGGTTTTACCAAAAGTCAACAACATGTAGAAAAATCACTTATTTTCTTCAAGAATGGCAACTTGTTTTTTAATTATTGAGTCAAATACTTGGAAATTTCAAGGCACTCGTCACAATAATTAAATATGGGATACGATGCCGTTTTAGTAAATTTATCATTGTGGCTTTGAATTCGGTGGAATGGTTGATGAAGCACTAATTATTGTATGAATATGTCAATAATGTCATTATCACATCATATGAATTATCATGAACTCTAATTTAAAATAATGATGATGATGGGTTTTGAAGGCCTAATGATGGAAGAAGCTGCATGCTTTTGGATTCGGTGGGATTTTCTTGTTGCATCCTCATTGTGATTTGTGAGGGGATCATGCACGGTCGATCTTTTTTCCCGTAACAACTTGATTGATACTAACTAAAATTAAAGCGAAAAAAGTGATTTTTCTTTAAGTTTTGAAACTTACAATTTGTATTAATTATTTAGAGGAAAATTTGGTGTAGATGATTTTTAACTTTTGTCTTCAGTACGGAAATAATATTCAACGTTTGTTTTTTAAAAGACGGATATTTTTAATTAATGTATTTTAGAGCACAATTCATCTTATTTGATGAAAAATAAATAAATATGTCCTTAAGATGAATAAAGAAAATTGTAGTTGAGTTTCTAATATTTGCAAAATATGCAAATTGGTTCGTTGCCTTTATTTTTATTTTTTTATAAAAAAAAAAAAAATTAACGAGTTCTTTTCTTCTTCTTTTGAATTATGAATTTATTGACAAAATTAATAATATGCATGAATTGTTTTGTATATTTTTATGAACTATTATGAAATAATTAATATTTATGATCATGATTTTTAATAAATATGTTAAATAAAATTATTGGTTTTATCATTTAAAATTTAAAGTTTGTTTTATGATTATAACAAAAAGAAAAAAGAAAAATAATTATCACAAACTTGATCCTCAAATACATAATTGATTTAATTGAGTTATTCGTTTATTAACTACAAATATTAGAGTTTCAATTGTATTCTTCACATTTTAATTTATCATTTTATTATCATTTGAAAATAAATAATTTGTAAATTAATTTTATTAGTTTTTTATGTTAAATAAAAAATAACAATATTAGTTCAATGTCATAATATTATATACGACGTTATGTTATTTATTTATCTTAATTTTATTCAAGCTTTACACATTACATAAGAATTACACATACTTATAGCACAATTATTTAATATTTTCTCTTATGACAAATTCAATTGACTAACTACAATGATATATTTAGTACCCTGAGCTATGTATTATTACTAAATAAAGGTATCATACTCATTTGCACATTTTTCAAATGTTAAAATCCAACTATAATTTAGTTAATTAAAAGGGAAATTGGCGCAAATGGTCCCTAACGTTTACCATTAGTGCATAAATGATCCCTAACGTTTCATTTTTTGGCGGAAGGTCCTAACCTATCTATTTAGGTGCGTGATTGGTCTTTTTAGGTGCATAAATAGTCACTGCTTGGTGTTTTTTTGTCTTTTATTAGCGGGGGTAAAATTGTCAAGTCATTTTTTTCAACCTTTCAATTGGCGCAAATGGTCCCTAATCTTAAGAAATTTGCAATTGGATTCCTAACTTTTAAAAAGTGAGTCGATACTTTAATTTTTTTATTAAAAATTAAAAAAAAACTAACAAATTGATAATATACTAAATTATTTTGAATATTTGATGAACTATTATAAAATAATCAAAATTGAAATTCATAATTATTAACAAATGTGATAATTAAAATTATTTTATTATTATTAAGTAATCATATTATTTAAAATTCAAACTTTAATTTTATCGTTACAACAAAAGAAGAAAAATAAATTTGTCACAAATAAAAATTTTACTTATGCTCAATCAACTCGATTTTATACTGTCTCTCATATTCTTGGGCCAATCGATCGATTTTGAACTACTGAGGTTATTGGACCAGGTCTTATTTTAAATTTTAATTAATTTTACATTAAAAAAATAAAGAAAAAAAAATAGTTCCACCCACCACCCCACCCCACCCCAACCCAAAAGCGAGCGAAAGGAGGATTTCTCCCTCCCCGGCCGCCCGTCGCGGCGGCCGGGAGGGAGAAATCCCCTCCTCTCAGCGCAGCAACGAGGGGAGAAATCCCCCTGGTTTTCGCCTTGAATCAGGGGAGAAATCCCCCTATTTCCATTGCGACGGGATCTCTCCCCGTGTTTCGCCTATTCGGCGGCGGCAGGAGATTCTCCCACGGTTGCTTGCGAGAGAGAGGAGGATTTCTCCCTCCCCGGGCCGCCGCATGACGGGGAGGGAGAAATCCTCCCTGCGCTCGTATTTTGGGGTGGGGTGGGGTGGTGGAACCATTTTTTTTTTTTGCTTTATTTTTTTTATGTAAAATTAATTAAAATTTAAAATAAGACTGGTCCAATAACCTCAGCTCAAAATCGGTTGGATTGACCGATAAATATGAGACTATGATAAAATCGAGTTGAGTTGAGCATAAGTAAAATATTTATTTGTGACAAATTTATTTTTCTTCTTTGTTGTAACGATAAAATTAAAGTTTGAATTTTAAATAATATGATTACTTAATAATAATAAAATAATTTTAATTAGCACATTTGTTAATAATTATGAATTTCAATTTTGGTTATTTTATAATAGTTCATCAAATATTCAAAATAATTTAGTATATTATCAATTTGTTAGTTTTTTTTTTTTAATTTTAGTACAAAAATTAAAGTAAATGACTCATTTTCACTTTTTAAAAGTTAGGAATCAATTGCAAATTTCTTAAGATTAGGGACCATTTGCGCCAATTGAAAGGTTGCAATAAAAAAAATGTGACTTGACAATTTTACCCTCGCTAATAAAGACAAAAAACTGCTAGGGACCATTCTGCACCTGCAAAAGGACCAATTGCAAGACCTAAATGGGAGATAGGTTAGGACCTTCCCAAAAAAATAAACGTTAGGGACCATTTGCGCACTAATGGTAAACGTTAGGGACCATTTGAGCCAATTTCCCTAATTAAAATTAAGAACATGTTGGTATTTTTCACCAAATAAAAACCAATTAAGCACTAAAATATCTATGTTTGAGATGTCCGTACCAAAAAAACAAACATTAGAGACAATTTCTCCACTAATAGAAAAGGTTAGTAACTATTTGCTTCAGTGCATTTTGACTCATACAATTTGTTGGCCCAATGCTTAAAAAAAAGTTGCTATTTCCCAAACACATGCTCTTAGGGAGTGTATTCAAATTGGGATTTTTAAGAATTTTTAAAGATTTAAAGTTTATGTGTATTCAATGTAGATTTTTAAAGACCCTCTAAAAGTATATGTGTATTCAATAAAGACTTTTAGAGAATTTAATAAAGTTTTTAAAAGTTACGGAATATTCAATTAAAATCTTTTAAGAGTCTTTATAAATCATAGAGTATTCAAATTGAGAAGAATTTTTAGAGGTTCTCTACTTGTTAGATAAGATTTTTTAGCAGAAAATATAAATAGTAAATCTAAAAAAATATCTCATCTATCCTAAGAGTTGTGAAGATTTCATAGCCCAAAAATAAAGAACACATTTTTTCTTTCATTTCTAGGATTTTCTCGGATCACTCATCTATCCTAAATGTTGGAAATATTTGATATTTTTTTATTGAATATTATTAAAATGTTATTAATTATTTTTGGGATTTATGTTATTTGTTAATTGATGTGACTTAAATTTTTTTATATTTTTTTAATACATATTTTTATTGACATGAAAAATGTGATTTATTACTTTGAATTATTGTGATGTAGATGATTTGGACATACAAGAAGTTACTCAAAATAATATTATATTATATTTTATGTGATGTGGATGATTTACATATGCTTAATATATTTTTTTTAGGGTTAATTACACTCATAGTCTCCATTTTTTCAGCTTTGTAGCAATATCATCCCAATTCAATTTTATTCGCAGATATCGTCCCATCTTTTTATTTTACTCACGCTGATGGTCCACAAATAATTTTTTTTGACAATTTTGTCCCTGATTTAAGTAAATTAAAATGACATAAAAAAGAAAATACAATGAAAAAATTGCAATTAAGACTCTAACATTTTCAAAAGTGCAAATAAATTATAAACCTTTAATTTTATTTTCAGGTTCTCACTTAAAATAATAAAATGTGTCATCAAGTCTCAAACCTCTAATTATTTTTACACAAAAGACTTTTGGAGTTTGTTCAGATTTCGTCCAGAGGTCCGTTAATTGACAAAAAAATAAAGCCCGTGACCTAAATTTGAGCAATTTAACATAGACAAAATAATCTATTCAATGCTATTATTTAAAAAAAAAAAAAAAAAAAAAAAAATCTCCCTAATTTTTGCAAAAACTAGTGACTGGCAATTTCTCCCACTTTACGCCGTCCATTACCAATTTTCCGGCATTCCCACGGCGGCATCTCCTCCTGCCGTGTCACAGGTCGAGCTTCACTCCAGTTAGAAGCTGCAGAGCTGTTGCATTTGATTTCAAGGGTGGCAAATGGTACTTTATTTCTTGTTAGTGCTATGCAATTCTTTATTTATATATTTTGATATTTAATGTTATTGGGTATTTGATTTTGGGTTGATTTCAATGTATGAAGTGGGAATTGCAATCTGAAGCTCATGGGTGTTTGAAATTTTTGACTTTCATAGTTGATTGCTTAGAGTTGCCGTATGATTTTCAGCTTTATTCTTTCCTTCTTGACTGGTTTAATTAGTTATTAGACTCAACAATATTGGGAGTTCAAAACGGTTGACTAATTTATAGTTGGAATCGATCTGTTTTTGTTGTATTAATTTATAGTTGGAATCGATCTGTTAAAATCTGCCTACACGCGGGAGAATTTGTATTAACTATTTTGCAAGATGGGGGTTGGGGGAAGATATTATCCTTTTTTGTTTTTTGTTTTTTTTTTAATTTTTTAAAGCAAAAAATTTATGATTTATTTACACTTTTAAAAATGATAGGGACTTCAAATACAAGTTTTTTCATTTTTTTTTTCCGCAGAAATGGACTATCGCTAACAATTAAAAGAATTTAGATGATTTGTAAAGAACAACAATATTTTGAGACAAAATCCTAACAAGGGTGCTTTATTTATGAAGATTACGATTCAAAAAAAAAAAACGAAATGCCTCCAAGGGACATAAAGCACACTGAAATGCAAATTAAATAAAACTTATAAGAACATTAAAGAAATGAAATTACATAATTCTCTGTTTTTGAGAGTGATTGATCGGGGGCTGTCTTTACATTTTATTTTCCTTTTTATACTCCTTTAACGGTTTCCTTCAATTTTGTTTCGAAACTGTTCATCGCCCAGTAACTACCCACTTTCTCTATAATTGATGGATTATCAAAAACTGTTGTATTTACCGTTGTCATTAATTCCATAACTCAACCGCTTGCTACTGAAATTATTGGATTGTGAGATGTGATAAGATTACCCATTAACTATTTAATAACCGTTGCTTTAAATGATGATGGGATGTTCTACTCGCCCAGATCTTGGGCATCTTCTAGGCTTGAGCGATGTTGGACATTCACTAAATAAATCTGTTTTTAGCCTATAGATGGGTTCATTTGGACTTTCCTTGGACTTCTTAACGTGGCCTTATTTCTGTATGTCAACACATTTTATTTTCTATTTAATGTATTTAATTCAAGATTAAAATTGTCAAAATAATTATTTTGGGATCATCTGTACGAATAAATGAAAAGATGATGACGATATCTGCGAATAAAATTGAATAGGAATGATATTATTACAAAACTGAAAAAATGGGTTATGTGAGTGTATTAACCTTTTTTAAAAGGAAATGAAAATCTTTAATGAAATTCTATAGAAGTCTATAGAAATTTTTAATCAAAGTCTACAGAAGTTTAAGTAAACTTTTATTAATTCTCAACAAAGATCCACGAATTTTATGAAAGCCACTCACTTATAAAATTCTTTAAAAGTCTCAATTGAATATTCTCTCTTTAATCTAAAGTTTCATAATGATTCCGGTTAAAATTTAACTAGAAAATCTTATAACTAATAATTAAACCGTTATAGGCCAATTCTCAATTCAGACTAAAAAAAAAAAAAAAAAAAATTCAAATTTTATTTGATTTCAATATTGTGTACACGCAAGAGTATACACTTTACAATTTTTATTCTAAAAATATACATAAAATCAAACATGTTTGAAATCACAATTCGATTATATTGTTGTATTGGTTAAGTAGAATTCCTATTTGTTTGATCCAATCATTTTCTAAAGAAGCCGACTGTACCAAGGGTCGATACAGAGGGGGGCTTCTTTGTGCTGGAGCGTCCATTCACCCCAAAACTTAGTATAGGAAAAATAAATTGTTTTGAAAAAACAAAATTTTTATTTTTTTCATTTATTTTAGTTTAGTCCAATTTTTTTTTTTTTTTTTTAAACTCTCGTCTAAATCTGCCTTGAGCCGTACCTACATCTACATGAAAAGTGAACAAACTTCTTTTATATATTTCTATATAGTGATTCATAAATAGGATTTTTTTTTAATATTTAAATTATTTATTAATTTATGGAAAATCTAGTTTGATGAGTTACACAATATTGATTGCTGAAAATTTTTAAACTTTAATTTCATAAATTTCAACCTACATTATTCGTGACATATTTGGTAGGATAACTTTAACAGTACTAGACATTATTGAAAAAGAAAAAGAAAAATAAAAATAAAATTTAATCTATTTATACAATTCGATACCATTATTTCTATTTTCTTCAAAAAGTTTATTGGCCCAAGAAATGTATTCATGGTAGAGTAAGTTGGTGGGAATAATGATATATGGCCGGTTGACCGACAAATTTTTCTAAATGATCGTTGACTTATTTTGGCCTGCAAATTATTAAATATAATCATGCCTTCTCTTTTCATTTATTACATTTCAAATACTTTCAAAATTATTTGTTGCTGAAAAAAAGATTTTCAAGTTAAAATCTAACATATTTCAAGTTAGAATCCAACACATTTTATTTATGTAAGAAATCTCATTTCAACGTATAAATTTATTTATTTCTATCTTCTTCTTTTAATTCACGATAGCAATTAAAAATTTTATGGTATAAATCATGAAAATATGTATATATCTAAGAATATGAATTGTGATTTTACTTTAAATTTCTGTAAATATGAGTTCATTTGAAGTAAGTTAATTGAAAAATTAGTTAAAAACGTGTAAATTTGCTTTAATGGACCCATATTCTCTTGTTATGTCTATTAATTTTGACCTAAATAGACTACATGCTTGTAGTTTGTTAATGGTCTGTAAACGAACCATATCAACAAATAGCCTATTAACAAACCTTATTAAATAAGAGTATTTAAATTTTTTTTTTTACGTAAAAAAAATATTTTCAACTCAAATAATATAAGTTATGCGCTTTTCCAATTTGGCTTGTTTGACGTGTCTTTTAGCCATCACGGCCAGCCCGGCCCAGTTGATATTGCCTGAACCGATCCAATTTTCAGAAGCAATTGACAATTGATATAAATTTTGCTCAAATATGCACCAGAAACATACCGCAGAGCCATTTATAATTTGTTGTTTCAATTAATAATCATTCTTAGCATCTCATTGAGCACAAAGAATGATTACAAATTTGATGATCGCAGCCACCTTGCCTGTAATCCAAATGTATTTCAACTGAAAACAAATAGCGTATACGATTTGATCTTCCACTAAATTTGCAAGACAGATTATTGTATTTAACCACGAATTTATTGAAAACGATGTTTAATTTGCAAGATTAGGATGCAGAAGCAGTCCTTTAATCTGCAAATTCTGAATCTGCTTTCCTCTTATCGAACAACACCCTTCAATCCACTGCCATTCCCATAGATCCTTATTCAAAATTTCTCTCCAAACAATCATTCCCGAACCAACATCTCTATACAAACAAACTGCTCCATTCATCCCAACACATTTTGTACTTCCCCAATCACAAAATCTCGATCCCAATTCATACGGCACTTTCTCAATAATCCCCCATTTATCGTCTTCCCCGAGCTCCCATATGCAAACATTTCCACCATTTGTGCCTCCAACAAGAGCCAAATTCCCATTTCTTGGAACCAATGCAGCAAATTCAAGCCTATCTGCCATTGGCACACTCAATTCTGTCCAATTATTTGTCCCAATTTGGAATCCAATTACACTATATGCCCTTGCAGAAGTAATCCAATATAGCATTCCCTTTGAACATACACTTTCATTGGGTGTCCAGACAGTTAATCTCACAGCAAATTCCACTGGCATTGAACTCATAATTTCCCAGGTTTCTTCATGGGAATCGTACATTTCTACCGTGGGCTGGTAAATGGCACAACCCCCGGGTACCTCCGACATACCTGTCAAGAAAAAACAAAATACTAGTTTAAAAACCCGTTTAGTTACCAAAATTTTTAATTTAGTTACACTCAATTTTGTTCCAAATTCTTCGTCCAAGTTACGATTTACAATCGTCCCTCTGTCCAGTTTCGTTAATGAAGACTAAGTGGACGGAGGGACGATTTTGAAATCTATATTAGAATTTGAGTGTGTAAGACAATTTAAGAGTTCTACATCGAAAATGATAAGCATTTAATAAAATATTAATATGTATTCACTATTCACACACTTTTTATTACTGCTGAAATTAAATAATAATTAGAAGATAATGTAAAGTTTTTTAAACAAACTTACCCCCAGCCACATAAACTTGATGATAGCTTGAATTCACTTCAACTACACCAACTGCCGGATTGGTTCTTGCCAAATTCAGAGGCGGAAGCTGCCGGAATTGCCTAGTGAAGGGGTTGCAAACGGACAAATGAAGGGCGGTGGTGTTGGTAAATTTCAGAAGAACAAGCCCACCAATGGCAGCAATGGGGCGAATGGGGGCGGGCATGAAGTCGAGAGATAGAGTGTGCCAGGTGTTGTTAATTGGGTTGTGGGCGTAGCAGGAGAGGCCGCGGTGGCGAGTTGGCCAAGCTATGAACCATGCTGGGTGGCGCATCCGCGGCGGAGTCGCCGTGGTGTTGGCGCACGCATGCCAATTCCGGCAGGCGGCCTTGGCTCTTACGAAGGAGTCCGGCGACAGATAGGAGAAGATGTAGGCTAGGAGATCAAAGGGAAGGTTACTCCACATATTAATGAATTCTAAGATTGGTGCTGGAGAGAGAGAGAGTGTGTATGTGTGCGCGCCTGATTTATGCAGAAGATGGTAGCTGTGCTGGCTAAACGACAATGAGAAATTTTCATTATTGGTCCTCTTCCTATTAGCATTGTAGCATGTTGGTTTTCAACTTATTCTTTTGACCGTGCTTTTTTCAACTTTCAAATTTATAGTAGTATTGTCTCTAGTATATAGCAATGACGTTGTATACAAACCCCTCGGCTCATAGACTACTCGAGTCCGTATTTAAATGAGCCCATGATCGAATCGATTTGAGCTCAAGGTCTAGGGTTATAGACTTCAAGGGTTAACTTGGCTCGACTAGGCTCGGCCCTACATGAGTAGGGTTGTGGGACTCGACTCTTGTTCAACGAGTTGGCCTAGGCTCAACTCGTTGACCCATGGGTCGATCCTGACTTGTCCAACAAGCTAAACTAGGCTTGAGTTGCCACGATCTTCAGATTTTAAGATAAGTAAAAGAAGAAGTGAAAAGAAAAATAAAAATCGACATATCGCCTCCACCCTTCTCCAAGGCCTGCCCCTACCCCATCCATGCTCTTGGGTTTTGCCTTGTAGGCTATACCTAGTCAACTCGATCCCTTTGTTTTGTCAATATGCTTTATTACTAGTTTGTAGTTTTCATTCATTTTCTTTTCTTTTTTTTTTTTCATTATTTGTTTTTTAATTAAACTAAATGTATAATTATCTTTCAACATCATTTAACTATGTAGCAATAGTATTGAAGTGGTTGATTTTCGTTTATATTGGACAAACATGCTATAATTTTAAAAGTAACTATGTAGCAATAGTATTGAAGTGGTTGATTTTCGTTTATATTGGACAAACATGCTATAAAATTAAAAGGTTAAGAAAGACGTTATCTAAAAATTAGACTAGAGATCAATTTGCTATAACATTTATTGACTGGGACCAGAACTATAAATTTCCTAGCAATAATTGAAGGTTTGTACCTAAAGATGTGTGCCCACATGAACTAAAATCTGACCCACATGCCACAGTGAATATTAAATACGTGGCATTGACATTTTCTGCTGTTAAAGTGGACATTTTATTTTATTTTTTGATCGAAATAAAGTGGACATTTTTATTCACAGAAAGAATGGTTCTTGGTAGAGCTCGAAGGCTATCCGTCGTCGAAATAAAAAAATGATTAAAAATTGAGAGCCTCTATTGTTTTCTCTCTTTTGTCAACTTGCTCATTCATTTTGATTTTGGGTCCGGACGAATCATGTCGTTTTATCCCTCTATTCCATGTTTAATTTCTTAAAGCAAGTTACAAATTTAGAATAAATATTATCAAACTGTAAAATAGTATCCACTATTTTGTCAACTTTCATTCTAAATCAAATTCCAAGTTATCAAATGACATCAAACTGTAATAGTATCCACTATTTCGTTGCTAAATCAAACAAGTTATCATGACATCCGCTCTTTCAAATTGTTAAGTTTCGATTTGTTCATAAATCGAGCTAGTTGAATTGAGTTGAGCAAAACAAGTTAAAATTAGAGATAAAAACGAGTACAGTTTGTTGCTTTACGACTTGGTATTTTTTAAAATACAACTTGGTTAGAGTGCAGCGAGTGAATGGTGCAGTAATAGTTGAACACGAATTTCCTTAAGATAGAACAATCACTAGACTTAGTTTTATATATTCCCTATAATTTAACAAAATAATCGTTGAATTTGTTGAGATAATTGAAATTGAAAGAGCATCTCCAATGCATTCAATGGATTAGAAAAAAATATGTGCCACATCATCAAATAGACAATGTCTATTAAAAATGCTTCTCCAATGCACAATGTGGAATATTATATAATCGATATGACGAGAAAAAATAGAAGATGTGAATCTTCTTCTACATCCCAGACGCTATGTGAGAATGGATGAGTCAGTAATTATTTAATTTTGATTTAATTTTTTTAAAATTCTGTTAAGTAGATTAGTTTTATTATTTTTAATTTAAAAAAATAAATGCCACATAATCAACATTATTGAATTGTAGAAATAACTCATTGGAGAAATTTTTGGGTTTCACCGTCTATTCATTCCACATAATTTAGAAATTTGTCTATTTAATTGCCACAATAACCATAATCCATTGAGTGCATTGGAGATGCTCTAAGTGAGTAACTCTGACCAAATGTTTTAGTAGAACTCGTTAACCATTTTCGGTAGTTTTGACTTTTGAGGTTAAAGTCCAACAACGCGAAGAGATGTTAGTTGTATATTTGGAGAGAAAAATATCATTCTTTAGTGAAATTTTTTGAAGTTAGTTATCAAACTTTATTTTGTTCCAATTTTGTCAGCTAACTTTGATGTCCTTCTCAATTGAGTGATGAAATTGAGATAGAAACCAAAGTTGGGTGACTAAATTGGAATACAATAAAATTCAATGACTAGCTTCAATTTTTGCTTAGAAATGGTGACCAACAACGTTTACCCTATATATTTAGTTGTTTAAAATTATTTTAGCTCATATTTGGTAGTGTTGAAATTATTTTTTAATTGTTTATATTTTAAATAGTTGGTGAATGTGTGGATAAAAAGTGAGTTGTAAGTTGTATGCCCTATTAAATATGTGGATAAAAAGTATGTTTAACCAGTTTAACCAGTTAAAATTATAATTTAAGTAGAAAGTGAAGCTACCAAACATGGAAAATGGAGTTAGAGCATGTTAGGCTAAGTCTTAAAAAGGTTAAGTTCTTAAACTAAAACTTCTATTTTTTGTTTTAGTAAACGTGTTTGCAAAAAGAGAAGTTATTTAAAGCCAAGTCAAGACTTAGCTCTATTTTTTCTTTTTCTTTTTCTTTTTTAACTAATAGTTTTCGCAACAAGAGAAGTTATTTATAAATATTTTTTAAACTTAATATGTGTTTGTTTAAACTTAAGAGTTGCTTTAACTTATTTTTACTTTTTTTTTTATGGCTTCCCCGAACATGATTCCCACCACTATTATGAAACCCCACCATTTTCTTTTCTTTTTTTTTTTTTTGTTGAAAAAACAAGAAAGAAATAATTTCTTAAATGCATACATATATACATATATTCAAATGGTATCCTTAAGTGGAGACTGGACCCAAAAGAGCTTATAAATTATTGCGTCAATTCTACTTAGGATTCTAGATGCAACTTGTTGGAGGAATTTGTGGTCAGAGGATCACATGGGGGACAATATTGTCTCATATGTCATTCTCCAAATGACGGGACAAATAAAAATAAATAAAAATATCTACTATTATAAAAAGAAGTTTTTATTGAGTTTGGCAAATTTAAATATGACTGCATAATTGAAAGCTCGATCGTAATCTTGCATTTGAAAGTGATTTTATAGTAAGATGTAATCACAATCAACATCATTGCATACAAGGACGGTTCAAGTAATATAAGGCCTTTAGGTAAAATTGTTGAAGGACATTCTTTAAGAATAATAACAAAAAATTAAAAATTAACCAAGTAAATGATTGCTTATAAAAGTTATGTCAGTGACAATCGACAAGGATGTTCTAATGAAAATTAATATCTACTAATTATTCATTCGAATTACTGATAACGATATCGTCGATGATCAATAGTTACTGATGACAACATTTTCGACAATATTGACGGCAAATTTGTTGTGAATTTTTTTTTGTCAGATTGCAAAATTGTTGATGTCCACCCCTTAAATATCCAATATATTATGAAAAAAGTAGTGGTATTTAATTTATTTGAAATATAATAATACGAAATCTATTATCTATAATTGATAATAATTGTAATTTCTTTTTAATTTTAACTAATTGTAGGTAACAATTATAAGAGTGGAGTCAATTGTCATATAGACTAGTACTAGATAGTATTACATCCTTCAATTTATAATCACGACCCATGAAGTCTCCATTCGATAGTTGGGATGGCGACAACTAGAGTTTAGGGGCAGGGGGGGGAGGGGCAGGGGGGATTTATATTTGCCTTTTCTTTCCTTATCATTTTTTTTCCATTGAAATTTAAGTGTGCATCTTATAGAAAACTGATATTTGCCTCCAGTGAACAATTGTTATGTTGTCGCATTTAATATATAAGAATTGACGTTCGAATGAATCATCGATGCGACATTTATTTATGTAGACAATTAATCCAATATACAAGTGACACTTTAGATATGAACAATATAACAATTGCCTACTAAAGATAAGAGATTACTCATCGCATGTTATATACCCTTCAAAATATGAATCATGTTCCCATAAAACTTGTAACATCCATTTAGATAGAAATCTGAGTTTGGCTAATTTTTTAGGGAATTTGTGCAAATGGTCCATAATATTTGCCTTTCGTGGAAAATGATCCTTAACGTTTATTTCGTGATATGAATGTCCTCTACTTATGTCTTTTGTATACAATTGTCCCTTCTTGTGAAAAAGAAAGATATGTCTTAATTTTAATTAGAAAAAATTGTATTTAGATTTTTAACTTTGAAAAAAGTACAAATGGGTCTAGAACATTTGTTTTTTGCACATTTCATCTCCAACCTTTAAAAATTAGCCCACATCCAATATGGCAATTGCACAAGCTTCGATCTGTTCTTGGACACGCTCGACCCGTTCAAAATCTGGCCATGTCATGCTCTACTTTGGGCCACCCCTGTGTTATTGGTAGGGTCAGTTCTAACATTTTCGAGTTTCGAGGCAAAGTTCAAAAATTAGATCTCCAAGACAAAGTCTGATAAGTCATGGGCGCCACTCTTGGTGTTTTTTTTTAAAGGGGCTCATTCGATTTTGGGTCACTACTTAATAATAGTCATGGTCATCATAAAATGTAGATTGCTTTGCTGTGTTTTGATTGGCTTCAAACTTTTACACAAATATATTTTAACGATAATAGGCTTCCTTCGATTTTGGTCCTTAGTTGCCTCTCTCTCTTTGGCCCAAAACCGGCCCTAGTCATTGGTACTTTGGTATACCTGGACCAATTTTCTAATTCGTGTTACCAGTGTCGGGGATGCCTTCTCTGTCGACGTTGCCGATTTTGCTGTCGAACTAGTGATTGATGTTTTCTGAAAAATCTCCAACGCTCAACATTTACTAGCTAGTTAAAAAAGCTATTGTATGATTAATTTTCTATTAAGAAATTTGACACGATCATTTCCCATTTTTGTTTTTTAAATACTTTTCCTTTTTCTAATCTATTTTTTGTTAATTATTTTACTTTTTAATATTTTGTTGGGATCTATTTTCTCACTTTTTGAAAATTTTTGGAACTCTTGCTACAAATTTTCCTTTTAGAGGAGGACAAATTGTTATATTTTGCACCAATTTTTGAAAGGTTTCCATGATTTGCGTCAAAAATAAAAGGTAAGGGCATATCTACTACTTTCGTTAAAGATTGGGGACGAAATGCACTATTTTCCCTAATTAAATAAACAAGCACCCAAGCATGCTCGTCAATGAGGACCTTCATGCTACAAAATTGAAAAGATAAGAATTTCATACTACAAAATAAATGTTAAGGACTTACTTACCCTATTTCAAATAGGTTGAAACCGAGCTTAATTTTCCCTAGTACATGATAGCCGTAGACATTTTGGGTAATGCTATTTATATACTCTCACACGAGAAGTTAACAATATAGGCCAAGGAATCATCCCACACTCACCTTTTGAAGGACCTCAACATAACATGCACCATGTTGGAAGATTTGCACAATGTAAAAAAGATTTTTGTTTTTTTCTTTTGTTCCACAATAATTGCTAATTATGTCCATCTTGGCAAAAGTACTATAGAAGAAATGAATACAGTAACAAATGTTCATTCAATTTTACTCCATATTACCATTTGTACATCCAATTTTAAAATATTATTTACCTTATTACCACTTGTACACTCAATTTTAAAATATTATCTATTGCTCATCCATCTATAAATCATAGTAATGAATGAGTGAAGAATGAGTGATGGATAGTAAATATTTTGAGATAGATAGATGAACAATAAGTAATATTTTAAAATTGATTGAATGTAATTACCGTGCGAGACGTATCTCAATCACACAAAATCAGTATATATCTGATACCTTCAACAAAAATAACATCTCTTCAAATTTATCATTCTCAATTCTTCTCTTCGTAATTGTTCAAATTTATCCCCACAGTATTCTTTCCTCCAATATTTTTCCCATCACTATCCTTCAATATTTTTTCCATCACTATTCTTCAACGAACAAAGGTTAAATAAAGTTTGATGACTATTTATTAAATATGCTTCTAAAGATTCCTTCCACATTGTGACTGGTGTACTGAGATTGGTTGGCGTACATGATGGAACCGTAAGGCTTTTTGTTTTCACTCACTTGCTTGAACCCCACTTGCCACCAAAGGGCTTTGGCCGTTTTCTTGATTTTATTTTATTTTATTATTTTTATGAATCTCCAGAAATTTTTTTTTTTCGTTTTTTCTATATTTTAGGGATTGGGAGCTAATATATGGTGTCGATTTGCTAAAATTGGAGATGGGTGTCGAGGGTGACTAATTTTCTGACGACTTCTCGGAAAAGCAACAATTTGCAGGTGGTCTTCAGTTTTTGTTAGCAGTTGATTTGTGGTTATGTTAAAAGTTGAGCTTTTAGTGCTCGATAATATGCCTGAGTGGAATCTGATATCTTGATTATACAGTCTTCAATTTTGCAATTTTAGAGGTGGGTTTTCTGTACAGGAGTTGTATGAGTGCAATCACCGTACTCTGAGGTTTTCGAGGTTGAAGAAGGAATAATATGCCTGCGGTGTGTTTTGGATGTGAAATCTGAAAGCAGTTTCCGCAAAGGGCTTCAAGAAATTTTATTGATCAAGCTTTGTAATTTAGATTCTTATTGCAGGGGATGCAAATTTGATAAAAGAATGTCATTGCTTTTCCAGTCATTCAAATATTCATCGTTTATAGTTTGTTGTGTAAGTAAACATAAGAGCCAGGCCGGGGAAAAGAAAGTTCCGGCTTTCGTCAATCTTCAATCATCAATCATCCCACAAGCTGAAGAAAGTAGCAATTCACCTGATTGTAAGAGAAATTCTTTTCTGAATAAACCTATGAGAAATTCTAATGCTGTTGGAATTATTGGAGGTGTGATGGTCAATTCAACTTTGAATTTTGTTAAGAAGTTGAATTTGCAGGATGAAGAAAATGGTCTTCCCTTTGTCCTTTGTTCCGACCCAATCCTAAGTAAGGAGCTTTCAGACCTTGAAAGAAGTTCTTTCCGGTTTCTTTCTGGTAAAAATGAGTATGCAAGTACCGATCAGAGCTCGATTGTACAAAATTTAAGGCATAAAAGAGCGTTTCTTGAGAAGTCTGGAGTTTCTTGCATTGTAATGCCTTGTCACATATCACACTGTTGGCATGATGAGGTTGCAGACGGATGCTCTGTTCCTTTCCTTCATATGGGTGAATGTGTTGCCAAGGAGCTCAAGGAAGCCAAGTTGAGGCCACTTGAAGCTGGAAGTTCTCCACGAATTGGAGTTCTAGCCACCAATGCAACTTTGACAGCAAGATTTTATCAGGAAAAACTTCAAAATGAGGTATCTCAGTCTATTGCATGTGCCTCTTATGCAAATCTTTTAGTGCTTGTTTGATATGCAATACTGAACACGACTCGAGAGTGTAGCAAACAAGATTTCAACTTTTTTTTCTTTCTCAACATTGTACAATGCTATCCAATCCTCCCTTCCAAACATGCCATTAGTCTATTGACTTAATATTACTTGAAGCACATATGTAGAAATAATGTTGTGAGATAGAATCAGATGTATAGATATTTTAATAATTTCAATGACATGTTACAAATGTAAATGAGTGATGGCTTAGCTTATGCAAGGTGAACAATGAAAAAGAAACTTTTAAGCAAGTGGTTGCAGGAATGAAGTATTCAGGTTATAACATATGGGAATCGAATTATTATCATCTTGGTTAGATAAGATCATTGCAGGCATTTACCTGTCCATCACGTTCTATTTAATATTTGCATTGACATATTGATGACGTAAGGATTTAACTTTGGCTTATTTGGACGCGATAGATTGTACTCGTCATTCTTCAAAGAAACGGACATAGATTTCGCATACATGCTCATAATTTCTATTATAATATATTTTCAGAATCGTCTCGATGAGCCGGTTAAGACTAGTTGCTTCGCACTACTAGCAATAGATTTTAGCTGTTTGAAGCCGTCTTGTTAGCTTAAAACGAAAATCTTTTATTTGTCATGTCTATTTTCGTCTTTTTGTATGTATTTACCAATTGGGATTTTATTTCAACTAGGGTTTCTATATTTAAGGAGTCATTTTTCATTCATTAACGTAGTTATTATTCTTGGAGTTTCTCCACCATAATCAATTTAATTTGGTATTCATAGGAATCAACGAGTTGAATTTGAATTAGTTTCATTCATACACGTTTATGCCTGCGTCACATACAATAGCATATTGATAGATGTTGTATGTAACTACTTCTTATGGGATTAACCAAAACAACTTAATATTGACACAGAAGTGCAATTTCAGTTTGCATAATTTGAATATACTATGTCCAGTAAAAAGCAAAAGATCTCTCTTGATATTCAAGAAATAGCTTCAATCCATATTTTTTATCGCTGCATATTGCAAGGGTGATCGCGTTGTCCTGAAGTTTCTGACTTTGACGTCAACTCACTAACTTTTTTGATGAATAAAGAAATCAACTTTCTAACTTTGGTAGATTAAAGAAAATGTTTCATCAAGCGGTTCAAGTTACACAAACAATATTGGGAATTAGAACTCAAGAAAGACTCGGTTGTATTTGATAGATATCTAGTACAATGCTTGAACCAATGTGTTGGTTACCAACTAAACTACGGAGGGATGTAAAATGCATATAGAGCTGTGCAGTATCAAATTCATATACCGTTTCCAACTTTGTCGACCCTTCCATTCAACGACATCCATGCATTTTCTCACAGTTGTTGCATCTTTGGTAGGCAGGATTGCATAGAGTATTAATGAAGAAAAATAATCTAAAATGTTGCTCTTTGTACTGTCTAGTAGTGTGGACCAAACATGCACTTAATGCACTATACTGTGCTTCAATGCTCTGCTTTCGCATCGTTTAATCTTAAACATAGATCTCCGTCACTAGGATATCTATGTACACTGCCATTCTTTTACTTCAGTTTGGTGCCAGTTGAAATCTTCTTTAATTTTATAATATACTGATTACTAGAATAATAAATTTTGAGTTTTTGTGAAATGCAGGGTTTTGAGGTTATACTGCCAGATAAAGCAACAGTGGAACACACTCTGATCCCTGCAGTGGAAGCATTAAGCAGAAAAGACATTGAAGGAGCACATAATTTGTTCAGAATTGCTATGCAAGTTCTACTGGTCAGGGCGGTCAACACTGTTATCCTGGCCTCTGACAATGTTTGGGAACTTTTGCCCCCGAATGATCCTCTATGGAAGAAATGCATCGACCCGATGGATGCATTAGCCAGGTCAACAGTCAAGTATGCTCAATCAGCTGATAGAGGTAAATGAAGAAATTTTAGGGTGCACAATTGGTATACAGCATTGCATAAAACTGAATAGTATAATAATTAAGATTTTAGTTTCTTTTTCTGTTTAACACTTTCTAGTACTATTTAATCATCCCTGCGCAACATGCATTAGCTTCCTATTCATTGTGCATCTGAAAATCTAGTTGTCATTGTAATTCTTTGCACCAATAGTTCATAAAGGATGTGGTACATATGTGGATCTGCATTATATGTTCTTGTATTTGAAACTTTGAAAGCCTGTTGAATGGAAAATCTGTTTGTAAAATTAGTAAAGAAAGAAGTGTTTCATTTATGAAATTGAACGATTGTCGGGAAAGTCCTAGAAACAGAATTGAACAATTCTTGATGAGTACTACAGATTGTTGGGAGGCTCGACTTATATGTTATAGTTATGTTCTACAATTTGCCTGCTTCTTTGATGTTTTACTAGTCAATAAAGTATTATGATCACTCTATATGAAGGCCCGTCTGTGTGGCCATGGGCCGGGAGATCCAGGCCTAACATGGTCCACCAAGGAAGATGCGCTGTCCCGGGATGGCCCAGCCCACCTTTACACCCGTGTGTTACTGTGTAAATAGGAGAGAGATATGGATAGAAGGCACCAATCAGAAAGAGAAAATCTGTAAAGACTTGAATTTATTAAAAATGAATGTCAAAATGAAACAGTTTTAACTTCGGAAAACAAGCAAAACAACCATTGTCACGGAATGGTCTAGTAATGTCGACCAACCACCTTGACAAAGCAAAGAAAACAACAGAACACAAATACCAAGGAATTAAAACATTTCAAATCCTTGTATTAAGGTTGCTTGGATGGTTTGTGCTTGTTGGGTTGTTTGAACCAGCTGCGCCGCCCATGTTGCCGGGGCGGTTGGCGGTGTTGTCTGCAGGGTTGCTTGGATGGTTTGTGCTTGTTGGGTTGTTTGAACCAGCTGCGCCGCCCATGTTGCCAGGGCGGTTGGTGGTGGCGGTGTTGTCTGCAGGGTTCATCCCAAGAGTGTTCTTCACCGCACCAGCTGCTCCATGTGCCATATTTGCTGCTCCGGCTGCTGCTCCCCGTGCAAGGTTCACGGCCCCTTGTGCTGCTCCTTTGCCTATGTCTGCTGCTCCTTGTGCCATGTTCTTGACTTGCGTCCCAGTCTTCAATCATAAAAACGTCGTAGTTATAATATAGACCAAGTATAATTGAGGCAGTGAATGAATAATATAACTTATATAGTCGTCCAGTCTATCAATCACAAACACAAAGACCCTAAGTAATAATTTTGGATCATCAAGTAAATATCATGGAGAATATTATGAAAATCTTTTCATATTTTTAAATATTAAAACAAAAAAAATTAAGATAATGAAAATGGAGAAGGAATTCATAGATCCAACATTACATCTTCAAGGTAGTTGGTGCCCTGGCCTTGGTTATGGATGTCAGATGGTTGGTTCAGCAGGCCATCCTTTCTCATCTGCAATTGGACAAAGGATACTAAATTGAGTTCAACAACATGAAGAGAGAAAGAAAAGAACTGGCCTTTACCCGGTCGCAGTCAATTAACCCAAAGAATAAGTTTTGTGCCCTGAGACTCATGCCCCGTGTCAAATTGCGAGTTCTCTAACTCTTCTAAGTCTAATAAGGTAATCAAATATCCCAAATACGACGATTATCCTGATGATTTATACTACCCCGTGTTTGTGGTTCTTGGCATAATGTTTTTCTCAGTATTTTTATCAATTTTCTTGTGAGAAACAAGTAAATTTTCTTTTTCATACCCAACTCACACCCGTATGTGAGCCGGTCTTTGAACTCCTCAGGAAGACCCCACCTTTCAAAAAAGATACAGAAGGGTTCTTATGAAAGGAGGAGATGAGAGTTTAGAAGTGTTGTAAAGAAAATCACCTGAGCTTGACCTGGAACATGTGCAGCATTATGTGTGTTGTTAGGACCTTGGCTTGCCATTTTCTCTTCGGTTTTTTTGTCTTCTTGAATGCAAATCACAAATCAAATGAAAGTTTTGTTTTTGCAGGTGAATTTATATCTGTGTGAACTTTGAGGATTCTTGTTAATGTGTATCTAAATATGTGCATTTATCAACACGTGGCATGGTGAATTTCAGTACCTTCCGGGGGGTGTTGGGGGCAGGGACTTTTTCAAAGGGGTTGCGAAGTCAATGGTGAGGGCATGCAGGTGGTTTTTAACTGATTGTGAAAGCTTATGTATGACACCATGCAGAGGATCCATCTTAGGTTGCCTAGCTCTAAATCATTGTCTAGGTAAGCCCACGAAAAAAACTTGTCTATTTGAGAGGTTGTAAAGTGGCAACGTCGACCCGGTCTAGCATGGCCTGACACAGTTTCCGTACAGGTTCGACTTGACACAACCCAATCTACGATGTGCTATGGGTCGGCATATTTATGTAAAGAGTCAAATTAGCATTTTTAGTCCCATGGCCATGTGTGTCGTATCTAATAATCAAAGTAAATTGTATTATAATCTAAATTTTCAAAATTAATTGTTTGTATTTTCTCAATTAATTCTATCTTTATGATTTATAAACACAAATTTTGAATGAAAAGCATATTTTAACAAGTAAAATTATCAGCTCGACATTATAAGGCTAAGCCTATTAATTCGTACGGGATCATGCATCAAGATAGCTCAATTAATACGATGAATGATTGGTGGAAATGAAAGATAAAAGAAGTACTTGTCTTCTACGTTAACTAACAGAAATGCCTTAAATTTTGTTAAAAAATGGAGATATGAATTTGTCTTTGAAAGCTCCAAAGCGCCTTAAAGAAATTGTTGTTGAAACCATATAATGTCGTAGGTTATTGAATACCATAGTTAGCACTGGACTTTTCTAAATATTTGTGAATTGTCACTATAAAAGTTTTTTGAATTGCCATTGAATTTTCTTAAATGTTTCTCGTGTTTGAACTTTAAAAGTGTTTTACCACTAAATTTACTAAATGGCATTCCATTCGTCATTCAACCACTTGCTATTTTACAATGTGATAACATATTGAGAAAATTCAGTGTCAATCAAGGATTAGAATTGTTGAAGACGCAATAGAAATCTATTTTGAGACAAAACTCCTAGTGTATAGTACATAATCTAACGATGTACAGAATAGTTCCTAGACGAGAGACTTGTAGGATCATTACACCTAAAGCAACGTCTTATTCTTGAAGTCCTACGGTCTGTTCTTTTTGTTGTTTTCAAGTTATTTTAAGTTTTTAATTTTGTAAAACACTCAAAACTTGTTTAATATACTATTTTGAAAATACATTTTCAAAAACAAGGAAAAATTTATAACATAAAATTCAAAACAAATTTTTAATGTTATAAGTGAAGACACAAAATAGGAAAAATAAAAATTTATTTAAATAAAAAAAATTTACAAAAAATTCAAAAAAAGTAAAAATAGTTCTAGCTCTTATTGATTATTTAAATAAAAAAAATTAAAATTTTTTAAAATAAAAACATTTTAAAATTTTCAATCTACGTCATTAATTTTTATTTTTATATTTTCTATTTTGTCAATTTATTATTTGTAGCAAAAAAAAAATTTATAAGATTCAACAACTTTAAAATGTATATATTACTTAATAATATATTAACATTAAATTATTTTATTTTATTGAATAAAATATTATAAAATAATTTCTCAAAATTTCGAATAAAACGTGTTTTCTAGATTTGTGTTTTGAAAAATAGAAAACTCAAAATTAAAATTTAAAACGCAATGACAATGTACCCTAACAACATTATCAAGAACACTACTAAAAGGTATTTTGGGGTTTGTCGTTTTTTGTGACTCTTCAGTTTGCACATTCAAAATCCAAAGAATTTATGGGGAAGCCCCTTGAATTTTCAAATCAGAAAATTATTAGCAATCAGAATGTTAAATCTCCAAGTTATCCTTTTGGTGCAGATTTGAAAATGGAGTTTAAGAGGAAGGAGGTGAAAATAATTTTTTTAATGCGTTTCTGACAATATCTTTTCTTTTCCCTCAATTTCCATTAAGGCTTATTTTAGTATTACTATACTTTGAAAAAAATCGACTTTTAAAAGAATCGTATAAGTATTTGATAAATTCTTATTTTAAAATTGTTGTATTTTTCAGTATTTGGTAAATAAATGTGATTTATTTCTGTGATTGTATAAAATTAATAAATAGAGATTGATTATAATAATATTCTTTTGTATTATTATTATCATGAGTAGTGTAAAATTTATTTTACTTTTATAATAATATGCAGTATTATCAAATATTTTTCTAAGATAATACATTTTTCATAATTATTTTAAAATACAAATAATAAAAATCTATTAAATCTTACAATTTATAAAAATGACAAAATTAAAGTATAGTCATATGGTATAAAAATGAATTAAATTTAAATTTAAATTATTTGTGTAGATACATTATAATTAAAATATTAATAAACATAGGATATAAAATGAATTAATTTAATTAATTGGGATTAAAATTAGTATTTTAATGATAGATGGATAGAAAAGTTAAATGCATAATTGAAAAATTACTATTTTGCCGTTTTTTTAAAATCTACTGCTAGATGATACAAATTCTTTTATAATATATTTTTTAAAAAATTTATCAAACACCTAAAATAAATTCTGAATGTTTAACAATTAAAATTTGAGTTTTAAAATTAATTCTTATCAGATCTGAGACAATTGAAACAAAGGATAGAAATGTAAATTTTTGGTGAGACGTCACTTTTTTAATGACGAGAGACAATTAGGGGTACAACAATGTGGAGACAACAAATTTAACCACTAATACAAAAATGAAGAGCTATGTTGTTCTATTTCATCCCCTTTTATCAAACAAATATCATCATCATTCAAAACAGCTTTAAAAAGTCATGATCTGTAGAATGAAAGTCGAAATTACATAAATGTTGTCTTTGATTTGTGATGTAGCTGTTCCAAAAGTGATATTTGAAGTGTGGGTAAATTTAATAAATCACAACTGAATTCATTTATTACTTATTTATTCAATTTTAAAAAGTTTTCAATTGCTTACCTAACTTTCTACATAGTTTATCATCCATCAATATTAGAATACTCGACTGACAAAATTGCCATATGATGAGCGGAAAGCTTATGTGGCATAATCAAATCGTTAAAATTGTCTATGTAACTAAATTAGATTAGCCAAACACGATTTTAGCTTGCTTTAAATAACGTTTCTCTAAGTTAAAGACCTTTTTTTAAAAAAAATTTGAGAAACGTTTTTTAAAGCAAGTTAAATGCGTGTTTGACTATTGAAATCTAGTTATCTGGATAATTTTAACGATTTAATTATGCCACATCAGTTTTCTGTTCGTCATGTGATAATTATGTATGTCCAATCTAACGTTTTTTTAATGAGTAATAGATAGTAAATTATTTAGAAAGTTGGGTGAGTGATTTAAAACTTTTTCAAGTTGAATTAGTATTTAGTAACTCTAAATTAGTTTGATGGCCATTGATTTTTGAAATATAGAAGAGTCATAGTTCGCATTTATCCAAGCAAGAAGCGGGGTAGTTTACTCGTGGGAATAAGGCTTCAAACACTCAATTAACTAATCAAATGGACACTTTAAAATCTGAATAAGGCATTTAAGACTTTACTTTTATACACCAAAACTTTGGCGTCATAGTTCGGTAATGAAGTTAGATTTCGTTCTTTCGCTTTAATTGAGGTGATACTTCTATATATAATATTAAAAATTCATTTCGTTTTTGAAAGATAATTATTCGAGATCTGGGGATTTGGAGCAAATGATTCTAGTACACAAATAGTTCCTAACTTTTCATTTTTGATGGTTTGGTTCTAAATTTATCTATTTAAGTACACATTTGGTCTTTTTAGATATATTTCGATAAAAAAGTTCGTTCATTTTCGCGAGTGGGTTAAATTATCCTTTTATTTGTCTTTATTGAAGGGGGCAAAATCATCATGTGTTTTTTCTTTCTTTTATCTTCCCTCCCGTCAACATAACAAAAGAACGTACAAAGCACCATAAGCAGGAGAATGGATCGATGAAGTAGATAAAATGGATCACAATCTTTGCCGCTGTGGGCTACCCTTGGAGCTAAAGACTTCATGGACATATTAAATCGTGTCAATATGGAACCGAAGATCGGTGAAAAACGTAAAAGGAATGAGCGTGCAACCCTTCAAAATGACTTACTTTATGCGATCGCATGGTTTAAGAGCTGCGATCGCATAGAACTATTGTTTGAGATTTGTTTCTTGTAAAGGATTATCTACAAGATTTCGTAATCATTTTGAAAATAGTTGATTTAGTTTTGTCATATGTATAAGAAGGTTGATACGTGGCGTTGCCCCAAGCGTGGGTTTTGATTGGCGGGGTAAGATGACGAAGTTACTTAGAATTTTAAACAATGCCCAAATTGCTTAACTCTAATTGTTTTATTTTTGTTTTGTAAAGGATTATCTACAAAAGAAAAAACATGTTCCTCAAGAGCGTGGTGTGGTTTTTTGTGTGGTGTAAAAAAAAGTTTCTCTAAATTTTGAAGAATATTTAGTTTCCTTGGAAGATTTAGTTTTATTTATGGAGTTGTTGTTATGTGGATGAAAGGTTAATAGTTTGTAATGTTTTGTAATGTGAATGTCATATATGTTATGAATGAATACCATACTTTTATCTTCTGATTTTGAAATTGTCTTGGACCACGAACTACAACACAATTAGTCTTAATCTACGTCTCATGTCATCACTTTCATAATATAACTTGTTTATTTGTTGAGTGCAAGTGGTCATAAACTTTTGTAAACAGTAGCACAAAAGGTCCTAAACCTTTGTATGTTGGTGTACAAATGATCCTTACCTTTTGTAAGTTGTTGGAATGGTCCATACTTTTTTATTAGTTGGTTCGCTAATGATCCCAATGAATTAAAATAAGTGCGCAAATGACCCATAACGTATTGAAAATGTAGTGCGCGTGGCCAGTTCGGTATTCATCCAGACCAACAATTCAAATAACCATGCCAATTATCAGCCATACCAACAATTCTACCTGACAACAATTTAGATGCAATAAAACACGAGAACCAAAAAAAAAAAAAAACAATTAACCAAGAACCAAAACAAAGCATTGAAAGGAAAGTAAGACAGTTATACATTGTCAACAAACTCCAAGTCTAATACAATAAGTTTTCATGCTTCTATTATCATTTCAGTTGCAACACAAGTAATAAGTATTGATTCAAAAAGTCACCATGTCCATCACGTTGTTGTAGTAAAACATGAGTTAGAGAAATGAAAGAATGCCATGTTGTGAAAGAAAGAAAACCATACAAATTGCAAAGTGTTCCATTTGGATTAAAAACAAAAAATTGTCTATTTAAACTAAATAATTGTTTGATCGGTCCCTTCTCCTGCTTGTAGTGTTTTGCACGTTCTTTTGTTGAGTTAGTGGGAGGGAAGATGAAAGAAAAAAAAATAACACATGATGTTTTTGCCCCTCCAATAAGGACAAATAAAATGAGAGTTTAATCCACTCGCGAAACTAACAGACATTTTTTATGGAATCTATCCAAAAGGATCAAGTGCGCACTTAAATGGATATATTTGAGACCACTCTGTTAAAAATAAAAGGTTATGGACCATTTGCACACTTGAAAACATATGTTAGAGACCATTTACACTAATTTATCTCAAGATCTTGAATGACTAAAAGATCAAATTATGTTTAGTAAAAAATTTATAAATTATACACTGTATTCAAAAAAATGTTGATATTATAAAATATATATAAAAAATAATGTTTGACTAATTTTATCAAAAAATATACTAGAAGTTTGTTTTTTAAAAAATTTTGATAAAAAATTAATATATGTGAAATTAAAATTATAGTGACTTTAATCACAAGGTGTTAAATTTGTTTTAAGAATACAATTATAGACACTCCCTCCTAGAAATTTTAAGCGCCGATAATTGTGCCGCTTGTCATGTGGCCCTATCCCAACAAAGCCATGTACTCTACACGTGTCGGACAGCAGGACACGTGTCAGCTCTGTCCGACACGTGTCAGATCAGTAGTGCATATTAATTTATTTTGTTACATACCTACTTGTATATAAACCCAATAACTATATTCTTTCAGTCACGAATCACAAGTCATCAAGAAATTAAGATTAAAGCTAATTGCATAATCGAAAATGGCAACTCATGAGCAGAAATTCAGGGCTGGTGAAACCAAGGGACAATATGAGGTATATAATATTTACATTTTGTTGGAATTAAAGTGTAAATCGAGTTATAGTTGTTTGGCACTTATAGTTTTCAAGTCCCATGTTAGCACGATTTTTTTTTTTTTGGCCTCTCTCTTGCATATATTTGCATAAGTTTTATTTTATTTCATTGTAAAATATAGATTTACATGGGTCACGGGCTTCTACAATCGAGCTTAGCGGGGGTCGGTTTTAATGTTGTTGGTCTATGGTATGACCTAATATGGATTGAACGACACTAGAAAATATTACTGAATAATATTAAAATTTTATTTATTATACGTGTCAAATATGCACTTGGTCGGTTTAGTTGTGTAACAATTATTTTTTTCAAAAAAGTAAATTTTTTTAAATAATAAAATAAGTAATTTTAAAGATTATATTAAAGTGATGGTTTTTGCAGGAAAAGACTGGTCAGGCAATGGATAGCATGAAAAACAAAGCTCAAGAAGCTAAAGACAAGGCTTCAGAGCTGGCGCATTCTGCACAAGGCCGCACTCAAGAGTCAAAGGGTCAAACCGGAAGCTACCTATCGAAGACAACCGGCGCGGCCAAGGAGAAGACATGTGAAACAGCCGAGACGGCCAAGCAGAAAGTGGCAGGAGCATCCCAAGATACAAAGGAGAAGGCCTCGCAGATGGCGGAATCGGGCAGTGAAATGGCGGACGTTGGAAAAGATAAGAGCGGAGGACTTCTTCAGAAGACTGGTGAACAAATTAAGGGGATGGCGCAAGGGACTGCCGATGCTATGAAGCACACATTTGGCATGGCTGATACTGATGAGGAAGATCCAAATGTTACTGCTAAGAGGGGTTAATTATTGATTGATAAATGTTTGTTTTTTATTATGGGCATGTTTCTTTTGAACTTTGTAATAATAATAAATAATATTTCACTTTTTTATAAAAATGTGATCAGATAATTTTTATTTTTAACAAAGAAAAATACTTGTGCCTTTTACATTGGTGAGAGAATCGTCGGTCGGGTTTTTTTTCTTCATAAAATTTTTGAAAACAATGTTAGCACATTATCATCGGCCTATACCACCATTTATTAGTAATAAATAAACAAAAATACATCAAGCGAAATCGAAGTACAAAGTAACAAAAGAGAGATTATGGTTGGGCTTTACACGTAGTGAATATGCATTACCAACTTTTTGGAATTTTTTTTTAATTTTTTAATTTTTTAATTTTTTAATTTTTTAATATGCAATTTAATTTTAAGTTAATAGTATTAATTTAATGGATGACAATTAGATTTATTGATCAAATAAAATTAATAATACAAAATTATAAATGATTGACTCATTATTCAAATGATAATACAAAATTAATAAATACATTTTGCTTGTTAATACATTCGTGTTCAATTGATTTTTTTTTTTTTTTGAGTTTGAGTAATTTTTATTTTTATTTGTGAACCGGATCTTCTATTTTGGAGGATAATTTTATAGAAAAGCAGCGTGAATAAGAAGAGTTTGGTAGCTTTTAGATCTTGAATATTTCACAAGAATGATGAGGTTTTTAAGCTTTTTTAAAGATTGTGATTTATAAAAAATAGGAAAAATTGCAAATAAGTCATCTCCACATGACTTGTTTCAAATTAGGTCAAAACTTTTTTTTAAATTGTGATTAAGTCATACTTCATATCAATATTTTATATTAATTCCAAAATCACCCCTTTTAACCATATTTTTCATTGACACAATCTTTCAACTCCACAAACCTCTTCCACCTCCGGCGACAACCTCCGGCCACTTCCAGCACGCCTCCACCTCCGGCGACCTCCGGCGAGTGCTTCTAAGGCACAGTGTCACTTTTTAGGCACTTTTCTTGGTGAAGATTTTAGATCACTTTTTAGGCAGTTTTTTTGGTAAAGATTTTGTTAGCTGTGAAACTAAAAAAATAACGTTTTATGGACTTTGGTCACAGTGTTTGAATTCTTATCTTTGGTTTGTATGCTTTTTGATTTCTTCATCTTCTGTGGTTGTACTCTATTCTTAATGTCTTAACAGTTAGCATTGATCTATCCGTCTTTGCAAGAGAGGCTGACCAATATGATTAACTTTGGGTTGAGTATTTAGGTTGAGTATTTTAGCATTTATGTAAACAATGAACATTTTCCAGTTATATAAACAATGAGGTAACATCTGTTGTTGATCATTGTATTATAGAATAGCAATTTGATATTGTATTAAACAAAACGATGATCACAAGCGAAATAAAGCATAGAATGTTGTATATATGAGCTTGAATCTTTGTAAATATGAGCTTGAATACTCTACTATCTTATGTAAATAGGAGCTTGAATGCTCCACCATCTAATTCTTGTAAATAGGAGATTGAATGTTCCATCATCTAATGTTTAGTCATGGTATTTTATTTGATACTATCTTATACAAAACGATGATCACGTAAAACAAGATCACAATATAAATGGACATAGAATTGTTGTAAATAGGAGCTTGAATATTCCATCATCTAATATTTGAATGTCTTAGTTTTAATCCATGATCTTTGTTTTAATGTCTTAGTTTTAATCTATGATCTTGTTTAATTATGACAAGGTTTAATAGATTGAAACTTTGTCATAATATTTCACTATCATTTGAAACATGTTTTAATCCATGATAATCTTGTTTTAATTACGTGATCTTGTTTGAATATATATATATGTGTGTGTGTGTGTGTGTGTGTGATCTTTGATCTTTGTTTAATTATGGCAATGTTTGAACACGTGATATTGTTTGAATGTCTTAGTTTTAATCTATGATCTTTGTTTTAATCCATGATCTTGTTTTGTTTGGTAATTAGTATATTTTGATATCGTTTTAATCCATGATAGTGTTTTAATCTGTGATCTTGTTTGATTATGGGAATGTTTGAACCTGTGATATTGTTTGAATGTCTTAGTTTTAATCTATGATATTGTTTTAATCCATGATATTGTTTTGTTTAGGTAATTAGTATATTTTGATACCGTTTTAATCTATGATACTGTTTTTATCCTGTGATATTTCTATGTGATCTTTGATATTGTTTAATTATGGCAAGGTTTGAATAAGTGATACTGTTTGAATGTCTTAATTTTAATCCATGATAATGTTTTGTTTAGGTAATATGCATTCATATAAATTGATATTTGTTTTAATCCATGTTTTAATATATGATACTGTTTTACATAATAAAGTATCAAACAAAACATATGACTAATTAAACAGTATCAAAGATAAAAGCATGATATCATAGTCATGTGTGTTGTTTGATCTTTGTTTATGTAAAAGCAAGATCACAATAGAAATGATCATAGAATTTGCACACGTTTTAATTTTTATTATAATATGTTTTCGGAATGGCCTCGACGAGGCGGTCGAGACCGATCGCTTTGTCAACGCCTATGATGGATTTTACCCGTTTGAAGTAGTCTCTTTAGCTTAAAATGTCAATCTTTTTATTTTTTTTTTTTCAAAACAATTATCACAAATTCTTTAAAACAATTATCACGGATAAATGTACATCCTTTTCTTTGCAAATTAAAGCTCTTCCAAAGTATCCGAGTCCTTTAAAAGCAAACACATACTTGAGCAATGCTAAAATGAAGAAAGAAGAAGCGCCAATCATTCTCAAGTTAAAGGAAGTCATTTAAAACTATGTAGGCATATGTATTAATCCTATGATCTTTGTTTGAATGTCTTAGTTTTAATCTATGATACTATTTTATTTAGGTAATGTGCATTAGTATATTTTGATACTATTTTAATCCATGATAATCTTGTTTTTATTCTATGTGGAATGAGTTTTATTTATGATACCGTGCTTTTATTTTTTGATCTTTGTCTAATTATGCCAATGTTTGAACCCGTGCAATCTTGTTTGAATGTCTTAGTTTTGTCTATGATACTATTTTAATCTATGATCTTGTTTTGTTTAGGTAATGTGCATTAGTAATTTTTATCTTGTTTTAATCCATGTTCTAATCCATTATATTGTATTGCATAATCTGATTATAAAAGATAAAAGCATGGTATCATAGTCATGTGTGTTGTTTGATCTTGTATTATGCAAAATAGTATCACAAAAAAATAGTATCACAATAGAAATGAACATAGAATTTGCACACGCTTTCGAGAATTTTTATTATAATATGTTTTCGGAATAGTCTCGACGAGGACGGTCAAGACCGATCGCTTTGCTTAACGCCTATGATGGATTTAACCCGTTTGAAATCGTCTATTTAGCTTAAAATGACAATCTTTAATTTTTTTTTTCAAAAGCAAGATCACAAATCCTCTAAAAGCAAGATTATCACGGATAAATATATCTTTATTGAAGTCACCATTCATCTTTCTCTTGTTGAACATCCTTTGAACTTGATCCTTTTTCATTAACACTCCCAGTTCTTGATTGATCAAATCCTAGTTCTTCATTATCACTACAAGAATCATAAAGGTTCATTACAAGAATCATAGGTTTAACAATCTTTAATTTTTTTTTTTCAAAACAAGATCACAAATCCTCTAAAAGCGATTATCGCGGATTAATGTACATCATTTTCTTTGCAAATTAAAGCTCTTCCAAAATATATGAGTCCTTTAAAAGCAAGCAAACACATACTTCAGAAGCAATGCCAAGATGAAGAAAGAATAAGCGCTCACTATCATTAAAAGCAGAGAGAAAAAAATCAAGAATTTCGCTATCATTAGAAACGATTATCATATATTGAAACACATCTATTGAAAGCGGTATCAAGCATTTTACATGTTCCAACATAAAATCCTAACTCACAACAACTACATTATCAAAAACTAGTTGAATCGGTTTATCAAACTCCATTTATTAATCGCATTGCATATGTTTCAATTGGAACAATATCTCAATATTTTCATGATTATTTTAACCGAAAATGGTTACTTTATACAAAAAATAAAAATAAAAAATATGTTCGCCATTGAAATATCGACTTTTCGAATTGTTTGTATCACGATTCTGACTTACGGTGAGAAGAATCAAATACAAGAAGAAGATGAAAATTGTTAAAAGTAAATGAAGGAATTTCTAAACACTATTGAAATGATTTTGTTGATTTTACGTGTTTAAATGACAGTTTTACAATTGGAGGGTATATTGGTCTTTTAGTAATAAAGTATGACTTTAGTTGAATTAAGATTATATCATATAACTTTTCAACCCACTATGGCGTTAACAATGACCGGCCCAAACTTTTCCCAAAAAAATATTAGATTCTCATAAAAATGGGTTCAGTAATTGTGGTTTGAGAAATACCAAAAATGTAATATAGACCATCACGAGCTTAGAGTTTTCTTCACAAACTTTAAATTTCACTTAACTGTTGAGAATTAAGACCAATACCTCGATTTTGCTTACAAGACATTATTAAGAGAAAACATTAAAATAAAATATATGGAAAAAAAAAACGATTTTACATGAACTCTAAAATCGACAAAAATTACAGTTCGAATGTTTTCACTGTATAAAAAATTGTTACAATCATATAAATCTCTTGATAACTAAAGCCTCACGTACCACAGGGAAAATAATTCAGGTGTTAGCACACTCATAATTTTCTATAAAACACAAAGAAACAAAAAATTTCCATATATACTAAAGTTTAACTTTTTCTTTTCTACCCATATTAAGTACGAGATGAGAGATCAAACCAGTTTGGTATGTCTCTTTCGAGCGTGCTTGCTCTTTGGCCCTGTGGTTTTCCTAGGGGGATGGATGGATGGGTGGACTGGTGTGCTTCACTCGGTGCAACCCCTAGCCCAAATGAAATTTTTTTGAGTAATTTTTGTGGATATTACACCAACTATTCTGAATATTAAAATAATTTAAATCTAACAACTTAACTTATTTATTAAAAATACTACATATTTAATATTATATTAAATAATAAAATAATGAATTAAAATTAAATAACTATTTCACGTGAATTCACTCAAATTTGTTTTGAGTCCTTGATTATTTGCACAATAAGTCCTTCATCTTTATAAAATTTTCACTTTAGTCCCTATACTTCATCTTTCATTTCAATTTCGCCCTTTTTTATTTGCAACCCAAGTCCTTCAACTTTTAAATTTGTACAAGTTGGTCCCCCATATTTATACTTTTATATCAATTTAGTCCTTTGTATCACTATTTGATCTGAGATATTACAAATGATATTTTGTATCATCTTGAATATATTACATATTATATTATGTTATTTTACACATCACATATTACGTGAATTAGTATTTCAGATCATTTGATATTACGTATATACAAAATGATGAAATCAATAGTTTTATTTGTTAAATTTAAAATTGTGTTTCATATCTATATCATACTATAACGAACTTATTGAAGTTTAGAGTTGATTTTCTTTGTTGTAATGATTGTAACAATTTCATTTAGTATCATAATCTGTTACAAATGTTACAAATCATATTGTGTGATCATTTGAATATGTTACTGATTATATTATGTTATTTTTCACAATACATGTTACATGAATTAATATTTTGTATCATTTGATATTTTATATTTCAATTTGTAACACGTGATTGTTAAAAATATCATTTTGTAACATTGTATCAAACATTGATACACAATATCATTTGTAACATATGTAACAAATAGTGATACTATAAAAGACTAAATTGATATAAAAGTATGAATATGAGGATCAATTTGTACAAATTTAAAAGTTGAAGGACTTGGATTGCAAATAAAAGGGACGAAATTGAAATGAAAGAGGAAGTATAGGGACTAAAGTGCAAATTTTATAAAGATGAAAGACTTATTGTGCAATAATCAGGACTTAAATACAAATTTAAGTGAATTCACGTGAAAATATATAGATTTTGTGGTATAGATTTTATTTTAATTTATTATTTTATTAATTAATATAATTTTAAGAATGTAGTATTTTTAGAATAAATTGTTAAGTTGATAAAATTAGAATTATTTTTAAAAAGTGGTTTATTTATGAAAAAATCCCTAATTTTTTTTTTTGTTTTAAGCAATAGTTCATTTAAATAAAAAATAGCCAACTTTTAAGTAGGCCAAATTAAAATTTAAATTAGGGTAAATTAGAGTTAGTGTCCCGTTTGATTTGATTTTTCATGATTGTATCCTCATTATTTAATTATTGACATCCATCATCCCAACCTTTATATGATTAGCGTACCAACGCCTCACGTCCTGATATAATTTGCAACCAACGCCTCATGTGGGGACGTCACGCTAATTATATAGGTTAAGGGTGATAGATGCCAAGATTTAATAATGAGGATACAATCAAATGAAGTTAAATATTGGGGACATCAATGCTAATTTACCCTTTAAATTATTTACACATTAAAATCCATCTCATCCCAAACAAAAAAATAACCAACTTTTTAAGTAGGCTAAATTAAAATTAAAATTATTTATACACTAAAATACATCCCATTCAAACAAAAAAAATAGCCCACTTTTTAAATGACCAATTTCAAAAGAGCCAAACCCAATTGGATTTATTTTTCTTTGTTCATTTTTTCCTATTTTATTTCATAATCTATAAATTATAATTTTATATAGATTTTGATTTGTTGTTGAGTAATGAATAATGATGTTTATTTGATTTTGAGAAATTATTTCAAATTTTAATAAGTAGAAAATGGAAAAAAAAGTGCTTAAGATTTTATATGTTTTTTACGTAATAATTTTTGTTGAGAGAGACTTTGTTAATAAATTTTTGTGTGATGATTTTTTGTAAACTTTTTAAAGATTATGACTTATAAAAAAGTATTAGATTCTTATACAAAAATAGGCTAAGTAATTATGATTTTAGAAGAAAAAAAATTCGGCGGCGCTACCTTCGAACCTCCGTTCCCTCCTCTCCCAGTCCACCTATTTGTCATATTCTAGATTCGCCCCTGAACTACTCCAATGTATTGGAGAAATTAAATTCTATATGTCACAATTGATTTCATAAAATGGTATGACGCTTGCCCATCCATGCTTTGGAAACTTGTCCAAAATTTCCTTCCAAACTGTAACCAACTTTTTTTGGCAACTTTTCCACCAAGGAATGATTTTATTTCCATAATTAGTTTATGCTTAGGAGGCCGTTTTGAATCAATTTTTTCAACATTAATGTCCTCAAATTCCCGCCCCTTGCAAGAATCACGTTAAGTAGCTTTTTATCTAATACAGTTTAACTTTTTAAGGCAAAATAATTAGCAATAAAAAATAAGATTAAGAGCATGTTTGGTAAATAATTCACTTTTTTTTTTAATAAGTTTTGGATTCCATAAATTGTGTGGACTAAAATCTTCATTGAGTTGTATGAATCTAATTTATTTGACTAATAAGTTGTGAAATGAAATCTACAAATGTGTCTATTTTGATTTACACAATTTATGGATTCTAAAACTTATAAAAGAGTGAATTTTTTTCCAACCATGCTCTTAATTAGGCAAAAAAATAAAAAAGCAACACGAAAAGTTCGGTAGAATGTTTCTCCATGAGTCATGATCTCTTGTCCCTTGGGGGCAAGAGATCATTTCCTGTTTCTCCATTATATTGCGAGAGAACTTTACAAATTTAAGATGCAAGTCCAATCGCTCTCTAACCAAAATTTTCTTCATTTATTTAAGTGCACTTAACATTGTATTCAGCTGTCAAGAAAAGAAAGAAAAATATTTAATATTTTAATGTTTTTAAAGATCGAACTCTTCAAAAACTCAATTTCTTAATGCTCAATCTATCACAATCATGGTCTTGTTCTCAATCTGGACAATAAATTTACAAATCTTAAATATTATTAGTATTTAGTTTTACTGAGTTTGTTTGATGTGATTTAAAAATAGGTTTTTAAGAGTTTGTTTTTTATATAAACTTTGATAAAATATGTAGTTAAAATTTGATAAAAATTGTAATGTCCATAAAATATGTAGTTAAAAATGAAGTTTTAGAAGTAAACAAAAAACTTAACCAAATGTGCTACTTTTCTTTACGTTTCTTTTTTTTTTTTTTTTTTTTTTTATGTCTCTCCAAGGGAAAAAAAAGGTCTTAATTAATCCATCTAACGAAACGTCTTAATGAATCCATCTAACGAAACGAACCACCAATTTAATGACACACGTGGCGTTTTCTCAATCAATCTTTTCCTTATCCTACGCCTCCACTCTAAAGTGGCACAATAACGGACAAAATTTAACCACGTCTCCTCGGCGCACATTAGCCCCAATCCCTTATTTCCAATTTAAGGCGGGAAAAACTTTAACCGTTTCTTCAATCTAATGCGTCTGTTTAACCCGACAATGGCTACCGGGTCGAACTCTCTGATTTGGTTCCGAAAGGGGCTCCGAATCCATGACAATCCGGCTCTCGAGCACGCGGCTAAGGGGTCTGACTTTTTGTATCCTGTTTTCGTGATCGATCCTCACTACATGGAGCCCGATGTCACCGCGTTTTCCCCCGGTTCGAAGCGGGCCGGGTTGAACCGGATCAGGTTCTTGCTCGAAAGCCTCGTGGATCTCGATTTGAGCCTCAAAAGGCTCGGGTCGCGTTTGTTGGTGCTCAAGGGCGAGCCTAGCCAGGTCTTGATTCGATGCTTGAAGGAGGTAATTTCCACGCGTGGTTTAGTTTTATTCTGTATTTTGGTTTATTTCCTTCAGAAATGCTTACTATAACTGTTAGAGAGGAACGCAATTACTTTAATTTATTCTTGACACGTGCATAATTTTTATACTTGAAACCAGGTTCTTTCTTTGCTTGCGATTTCATATATTTAATCTGTTTTAGCCTTATTCATGAAGTTTTTCCCTTGTGTGTGTTGAGCGATAGAACTAATCTATATATATATATAAACAGAAGTGCCGTCAAAAATTTCATGCACACATTTTCCCGCCATTTTTTCTTTCCAGATTTGGTAAGTTCCGCCATAATCTTTCCATAAAAGTTTTGTTTTCTTTAATTGGTTTTGCACATTTGATTTGGTAAGTTCCGCCATAAATGCTGCATAGGAGTTTGTTTTCTTTAATTGGTTTCACACATTAATTGTTTATTTTTTTTTTCTTTTTCTTGCAAAAAACGAAATGTAGCATTTAATATTATATACGATAAATACAAAAAAAATTCAGATTCTTTAATAGGTTTTACACATTGATTGTTTTTTTTTTCTATTTTTTTATATATATATATAAACATAAGTGCCGTCAAAAGTTTATTTTCCTGCCTAAATTCTTTCTTATTTAGAATTTCTTTTTTTTCAGTTTTAGAAATAGATTTTTTTTAATTGCATTAAATGTTCATTCTTAATCTTGTATTTAATAAGCCGCTGATTTTTTATTTTTCCAATTGGACTCCCTTCATCTACCTTCTAATTTTGTTATCATTACAAAAACTAATTTAGTTTGGTTATCATTACAAAATTAATTATCCAATGCGTTTTAATTTAATTATTTATATTTAAAATATTTAATTAATTAATCTTATCTTTGTTTTGGTAAAAAAAAAAATGCATGGATTTTTCAATACTAATTAAGATTTAAAATATCGCATTTTCAAGATTATTTTCAAGATTATTATGGAAAACAATCAATGCACATTCAAAGAAAAATAAGTCCAAATCTATATTTTTAAAATTTTGTTATTGCAAAAATTAATTTTCCAATGCATTTTAATTTCATTATCCATATTTTAAATACTTAAATAATTTAATTTAATGAATTAATCTTATCTTCATATTGGTCAAAATATGCATGGATTTTTCAATGCTAATTAAGATTTAAGAAATCACATTTAAACTTTTGTCATAGTTTAAATGTATTATTCAATTTTCATTAATCCTTATTTTATAACTTATCAAAAAAAAATAACAAAAAGTAACATACATAAGAAAATAGCCAAACATGTTTCGAATAGATTGAATGGTTATAGGACTATTAGAAAAGTTGTACTCAATTAAAACACTATTATGACACGATTTAAGAGATCACATTTAAAATATTGTACTCTCCTCAAAAGTCATAAAAATAGAGTCATTTCTTTTTACACAGAGATTAAGAAATCCCATTTAATATAATTGAAATTATAAATTTTTCACACACTTTTTCTATTATACCCCCACTTAATATTAGTCATTCATGAATCTAATAAATTTAAATACTTGTACTACTAAAAGTAATGACATTTTCCTGTAAATTTAGCATACCGCTGTGTGAATTTAAGATGGTTGGAACTGTATGTAAAATTAAACATACCTTTTGTGTTTAATATCACCTGGAAAGAATAAGATGGTGGCATGGTACTGCTCTGATTATGTATTTATGAGTGCATTCTTGTGTAACTTATACGACATCTAATGTTGTTTCTTTTGTTGGAACTATCAGTGGAGCATAAACAAGCTATGTTTTGAATATGACACAGACCCATACTATCAAGCTCTAGGTAATCAAGTCAAGGTAGGAACTTTATTCTAAATAGAGGAACATTAATGTATTAATTCTCTTTCGGTTGCTAGATTTTTTAGAACGTTGTAGAATGTTGTTTTCCTTTTATATCTTTAATATTATGCTTATTTGGACACAAAAAAACTTAATGTTTCTTGCTGCAGAGTTATGCATCTGCAGCTGGCATAGAGATATTTTCGCCTGTCAGTCATACTCTCTTCAATCCTGCAGATATCATACAAAAGGTAAATATTAATGTAGTTGCAACTAATTCTAGATGGTCAAATTCTATTTCAGTGAGAAATTTTTTTCCTTTACTTTTTGGAACTAGGTGATAATCAAATTTCAATCGCTTTAATTATGCTTCTTTGATTAATTATTTGGTTCATTTGTCAACTTGTAAAATATCTGAAAGAATGGTGGAAGACCACCTCTGAGCTATCAATCTTTCATCAAACTTGCGGGGGAGCCCTCTTGGGCATCATCACCTGTTTCAAATGGACTTTCTTGGCTTCCTCCTGTTGGAAACTGCTCAACCACAGAAGTCCTATCAATGGAAGAACTTGGCTACCATGACAGTGAGGAGGTATGGAGTCACTTACACTCTAAGTGCACGTTTAGCATTCAGTGTTGGATATTCCAATGAACAAGATTTTAGTTCTTTTTCTTTCTTAGTACTGTCTAATGCTATCTAATCTACCTTATTGAGCATACCATAAGTGGTCCTTCTCGCAATATCTATTGTAACAAACATTAGTGAACAGGATGAGAGAACTCCTTTTAAAGGTGGTGAATCAGAAGCATTGAGACGATTGAGAGAATCTCTGTCAAACAAGGTATTCTGAGTGGTATTTTTGGTTAAAATAACTACATTTCAAAGGCATGGAATGTTTTATTATTCCTGAAAACACTGCAAGAATGGCTTTTGTTTTACCTTTAGTTTGGAGGGTTCGTATTTGAATCAATTCACTTTTTTATTTTTCTGGTTGAGAATGCAGATCTGAGTTAAATGCCTTCAAATTAAGACTTGGTTCATTAAGGAAAAAAAAAAAAAGAATCTAAATCCTTGAAGTTGGGGCCAATACAGTTATCGACAAATTTGGCCCCCAACTGATTCAATTGTTAATTCTGTTGTTAATTATATAAATTTTGCTTCCCCCTGCCATATATGATTAGGCTCCTGATCCTATGTTACAGGAATGGGTGGCTAACTTTGAGAAACCCAAGGGTGATCCATCTGCATTTCTATCACCAGCAACAACCGTATTATCACCTTACTTGAAAGTAGGTCACATGTGGGCTGTGCCGTTTTTTAGTCTATTTTCCCAGAGTATTCTAATCTTTCTTCATTTTCAATTGTTGGAAGTTTGGTTGTCTGTCTTCCAGGTACTTCTACCAGTGCATTCAGGGCATTCAGAGATCTGTTAAGAAGCACACATCTCCCCCAGTTTCTCTTCTTGGACAGGTCAGTTTACCACTTGTGTAACAGTTGAAATCCTCATATAATATTTATTTTTCTGCTAATTTCACCTTCTGCAGTTATTATGGCGAGATTTTTTCTACACGGTTGCTTTTGGAACTCCTAATTTTGACCGGATGAAGGACAATAGAATATGCAAGCAGGTAGTTGGAGTATTTGTCTTGTGAAGTCACTAGTAGGCCTCATCCTTTGTTTGGATTAGAGGAAAGGAGAAGAAGAGGAGAAACTTTCCTTTCCCTTGTTTTGTAAGAGCAATAGAAGAGAAAATATAATGGCAAAATTTATGTTTCTTTTGTGCCACCTTCAACTAATTTGGAAAGTTAAAAAGACAAAGTAACTCCCCATGAAATTCCTTTTGGGCCCACAAATATATTTTCTCTTCTTATGTATCCCATTTCCCTTTTCTTTTGTTCTTTTCTCTCAACTTCTCTCTTCTCTAGTGCATTTTCTCAATAGCTGTTTTGGGGTTTTTTTTTCTCATTTGGTAGCCACTGTCTAAAATTGTCTGTTTGTATCCTTTACAAAATGGTGGTCAATGATCGATGATACAAAATTCATATTTCATGTCCAAATTTTCACTTCTTCGGTGTTGTCACTAGTAAATTTGTTAAAGATGAAACTATAGCTCATTTGACGGGTTGAGGGATATGCATACACACCAGGAAGCTATATACAAATGGTTTCTCTCTGGTTTGTGATCAAATAGCCATTCAAAAATCAACACACATATACATGTAATGACATAGGTAGACTATTCAACGGGTTTTCTAGCATGATCATTGGAAACATAGAATCAATTAATTAATTAGTAACAGATTAGTGGTAGAAGGAGGCACAAATGAGTGTTCCTCTATTATATTATCTTTGTATTCATGTGTTCTCAAAGTTAGATGAAGGATATGGTTCTGAGAACCTATTGTACTACTTGAGGCACAAAGTGTTTGCATATTACGATATTACTTTTCAACGATAAAGGTACCATGATGAAACGACAATAAATTTCTAGCTGCTAGGGAGATGTAAGTCATGTCATAAATGACCTGACATGTATAAAATTTTCATATCAGTATTTGCATGACTTTGCCTTTTTTTCCTTATATAGATACCATGGAAAAATGATGATGAATTGCTAGCTGCTTGGAGAGATGGCAGGACAGGGTTTCCTTGGATTGATGCCATAATGGTCCAGGTTAGGTCTATGGACTGGGTTCCATTGAAATTTCAATTCAGAAGTTATAGTCCCAGTGGTTCTTAGTTAATTCTTAGTGACATGCACTAGTAGTATGTCTGACCATTTTATAATAAAACAGCTGCATAAGTGGGGATGGATGCATCATCTTGCTCGGCATTGTGTTGCGTGTTTTTTAACTCGTGGAGATCTGGTAATTTTACTTACAGTCACACGTGCCTTGTCTTCTAACTTCTTATCTATTTTTATTGATATTGGTTCATTTCCTGACAGTTTGTGCATTGGGAAAAAGGACGTGATGTTTTTGAGAGACTTCTTATTGATTCTGATTGGGCAATCAATAATGGGAACTGGTTGTGGCTCTCATGCTCGTCTTTTTTTTACCAGGTATACGTAAAATCCTTTTCGCTTTCATAGCTGTGGTTACAAACAAGTGCATCTATTTTCTGAGCTTATATGGTGTTGCACTTCGAGCTGTTGAATGCCGAATCTTGGCGTCTGTCATGTTATGAATATTGCAAGTATGACACATTTGGTAAAATTGGACAGCACTGCACATATTATTATTGAAGAAAAATAAGTTGAAATCTTATCTAGTCATGTCCAATACTACGTACCAAGTATACACTTAAAGTATCAGTTTTGATAAATTTTCACCCAGCTTGATATTTTCTTTTCTTTCATGGACTTTCATGATTTTGTTGTAGCTAATTTGGTGGTCCAAAATTATTTATCCCCGGCAAGTGTGCATCACAGGATTTTAATTTCATGTATGATTTTACCAGTTTTGTCCACAGTTAGTATGAAAGCCTGATTATTGTTGTTTCTATATTTTGTAGTACAACCGTATTTATTCTCCAATCTCATTTGGAAAGAAGTATGATCCTAATGGCAATTACATTAGGCATTTTCTCCCGGTATTAAGAGGTGTGTCCAAATGTTTCTCTTGGTTTTATTGGCTTGTTACATTCTGTAGCATATAACTTGACGTCTGAGGTATATTTCCAGACATGCCTAAGGAGTATATTTATGAGCCATGGACAGCTCCTTTGAGCATACAAATTAACGCCAAATGCATCATTGGAAAAGATTATCCAAAGCCAGGTCAGTTGCATCAGTGGTTTGTAGTTTTATGCTTCAATTATATTTATGGTTTGCCCTGGAAGGGTAAGATTTATCTTTATCTGATCACGTCCACGAAGATCACAAACTTGATGTTATTTTTTTAATTGTAATGGCTGTTGAGACAATTAATAATGTCGATAGCCTATGAAAATTGGTATATATCATTATGATAGGTCTTCGTGACTGTTGCCAGTGGGTCATAATAGGAAATACGTCAGTTTTTTTTTTTAGTATAATAATGGAATCTTATATGGTCGTTTCTTCAAACTCCATATTGTTTGATTAGCTTCATTTTTTCTTTTAGTTTACTTTCTCTGGATGTTGCCTACTTTTTCTCAGATATCTTGTTTGGAGACAATTTGTATTAGGTGTTGTATTGTCCTTTTAGCTTTGTGTGCGTGTTCTCCATCATATTATTTTATGTTATGAACTTGTCAAGTCTTAACGTGATTTGTTAGTTTTGATCTTTTGGTAAGATCTCTTTATCTCTCCATTTTGTTTCATTTCTGTTGGCTTTGGAGAAGCCACTTACAAATTGGGTTTCTCTGTACTGTTGTATTCCGTTTCAGTGGTCTCCCACGATTCTGCAAGCAAAGAATGCAAGCAGATATTATATGAGGCATATGAATTGAACAAAAAGTTAAACGGCATGGTGAGTGAAGAAGACCTGAAAAATTTGAGGAGAAAACTCGAGGATTGTAATATTCCGGAGTCAAAATCCAAAAGACTAAAACAGACGCGGATTGGCTAAGATACGAGACAAGTTATAAAACATTATGTGGCTACATACTGAAGCACACAAGCTATCACGTGGAAACAAAACCTGATTACTGTCTGTTTCAATTCCTTGAGGGAGATGGCAATACTGTTGGATTTTGTTTTCAAGGGCAGTAATATAGAGTTATAGACAGTATTTGTACCGGAATAAATGTTGTAGCTAGTATCCTTTTGTGTAAAATGAGATGTCACAATTTATTATGTTCGTTTTGAAAGAATATTGTAAGATGGCATCTTGACTTACTCTCCGGCTGTGTTAGGAATCAATGAAATAGAAGTACTTTCCTATTTATTATGTTATTTATGACTAAAATTTTATAGAAATCAATGTTCGTGTTTTGATTTAATTAAGGGAATCAATAATTCAATATTGACGCATATTATAATAAGATATATTAGTATATTTAAGGGACAATGATTGTTTATAGTGTAACATGTACAAATTTATATTTATGCCATGATTTATTAAATCTATTTAATAACATATTTTGTCGGACATTACAGCGATACAAAGCATAGGAAATGAAAAATCAAATCCTCAAATGAAAGCCTTTAACACATTGTGGAATCTATAAAATGAAAGACCAACTTTTATAGACAAACTAGAACAAAGTTATCAGCGCTTGCTTAACGGTTTGGATGAAATTTGCTCACTGCCTGCGAGTGTTGATACATGTCCTCGAACTAGCAATCTCATGACGAAGCTTTCTGCACCTCAATTGTTGATACCCTTTTTATTAGGGTATTTTCTAATAAGAAACCTTAACTAGGTGATTGGTCACATATTTTCTTATAAAAAAGTAAAATAAGTGCTTATGATAAAAAAAGTAAAATAAGTGCTCATGCTCGTGAAAAATAATAATATTTTAAGTGAAAATTGCAATTAATACATTTAGTTGGTTGATTTGTGCTGCAAGTATAATATTTCTACTTGTATACCGCTTAGCCGATGGAATTTAAGTTTGCTCGCATTGACAAATAATAAAGATAAACAAGATTGAGAAGAGAAGAGACTAATTAAGAGAAATAAGAGATTTTTTTTTCAAAATTGAAGACAGACGTACATGTCTTTTTATCGTGAATGAGGTGAAAACTCCATACGACCGTGAACTAGTAAGTATTAATTATAAAGTCAAATAAAAGAAAATTAGAGATACAATATAACTCGTGTAACACACAATAACAACTTATATATATAGTATGGTAGTAATAAATCAAGGCATATATTTTACAAGAAATATATATACATGAACCGTCGTTTTTTATTAAGGATTTTCTTCTAAGCAACTTATGGATATCTTGAAAAATAAAAATTCAAATACTATATCGTCTCCATTGCCAAAGGATTTTCTTCTAAGCAACTTATGGATATCTTTGAAAAATAAAATTCCATTATATCGTCTCCATTGCCATCAACAAAACATTTTTATATCTTATAATTTTTCTTCCCTACACGTGTAGTTGAAAACTCTAAAAGATTTTTAATTTCTACTCAAAAGCAGAGTCCAAATTGCTTGTGCTCTAAAAAATTCAATAAAGAGGAGCAGGGTACAACCAAACAATGATTTCATAGTGTATATGGAGTTTAAAAGTAGTTTTTTAAGAATTTTTGAAAAAAATTAGTGAAATTTGTGGTAGAAAAATTGATAAAAATTGTGAATTACATTGAATTTGGTTAAAAATAAGTTTGAAAAAAAAGAGTTGATGTAATCTAAAAAGATGCTTTGATTTTACTAAAATCAGATTTTTATAAAATATAAAAGTTGATAAAATATGTGGTTGAAAAGTTGATAAAAATCGATTTAAAACTGTAGTTAAAAAATGTTGATTTTGACTTTTTTATAAAATTTTACAAAAGTTGATAAAATATCGTTATAATAACTCAAAGAATTGAAAAAAAAGGGTTTTTTCAAATAATACCACAATAAATAAAATAAAAATAGTAAAAAATTATTTTTGTAGAACACTTGTTGATTTTTGATTTGTTATTTTATTTTTAACAAATTTTTTAAACATAAAAATCAAGCAAGAGCTAAATATCGTTTATAATAACTCAAATCGAATTAAGAGGAAAAAAATGATAATAAACCAAACTGGGCCTGGCCCATTGCAAGGTACAGTATCATTAATTTATTGGGCTCTCAAGAGTTTAGTGCAATATAGAATTTCCCACCATTCCTCCAGTATATATATGATATGGCTAGGGTTTTTTCATACTTCTCTACCGCAAAAACCCTAGTTATTCCTGGGATTCTCTTATTAACATTTTAGTTTCTAGGTAATTTTCGGAAATTTTGCGTTCCAACAATGTTGTTTTATATTCCTTTTTAAATTTTCTTTTTTCATTAAGAAAATTAATCGGGTTTGTTAATATCACCAAAAGTATTTTTGATTGAATGTTGTTGAAGTAAATTTTGGTTTTGATGAAATTATGTTTAAGTTTTTATCTGACTTAAAAATAATTTACAGGGATTTGGAGTAATTATAATTTTTGAATTTTTGGGATTTGATCGATTGAAAGCAGAAATAGACTGTAGTTATTATTATTTTCTAGTTTTTGGTTATCTGAGTTAGATATGGGGAATGTATTTGTATTCATATTAAATTGAATATTAATACCAGGAAGTGAGAATTAGGAATACTAAGGTGAGACTTTGTTTAAGAGAGTTTGCCTGAGTTAAAACAAATTTTCGTTTCTTTGACAAGCACCGATGGTAAACTATGTGCTTATGTTTCCCTCCTATACGCCCATTTGGTAGATAAAATATGTGATTCCATTTATTCTAGAATTATTCTCTGTGTAACTAGATGGGAATCATATGAGGTTTTGTCATGTTTGTAAAGTGCTACTTGTTCTTGAACTCAAGAATCCGTTGGTTTGGATTTTTGATAAATTCTTTATGTTCTTAATTTGTTTTCACCTTTTTGTCATATAGAGAGATGGCTGAGGAGGCCAAGGGAGGTGTAATTGTTCCGGAGTCTGTTCTAAAGAAGCAGAAGAGGAACGAGGAATGGACCCTTGCAAAGAAGCAAGAGCTTGAAGCTTCAAAGAAGAAGAAAGCTGAGAACCGTAAGTTGATCTTCAAGAAAACTGAGCAGTATGCGAAGGAGTATGCGGAACAGGTACATTTGAATTTCGTTGTGTCTTTTGCAGAATCCATTTTAAAGCCTTTGTCTATTTGATAATTTTGGTCGGTATTTCTTCTTTTAGGAGAAGGAGTTGATTCGTATGAAGCGCGAGGCAAGATTGAAGGGGGGCTTTTATGTTGATCCTGAGGCTAAGCTGATATTTATTATTAGAATCCGCGGGTAAGTCAATTTAATTCTTTCACGGTTTCTGAATTTTCTTCTTACGTGCTTGCCTCAACCTTTTAAACTTTACAGTATCAATGCAATGCACCCGCAAACCAAGAAAATTCTGCAGCTTCTGCGATTGCGTCAGGTAACTGAAAGATTTGCTTACCTACTTCGCATCAGTATCATTATCATTCTATATTTTTCTTTGAATCAATGTCATTGTCAGTCTCTAAAATACAACTGCCTTGTTGCTGGTCTGTAATATTTTTAATTGCCAAAAAGGTGGAAAAGTGTGTAGACACTCCAGTAGTATTAATATTTGAGAAGACTTGTTTTCTTGTTTATCTCATTTTGAATAAAGTGCTCGTAGATCTTGGTTTTGCACTAGGATTCATATGGAATCAATATTTATTGTATATATCCAGGGGAAAATATAACGTGATGCAGTACTCTGGGGATAGTAACAGAGACACTCAAGGATATTCTATTTGTGAAAATGTGGAATTGTTGAATTGAACTTGTATTTAGCCATGACCTATGATTGCATTGATGGAAAAGAGGCTCGTATCACTAAATTGTTTTGACTTTCATTTGTAAAAGGTCCATTTTATGTTTCCATTGAAATATTTTATTATTGACTTTTTAGATGGATTATTGTTTATTACGAGTGTAATTACACCTCACATCAGTTGCCTGTTTAACCACTGCAAGTCTATTTAATTTCTGGATTTATGAGATTTTATTTTCTGCCTCTAGTCTTCCAGTTTCTGATCAAGTTTTTCTATTTGGCTTCGATACAGATCTTTAATGGTGTCTTTTTGAAAGTGAACAAAGCTACAATGAATATGCTACACAGGGTTGAGCCTTATGTTACCTATGGGTAAGACTGTTGACACGCCAATCGCGTAGACTTGGGATTACATTATCTGAGCACGTTCTCATCAGTTACATAAATTTTTTCAGATACCCCAACCTTAAAAGTGTTAGAGAGTTGATTTACAAGCGTGGATATGGGAAAGTTAACAAGCAGAGAATTGCTTTGACAGACAATTCCGTCATTGAACAGGTCGGTTAGTGAACATGATGTAATTTATTACAATTTACAAATGTTGATGTAGTTTTGCAAGTTTTTTATATTGTTTCTTAAACTTGTTGCTGCACTATATAGACCCTCGGCAAGTATGGAATCATATGCATGGAAGATCTTATTCACGAGATTATGACTGTGGGACCCCACTTTAAGGAGGCAAACAACTTTCTATGGCCGTTCCAGCTGAAGGCACCTTTGGGAGGGTTGAAGAAGAAGAGAAATCATTACGTTGAAGGTGGTGATGCTGGCAATCGCGAGGATTACATCAATGAGCTTGTTAGAAGAATGAATTAGGAGGTTTCCTGCAATTTTTTTTTAGTTGAAAGTTTTCTGTTGTATTTTGAACTTCTGGGACATGAAAGTTATTGAACTTCATTGTTAGGTTTTTGAAAGTTTATTTGATTAACGGGGATTCTTCTATGTAGCAGCTTGTTTTGGCACGATATTTGTCTCTAGAGGTTTTGGCACACTATAAACATCGTTAAATATTATTATAAACTATAAATTTGTAATATAATATGATTTGATATATAATATATATATAAAAAAAATTTAACTAATGAAATTACTTGCAGTAGAAATGAAGTAATTAAATTGAACTATTTATTAGATTTGATAATGTATAAATTTTCGGGTATAAATCTTAGTAGTTGAAATTTGATTTGCTTCTTGTTTGTAAGATTCAATTCACGTGTTTGCTACTAGATTTTTTCGTGTTCCTTTGAATAGAAAGAAAAATTCACTTTTGTTTTGCTAGAATCTTGTACCGATAACATGTTATAAGAGTAAAGAATAAGAGAATAGAATTGTAACATGTTATAAGAGTAAAGAATAAGAGAATAGAATTGAGGGCGTTAAAGTTAAAATATGTTAATTTATTATAACAATATTATATATGTATAGATTCTAATAAAGTTGCATAATTTATACATAAAGTAAATATGACTATTTTTTAGAGTATAATAAAATAAGTACTCACTTTCAAATATCAATTTAGTTAGATCAAAAATAATTAACGGGATTGAACAAAGGTTAATTTTATTATGAACAATATTGGAATATATGAAAATGTCTAATCCATGGAAAATCTCGTCACATCGATGGAAAATATTTTCCAAGAGTTAAACTGATTAAGATATACACTTTTAAAGTGGAAAATATGACATGGAATCAATCAAACACACCCTTAAAGCAAAATTTCAATTGGATCATTAGGGTGTGTTTGGTGGTTGACATGGAAAATTGTGGAAAATGAAAATCTTTTCCATCTAAAGTGGAAAATAAAATCCACCAAATATGTGAGAAATTGTTTTCAAGAAAATTATGTATTGTTTTAGTTTGATCAAAAATATTTATTTTTGATGAATCAAACAACAGATTGAACAATTGAGATTTGACAAATTTTTTCATCAGCGCCTATTGACTTATAGCTTAAAATTTCAATTGGATCATTAGTTCTTAATTTACTTTAACTGGATCATCAAACTTCAATTTAATTTTAATTAAGTCACTAAACTTCAATTTCAATTTGAACCCTTTTAAAACATTGGAATGAAGGCAAAAGCAGGTTTCGCCGTCCGTTTCGGCTTGGAAAGGGTAAATCGGAGAAAACGAAAACTCACACGTGCAGAAGCACTCACACGAGCGAGTCAATGCACTTTCAGTACAGGTTGTCTCCCGCAGCCTTCCTTCCCATTTCCATTCGCCGTTTGCCATTTCTAGAGAGAGAGAGAGAGAGAGAGAGAGAGAGAGAGAGCTTCTTGATCTCATCATCTCAAAAAGAACAGCGGGCGACCTGAGATAAATCCAGATTCTCAACGAATTTCGAAGAAAAAACCATGTGGAGAAGACTCTCGGTTCAGCTTCGAACTCTTGCCTCGACGCAGTCGGCCCCTAATTGCACTCGAATTCTGACCGAAACTTTATCCTCTCCAGCTCCGCATCACTCCGTCAAGTCTTTTCCCCTCGTCTATCGCCTATTCAGTACCGAATCTGGTACTCGCCGAACCCTAAATTTCTTTTATTTCGATATATACGTGTATACTGTGATTGGTAACTGGCATTCTCTTTGTTGTTATACGTGGATGCGGATTAGTAAGAGTTTTATTGGTTTATATGTTTATTATTGGTTAATGAAATGTGTTGATTAGGAAATGTGGTTAAGAGAGTTGAGGATGTAATGCCGATTGCAACTGGTCATGAGCGCGAAGAGCTTGAAGCTGAGCTTCAAGTGAGTTTTTATTGTTCTTTTATTTTTTACAGAGGATTTTGGAGTTTTATTTCTGTGTTATATAGGTAATAGTGGGTTCGTCTGAATGATTTGTGTTGATATTTATTGGATTACATTTGATTAGGGAAAGGATATTCTGGAAATTGACCATCCATCCGGTCCCTTTGGCACAAAGGTTAGTGTGAAATCTTTTGTTTCATAAAAGTGCTGTGTGTATTGATTACTACCTTGTTATTGATGGTCACCTGCTGTCATTAGCTGATGATTAGCATTGTTATGTAGGAATTGGTATCTGGGTAATAGAAAGCTTCAATGGCACATGGAAAAATGCATGTCGGTGCATAGTTCTATCAAATTGATCAATCTCTACTCATAAGAAATTTTGGATTTTGGATTAATCTAGTACTTACTGAATGAAGTCATTTCAACATTGCTAAGTCAGCACTTGATAATGGATGTAAGATTGTGATCATCAATAATTCTTGAGCCACGTGCTACATCAATGTTTCCATGATTTTCTTTTGCTTTTTCTTTATTTTTCCCTCTTATTTGCCCCCTTTCAAAGATGCAACTGCATTGCTAAATAATATTCACAGACCTTTTTGATGTTTACAGATAATTGTTTCTCTTGTGTTTTTAATGCTAATTTATTGACTTCGATGTCAAACAGAAAGTGATGTGAACTCCTATTAAAATATTATAGTGGGCACAAAATGTCAGATTTGTGCGTATGGAAGAAACAAATTCAGTATTCTTTCTGTCTTTTTCTCCCTTGACAATTTTTTTTATATGCTTAATGATTTGTTACATTTCTTTTACCCTTTTCCTTGAGGAATTTTTTTGAAGATCCATAAAGTCCTTTTCCAATAAAGATGAAACTTGTCCTATGCTTTAGGTTGAAACTTATGATTTGTTATTGGTGAATGATGGAAATCAGCGCAACCACTGGTAAAAAAATGGCAACAACAGAATATTGAGCATTTCCATGCCCTTTAAGAATATTTAATGTCCTTTATGAGTGTATATTATTTTTTTGGCTTGTTATTTTCTAGGAAGGTGGTCAAAAGGAAGTTTGGGTTTGAGGAAGTCATAGGATTGGTCCCAAGATATGAACATTGTTAGTTGAGTACTGAAAGATTGTCATTTTTAAAGAAGTCTATAATAGCTGCAGCTGGTCCTAGGAATAGGGTTGTAAATCTTTTTTTGGGGAGGAAGAAATAAAATTGAACTTTGCAGTAGTTAGAGTTTTATTTTGGGGTTTTGAGGTGCAAACCAACCTTAAGTCTCATTATTAGTCTATGCGTTAAAAGCTCTTCCACATTTTTTTCCTTCAATCTTGGTATCACAGCAGTTTGCTATAATCACTACACGAATCCAAAAGGAGTTTTATGGGACGTATTGAAGTGGGCTTGTACAAATTTACCTTACCTTACCTTACCTTCTCCATTTTAGACTACTAACTGTTTAATGTACTATATTTTGCATGAGTGCCTTGTAAAAAATGCATACACTTTGTTTTGTTAAAAAATAACACAAGTGGTGTATTGTGTCTTATTACTCTTTAGTACATCAAAATTTTGGGAAGAAAAAGAATCTGCAATAAACAAACGTCTTTAAATACTCTAGTATTCACTACTTGTTTTGATTACATTACTTATGGTTGTTCATGTGCTATTATTTCGTAGAACGAGTTTTTGTGTCAACGATAGCAATTAAGCATTGTTCTTATGTTCACAATAACCATAAAAGTAAGTTGTTCACGGGACATGATGTGAGAGGCGAGATTTGGTATTTACACTTATGTCAATTGTATTTTAAATCATAAACAAAGGAAAGATCCCCCACCCAACACAATTTATAATAATTAAAAGACTACATTCCATTTAAATCTTCCTTTGTTCATTCTTAGCCAACTTTTGTCATATACTTATCATATGTTTGGTAGTGCTGAAATTCTAAGTTGTTGGTGAATGTGTGGATAAAAAATGGGTTGTAAGTTGTAGGTATTTATGTGTGGATAAAAAATATATTTGACTAGTTTGACCAACTGAAATTATAATTTAAGCAATCAAAAACATGTGCTTAGTCACTGATATATAATTGGCCATGCTGCTTTTTCTTAATACGCTTCAACATTATCAAGGAACAATGCAACCAAGCAAGCACTTGGGAAGCCTGGGTGGTTGGGGACGATTGCAGCTAATTTGCTTAGTTGGTTTGTGCAATGTAATCAAGTAGGATCATGGTGCTTCTTTCTTAATGGCTGACTATCCTATATATTGGGTTAGCTCTACAACAAGCTTCCTGTATTTGAGTTTTGAAGAACTAGGTGCAGTACTACCCATGCATATCATATAGAAGTTTAATGCTGACATAATTTTCACTTGATTTGTCTAATTTCTTATAGATGAGTCAGACATGAAATATTGTGTGCTTGTTATGTTGGCTTTTGCATATTTTAGTTGTAGAATTACAATTTGCAGATCAGGAACTTGCATATAGTTCATTGTCCAGATCTAAATTGTCACTGGGGTAGGTTTCATCAACCACATCATTGCAAGTTTTGACAAAACTTAAACGCTGCTACTCTTTTACTTGATCATAGATGCCCATTCGTATTTGATGAAGTCTCATATTTTGCTTAAGCTCTTTCTTCTCATTAAGATTGGAGTTGGGAAGCATGTGGTTAGATACTTAAATTCAATGGTCCAAATGTTACTTTAAATGCTTGGACCAGTTTGCAATTTGCTAGGGAACAACGTTCTTTCTCAATGTCAGCTGATTACAACTAACCTATGTTGCTTGGACTCGGGTGCAAGTGTTGATTATAGGTACATATCTAGGAGTCGAATCTTTTTTTTTTCCTTCTAACATCTAGTATTTGGGGATACGACTAAAAGGATCCAAAATTTAAACATGAGTATGTGGATGCATCTTACAACTTAAATTGCTAATTATAATACTTCATTTGGTTTTTGTTTTAAGTCTACAAATGTGACATACAAATTAGAAATCACTTTAAATCCAATACCAAAATAACAAAATCTATATAAAGGATCTTCTTCTGATTTAAAGGATCCAACACGAATCCTATACCCTTATCCTTAACCTGTCGTGTCGACACAGATACTTCCAAACGGAGAGTCTGATAAACATAGCAAATTGCTATTTCAAGTCTTTATTTGCTGAGAATTACTAAATTCGTTGGACCAAATGTTACTTCCCTCTTGGACCTTATGTTATGTTTCAGGTTGGTCATTCCTTTTATCTCCATCACTAATTTCAGTTAATATTAGTAACAGAGACAAACAGAATGACTAACCTCACACTAAACGTAAAGTTCAGTGACCATTTTGGGACTAATTAAAGATGGATGACTAAAATGAAACAAAGCCCAAAGTTTGGTGACTGTTTGAGTTTTCTTTTTACCCCTTATTCTTTTTGTTCTTTACACAATTTCAAATGCGTTGCATGTTATTTGTTCAATTATGCTTACTTACGGTGCATTCTCTACATTATGTATTCTTGCAGGAAGCACCTGCTGTGATCAAGTCTTACTATGACAAAAGAATTGTGGGATGCCCTGGTGCTGAAGGCGGTAAGTGCCAATCTCCCATCTGCAGTTTTTCATTGTAAATTTGTAATCAAGTTGTTTTCCTTATTGTTTATAAAAACTATTTGAGGCTTACGGCTCAGAACCCGCTCATGTGAGGCTTTCATAAAACGCCTCGAGTCCTGCCCCTAAGTGCCATTTGTGAGGCTTACTCCTCAAGGCTAAGTGTCAAGACAACTAAGTTGTTTGCCCGTTTGTCTTACATTTTTCGCAAACTCTATTATTGGTCTTAGCTTTTTGGGATATTTTCTTTTTCTTTTTGTTCAAAGCACCTCGAAGCTTACGCCTCGCCTCACATAGGCAAAATGCCTAGGTACCCGATTAAGCCTGTATAAATGTTGGTATGCTTTATAATTCGTTTTTTATTTTCTTCTGACCTTTTCTTATCCACCCTTAAAATTTAACAGAAGATGAGCATGATGTTGTTTGGTTCTGGCTAGAGAAAGGCAAGCCACATGAATGCCCAGTATGCTCACAGTACTTTGTGGTAAGTGCTGGATCTAAATTTATTAAATTACCCTCTACCCATGAGATGAGCTGATGTGTTAAATATGGACTGTAACTAAATTCTTACATGCATTGGGTAGTGTGCAGTCTTTATTTGTATGAGAATCTTTTAGTAGCTCTACTTAAAATTATGTTCATTTGCAGTGATGTGTAGCCTGATTGATCTTATTCGTATAATATTTAGGAAATAAGTGAACCTCTGGTTCATTGCCTTTATATTGGTACTAATGATTGTAGGTCAAATTATTTATCATTCTCTCATTGTTTGCAGTTGGAAGTGGTTGGCCCAGGTGGATCTCCTGATGGACACGGCGATGATGAGGACGATCATCATTGATTATACACGGCAACTTTCTTGCCCGAATAAATCTGGTGAGATGATGAGAGAATACCTAGTAAATTCTGCTGCTTCAGGATTCAAAAGCTTTGTGCTTTGCTTGATTTTGATGGATTTGTTGTTCTTATGGTTGCTTTTGCAACAGTTGAATCTGTTGATCTTTCTTGATAGTTTTTAGCGTTTTAAACACGGGCTATTTATCCATTGGAAATACGCACTCTTGCCCTTTTTCAAGCATAACAAAATAATCGATGGATACATTTAGTTCATTTGTTATTTGACCTAATGCTAAAAAACGAGGATATGTGGATGTTTCTGTATTCTAGTTCTTCTTTCGTTGGTTGCAATGTAATGACATTATGTGACATGTCGTAGGCAAAAAGTGGTTGACATTGGTTTACCTGCGTCTACTAATTGTATTTTACTTTACACTTTGCATTTGAGGATGTTAAATAGGTGACTTCAGAACAAGTTTTATTCATCCAGAATATGATCATTACCCATCCTAAACAAAACTATGTGACGTGTGTCGATTATGTTCATGCTTAGTTTTGGAGTATGTAGTATGGTGAATTTCTTCAAATTCACCTTATTTGCTGATGTTTTGAATTGTAGGATTGTGATTTTTGATTCAATTTGACATATGTTTGACCCAACATATTCCAGTCATGTTAATGTTTAAAGTGCACAAAGTAATTCCACCTAATAAATTTATCTCATTTCTTTTGTCTTAGTACCAAGTTATGGTTGCCCTTCCGCTAATGCTATTTTTTGTATATCTATTTATCAGAATTGCAACCCTTAAAAGTACACATCTATAACCAATACATTACCATAACACATCAACAAAATACTAAAATTTAATTACTGTTGGTAATGTAATTAATTAGTTGACAACTCTCTCATGAAATCTAGCATAGTCGATGCTTGTACATTGGCAATACAGACGCTAGTTAGTGGGGATGACCACCAGAGGGACGGGTGGTGGCTGATTCTAAGATGTGGGTGAAGCTAGACTCCTATCATTTTTGGTAGTGTTGTAAAAAGCGTCGCCTGGCGCGAGACTTGACCTCCACGCCTTGCCTCCACGCTTTTTTTGTCAATTATATTTTTAACTAAAAAGCGCGCGCCTAGGCTTGCTTAGTCACACCTAGGTGCACGCATAGTTTTCGCTTAGGCTTGCGCATTTTAGTTAAATTTTTTTTTAATATTTAAAATAATATTAAAAATAAGAAAATATTTTTTTTTACGCTTCGTTCTCATCTCGCCTAGGTTTGAAAAATTTGAAGCTTGGTCTTTACGTCTAGTAATGTTTTACGCTTTTTAGAATTTTGATTTTTAGAAGAAGAACATACATGTATTAGTGTATATATACTCGATATGCGAGCTAGGAGTCCCGGAGAGACTGGACCCTCCAACCTTTTGGGTTTATTTTATTTTATTTTTGTAGTTTTTAATTTTTAATATATTATTTAACTTTTATTTAATATTAATTTAATGGATGACAATTGGATCAATTAGAGCTTATTTGGTATAAGTTTATAAATTAGTTTATTTGACCAAAATGGTTTATTTGTGAAGAATAATAAAAGATGTCGCTACCAAGACAAATTTTTGGTTAAATAAACTATTTTTATCAAATCAACCATTTTAGTCAAATAAACTAGATTCATAAATTAATCTATTGACCAAATAAAATTAATAATACAAATTTACAAATGATTGGCCCATTCTTCAAATGATAATATAAAATTAATAAAAACACTTTGCTTGTTAATACATATCGTGTTCAAATAATAATTGTATATAACACTATTAAAAGGATTTAAATTTGTGTCCATCGACTATGTAGCTTAATTTTGGATAAAATAGATATAAATTCTATTTTTGTGCAATGACTTCTTGTAAGTTTTTTAAAGACTATAACTTATAAAAAAATATTAGATTCTCATATGAATGGACTCAATAATTGTGGTTTGAGAAAAAAAAAAAATTGGAGCAGCCCCATGCAAGACGGTTCCCCCCCCCCCGCCCACTCCTATTTGGAATTCCTCAATTTCAAAAGTCCGGCTCCGTCACTTTATATACTTATGAGTTGCAAATTGAGGTTCTATTTCTGAATGTTAATCTATTAGGAGTAGTCAAATTCTCTTATAAATGTATTCTTCATTCCATGTCTGACCTCATGGTTTTGTTCGCACTTTTCCCAAGTGTATAAAATTTGGGAAAATATCTTTAATCTTTAACATATTGAAAGTTACATGACGTGAGAATTATTTTTGGACGATTTTATCTAAATTATATAGTACTATTTTTATTTTTTATTTAATTGTTGAAACCCTATATTTATATATTTATTGAAAGGTTCACTGAACATTGATATTTCACTTAATTATCTTAATAATCTTCCAATGATCTTTGAATATGAAGATGGATCCAAGAATTGGTTACGATTCATGTACACATACTAAATGTATTAGTGTGGTCCATTATACAAGCTAAATGTATTATATACACATGACTAGCATGTTCCTACAATTAGTACAAATATGAGTCTTTGATTGTATTTTGAAGACAATAATGGGACTTTGTTTATTTAAGAGATATTATTCTTTTCTTGAAAATTCTGTCTAAAGATTCAGATGATCAAAATAAAGCAAACCTTCCAATGATAAGTACAACAAAGGGTTGAGTTATAATTTTTTGAATAGGGGACTACTACTAAAAAAAAAAAAAAAAAAAAAAAAAAAAAATTGTACTGGTTGTTATTGGAAAAAAAAAATTGCACTACAAAATTGATTTATGTAAAGTTGACTACAACTAGTGTGTGTAAAATTGCAGTAGATATTGTTTCCATTTAAGTGGGATATATGGCAAGAAATTGAATTGATTCAAGGACATTTTTTTGAAGTTACTCAGTTCTCTTTATATTATGAGTAATATTATTAATTTATGTTCAATGAATTAATCGATGTACCAACTGTAAAGATCTTGAATGAATTCAAGGTAAATTCATTTGGTTGAAATATATGAAGTCATCAATTAATGAGCAACTTATAAAAACACACATTAAATCCTATTCTTTATTATGTAACAACGATAAAATATTTCTCTCTACATGGATAACTCCAAAATATTTCTATAAATCCATGTGATCACATAGTCAATACAATCAACAACAACTAATATAATAAGAAATTGTCTTTTTTTACCAATAACAATTAACCACGTTGTGGATTACGCACACTAATCAACCTCACATCATCAATCACCGGGACCACAAAGGGAACCATCAGTCTTCATGTGATAGAATGTGCTCAAAAACCTAATCCTCGTACGAGGTGACATGGCCACGAACCTCAATTTAGCACGTTTGAACCCACCATTGCCTTTCGATTCATAAGGTATCTGACTAATGACCTTGCCTGCTGATGCCTCAACTACCATTGATCCTTCACAAGAGTTGTTGGAATCTCCTATAAAGAAGAATAGATCATAGGTTTTTCCCGGCAAGGTTTTACAACTTGTGCAAGTGCACTCTCTCTTCCAGCCACCAGTTCGACTGCTCGTTTTCCCTCGGGCACCGTGAAATGGTCGGAATCTATGTACTTTACTGCTTTAAGAGATTCTATCATCCATCCGAGCAGTGGAGAATGATCATCCTCAATGTTGGATGGAACTAGGACACCCCATGATGTATTGGGGAATATATATGGACCCTCTTCGAAATTTCCATTCTTTAACATGTTGCCTGAAGCATCATGATTGTGAAACATTAAACTTTTATAAAAAAATGGCATATCGGGTTGGCAGTTGGAACGCTCGATTTACACACCTATAGTTTAGTATATCGAACGTGGTGTTTACGAAAAATGAGAGAGAGAGATTTTTACCTCTTGATCTTTTAGGAGGGTTCAAAGCCTTGAGAGCTACTGAATCAATAAGTGGACCACAAGCCTTATCCTTCTCCATTCCAGGATTATGAATCACTATCTCAATTTCATCGGATTCTGCTAAAAACCCCCATGAATATGAATCCCAGCCATCACTACTATACATTGTCTGTATAGGTAACATTCCCCAATCCTTTGGCTCTGCATTTGGTGACACAGAAACATTCAATTTCTCCTCTTGTGCACAAGTTCTTGAAGCACTGAATGAGAGTGAGTAAAACATTCCATTGTTAACCTTAACCCGAGTCTTGATCGACGCCTCGTCCCCGAGACGAACGGCGTGAACTCCCTCTGGCACCACCAGCAACATGTCCCCTTGTTTGTGACCTGATTTTATGTACTCCACAAACCCTAAAATTTCCCAATTAGGTATTGCATGGGGATCTATCACTTTGGTGCCTTTCAATTGTGATGATTTTGGGCCTTGTTCGAAGTTTCCATTAGGCAGTAATCCTGAATTTTTTCAATTGCATTAGCAATATGAAAGCATTGTGTATATCATTCAAGAGCTCAAAAACGGTGGCGAATCATAAAAGTTTCAATCATTGATACTTTCTAATAAATAATGATATTCAGATTGGAAATCATAAAATTGAAATTCGATATTGTAGGTTATTCCTTAAAGGTTAAAAATAAATCATTGTGTATATTAAATATTTGTTTTGCACGTGCATGTATCACATTTCGACAAACACACGTGTAAAAAGATAATTGTGTGTATTTGATAATCCAAATGTAGCATAAAACTAGTTATGAACTGGTCCAAGCTAACATGGGCATGAGATGGGCTGTCTTGGTAGTTGAATGAATAGATTAGGAATTTGATATTTTGCCAGGCTGGTGTGACGAGGCTAGATCATGCATATGTACTTGTGCATGGCAAATTTATTATTCATGTTAGGACATAAAAGGTTCAATCATGCGGATGTGGGTACTTAATTCTTATACGATTCTGACATGTTTGGTGAGGTTGATTAGACAATATTAAAGATAATTTTTTTAAACCATATTTACAATTTAATATACTACCAATTGAAAATGTGCATATATAGTTTGGAAATACGTAGATTCATATTTGGTGAAACATTAAAGCATCGAGACGGCATTTTTTAGTACAATAACACATGGCACATTCCTCAAATATAAGAAAAGAATCAACAACAAATATTTTAATCAATCCGTGCAAATTAAGTTTTAAATTCTATCTTTTCGATAATTTTTAAAGAAGAATTTCTTCATATTTTAATCATTAAAGTGGACATGTAAAGTAAGTTGGGATCACATATTTCTGTACTGCTACGTCCCAACTCGAGTAGTGTTACACTACGCCCACGGCTCTCATGGTATATTCTAAGTAACTACGATACTCATACAACTTATAAGATCTGACAATTAAAATTTATACTGAATTTTAACTTATCTTAACTTTCCTCTTTTATTCAGGACTGAAATCGATTATGAAAAAAATGTAGACAATATTCTAATTCTATCGATACAAAGATTGAAAACAAAAACAAATTATGGGTTTAAATTTGAACTAAGCATAGAATTGAATAGCTTACCATCAAATAATGACAATGCAAGATGGAAGCTGGAGGAAAGAAGCACTAACAGTGCTATGTTTACACTCTTCTTCATAGTATTGGTGTCTCTGTGAGAGTGTGTGTGTGTGTGTGTGTGTGTGTGTGTGTGTGTGAGAGAGAGAGAGAGAGAGAGAGAGAGAGATGTTTGAATCAAAATGAAGAAGGGGTAGAAGGGTTTATATATGTTTTAGGTGATGAAAGAGTCCCCCAAATACAGAGGAAATAACAATAATTGCCATTAAGACTTTAGACTTGAAAAGACAGTTATTTTGGTCATTGCATGTAGTTGACAGGATTTAGGGATCCTAAGAATGGTTAAAGATTAAATACATATTATGTGTTTAAATTTTTAGTAGTTTTAGTTTTTAGACCACGTATTAGAACACATTTCCATACATTTATAAAAATTCTTTAATTGAAAATGAGTTTTATTTCCAATAATTTTAGAGTCCATTGTAGATTCTTATTTGTTATTATGTTCTAGATCTAAATCAAATCGAATGATTGATTCTACGTCTACCATTTTCTCTTATAATTTTAACCTGAATCACGTTACTACTTACTATTATGATGGTGGTCTGGCCTCTTTGGTTCGACGAAACATGATCCAATCATCCAAAATCTTTCTTCTCTTAATTTATCTTAAATCATTGCCACCGACTTATTGACGTTTATTTTCATTAAATATAAACAATTGTATTATCAGTTAAACAATTAGACTAATTGGTTCAACAATAATGCATAAAATCTTTACCCCCCTTAAACGACAACATGCACGTGCACTTTCTAGCAGAAAGCTAGGCAGAGAAAAATAAAGCAAAAGTGCAACTTATTCTGGGCTGAATGCACATTTTTATGTACTTTAAAACAAGATTAATTCAACCCCGTTTAATATTAAATACAAAATATGATTTCGAGTTTCTAAAAATGAGATTAGGTTCCATGTGATGTAGGTTGAAGACATGTAATTAATGTAGGACACATGGTTCTACCGGCAAACTGTTTAATGGTCGGGCAGAGTATATCCTCATAATTTTATGCAATCACATTTCTTTTATACAAAATTTTAGATTCCAATTTGTTTACAGTAAAAACAAATATTTGGCCCTTTTTTTAATAATCGTTTCAAGTATGTTTTGAAATTGACTTTTACAGTCTATTTGACCCTTTAAACGAAAGATAAATTGATAATAAAATAGGTTCTTATTTGGCTTCTTTTAAGGCATGGGTTTGGAATTAGTTGGGAAATGACTAATTAAACCTTAAAGCATTTTTAAGTGGTTCTTTAAACATAAAATAATTTCTAATTCTTAAAATTATATTATAAGAGACTCTCCAAAATAAATGGTATATACAAAATAAAATAGAAAAATATGGGAGAAAAAATCATATAATAATTAAGAGGGAAGCATGTTAAATAAAATATAGGGAAAAAAATAATAAATATTTATTGAGAGATAAAATAAAATGTTAAAAATAAAGAAACTGTTGTTTCTAAATTTTCTAAATTTATGTATGCGTCTATGCTTTCTAAAATGAAAATAAAAATTCTCTTTATGCCCACTATATAATAATGTTTGATTTGGTTTTGGGAAGGTAACTAGAGTCTAGAATTATCTTCACTAGATATTAATTGAACTAAGTAATGTGATACAAATTTATTTGATTTTTATTAATTCGATATCATCAAGACTTTTATGTTAAATTCTGGTTATTGTTATGATTAACAAATCGACTCCACATATTTCTATTGCACAATAGTAGGTGTTGGGTCGGTCCTAGAACACAGAACAAGTTCTTCAAATTGTTGACATTCGATATCACAAAACAATTTCGTCTCGAACCAACCTAATCCAAGATTGTTAAGAACAATCCACCCCCAACACCCAAAAACACACACAACAATGCTATTTAAATTAATTTTTCAAATGGATATCTGGGGTGGTGTGTCATACTCATCGAAGAACATCATAATTATCAATCAGAATTTTTTAAAAAAAATAAATGGACATTCAAGATCTAATTCTGAGCAGGCCATGTGCATCTGAGGAGATTGATTGAGAATACATTAAAATTCTTTATTTAAATTAAAACATTAAAGTTAGTGCACTTCGTTTTTTAGCCTGTGATTTTGTTCCTTTTTGGTCGGCTATAATTCCATATAGATTTAATCCAACACCATGTGCAATAAGTGAATCGACAAACAATTAGTCAGATGGCAGTTTAAGTTATTTAAGACATGTTCGGTGTAGTTCTTTTTTTAAAAATGGATTTTTTTTAATATTTTATTAACTTTTTAAATTTTTTTGTAGTGTTAAAAAATTGAAAAGTCAAAAATTGTAAGTAAAAATATGGCACGTCCTTAATTGCACGTATTTTGTTATTTATACAATTCTCTGATTGTATATAAATAAATAAAACCTTTAATGACAAAATTTAAAGTTCTATATCCGTTACTGCTTTTTCACAAAATACCATTATACCACCAGTTTTTCCAAAAGAATAAACATAAAAATTTACGTTGAATAAAACAAGAACCAAAAAAGAAAATGTTTTTCTGTCAAATATCTTTAGAATTAAATGCAGTATATGTACGAGTGATTTTATATGTACGTGTATATTAAACAATCAAATATTTCAATCATCACTAATTTTATAACCCATTTTTAGTTTATTATCAATTACAAATTCTATAATATAATAGCAGCTTATGTTTTATCAGAAATCAATATCCCCTAATAATTCCAGCAATTTGAAGCACAACAAAAGTACACCAAAATGGGACACATTACATGCACAAATATACATCGTGCAATTCCCATCTCTCAGCACAACTACAAGGCCGAATTCGGTATTCTACTTCCAAAGCTTCCTTAACGACATATTTTTATCTGTTTCCTTCTTCATCACCTTCGCAACTGCCATCTCAAAGTCCTCCTGAGTGACATGAACCCTCCTCTCTCTCAAAGCAAACATCCCTGCTTCAGTGCAAACAGCCTGCAAATAACCCATCATTTCAGAATTTCTTCCATGCAAACAGCACTTGAAAGGAAAATGTTTATAGGAAATAAGTTCTACAATGGTTTGTGTTCTTACAGAAAATCTGAGGAATTGCAACTACAAATACAAAACCCGACACATGATGTTTCCACATGGATGGTACAAACTTTGGTGCCAAAGAAAAGCACAACGGTTAAACATGCGCAAAAGCATGACAGAATCAAGGACCTTTTTTTGTGTGGAAAGTGATTGTTATAATAGGTGTGTGTGCAAGTATCATTTATGGCTTCAGCAGAAAAGAACGGTAAACAAAAAATCTGTGCATACCTTAAGTTCTGCACCAGAGGCACCATTCATTTTCTCAGCAATTTTCTTCAGATCAATCCCTCGCATCAAATTCATTTTCCTGGAGTGTATCCTTAAGATGTCTTGGCGAGACTGCACAAGTTTTTACTCAATTAGCCATAGGAAGGTAAAGAAAGAGAGGAGGAACTGAGGTGGATTTTTAATTATGATCGTAATAATAAATATTTTTGAAGTACTTCAGGAACGTCGGGGGGCATGGAATGTAACAAATTTTATCAACTGCATTAGTAAGCCAGCCCACCGTACCTCTGCATTGGGATTTGGAAACTCAATCTTCCTGTCGATCCTTCCAGGCCTAAGAAGAGCATGATCCAGAATGTCAATTCTATTGGTTGCCATCAATACCTGTATAGACCAGTCGTATCATATGCAGAAAATTAACCCTCATTTCATTTCTGACCTTTGACAATTCCAAACCAGGATAATATATAGCTAAATAGAAAAAGATGCAGAAGACCTATGAATCGCATAAATGTACTGGACACAAACATATTAACACGCCATTTCTAAAAGAGTTGGACACTTGGATTAAAACAATAACACACTAAGCCTTGCTCTCAATAAATTTGGGGTCGGCTACATGAATCATTTTTCGCTACTCAGTTCGCCCATCGATGCATCTACTAGAAAATCTAATGCAAGAAGATCCTTTGCAACCCCCGGGGCCATGTTAATTGTAGTCTGTCTTTCCTCTTCTACCCTATTCTATTAGGATGGCATACCGGAACTTTTTTAAGTCTACACAACACAACAATTATATTGTCTTCTCTTAATTTATGTCCCATTGGTGTCACCCGACCTCCACTTATTGGCATATATTCTCAACTCATATCTTATCCATTCTAGTATGACCACACCTCCATCTTAACATCCTAATTTCCGATGCTTGTATCACATGGACATTTTGTCCTTTAATGTCCCAACACTCAATACCATAAAGCATAGAAGGTCTAACAACTGTTTTATAGAACTTGCCTTTTAAACTTTAGTTACCTTGCTATCATACCCAAAAGACCGTATCATTTCTCCACTTCGTCCAAAATGCTCGAATCATATGGACTACATCCTCTTCGATTCTTTCTTTTTAAATAACTGAACCTGAATACCTAAAACAATCACTCTCCAGAACAACATGATGATCTATATTGGCTTTTGGCTCAACTATTATCCTTATTCCCACTACTACTATAAGGAAATTCCATGTACTCTGTCTTAGATCTACTTAACTAAAAACTTTAAATTCCAAAATACTGCTCCAAAGTTCTAACTTACTATTTAGTCATCTCCTAGTCTCATCCACTAAAACTATGTCATCAATAAATAACAAATACCAAAAATCCAAAAGCATCATCTTGGATGCCTCATAAACTTATCATGACTACAAAAACGAACCTAGATTCAAGTCTATGTAATAGAAAACTCTCTACTGCTATTGCCACTGCTCCATCATACATATCTTCCACCATAGCACTACTTCCGTGCGCACCCATCATATGATTTTTCTATGGTAATAAATTTATATACAAATTTTGTTTCTTTTTATATACTTCTCATCAATCTCCTAAGCATGTAAACGATTTCAATAGTAGATTTCACTTATGTCAAACCAAACTAGTTACCTAAGATCGTTGATTTGATATTAATCTATACTCAGCCAAATCTTCCAACAATATCCACTTCAAAATAATTTCTCATTAGTCTTTTATCTCATCAATACATTTAGAACTCTTAGATTTCATCTTTAATACACTTTACATGGTTCAAACCCTACTTTACTTCGCCCTTTGCCAATATAAGCTCCCTGTGACGACCCGAATTCTTAGCGATCTGAGTGCCACTAACTCGTAAATTACAATTATTCTTAAGGGACTTAAAGTATAAATAGAATTATTGACACAAAATAAACTAATAATGAAAGCATTTATTATAATAGACCAATCTTTTAAATAGTTTAATGAATTCAATAAAATTTAACTTGAAGGGAAAAAATATCTTTAATTCTTAAATCTAAAAAAAATAACACTAACTCTATAAAGATAATTTATTATTAAAAACTTCATCAACCATAAGCCATCTGCATACCGACCGTCTCGAATCATTTATTTCCTGAAAGGGGGAAATGTCATAATTGTGAAATACATTTCGATGGTTTAAGTATTTTATGAGATGTTATTGAGAAATAAATTTTCTTAAGTTGTGTTATTTGATTTTAAACATTTATGTAGTATGTTAGTGGCATCCGGGCATAGGACACGGGTCGTCACACCTAAGAAGTGTCCCAACAGGTACAAGGCAAGTTAGTGTCTTGGGAAGCAATACTATACACTTGGTAGAGTGTCTGTGTAGCAGAAGACCATAAATAACTTTAAAAGGAAATGCAACATACTTTGATCTTATTGGATGCTTCAAATCCATCAAGCTGATTGAGAAGCTCCAGCATAGTTCGCTGAACTTCACTATCCCCATTGCCACTGCCAGACTCCATGCGAGAAGATCCTATGCTATCAATTTCATCCATGAAAATGATTGATGGAGCATGCTCCCTGTGTAATTGAACATCATTGTTGAGCGCATACAAATGTTAAGAACATAAAGTTCTCCAACCATCGTAGAGGAGTGGAGGAACTTACCTGGCCATCACAAAAAGTTCTCTAACCATCCTAGAGCCTTCTCCAATGTACTTCTGAACCAGTTCAGAACCCGAAACCCGGATAAATGTGCAGTCAGTATGATGAGCCACTGCTCTTGCAAGCAGTGTTTTACCTGTACCAGGAGGCCCATAGAGCAAGACTCCCTTCCACAATTCAAAGCAACAAAGATATTAGAAAGGCTTTCAAAAGTTGTAGGAATTACTATTACCAAATCCTAGCTGGCATTACCTTTGGTTGAGCTATTCCAAGACTCTCAAACAATTCAGGATGTTTAATTGGAAGTTCAATGACCTATAAACACAAGACAACGGGGAATAAAATCAAAATGACAATTGAAGCCCATGTCAAATAGTAACAAAGGAGCTATGCACTTAAAGGTACTAAAATGATTGGCAAATGTTCAAAGTAATTATTAAGCTTCCTAGTCATAGAACAACGCAATGCAAGGGAACTCTATTGAAAACACTTCAATTTTAAGCATAAGGATTTTGGGTATAGATAAATTAAATCTAAAATGACATAATAGGACAATGATAAAGAAAAAAACAATGGACGAGCACGAATACTACAATGTAAAACACATAATTTATAAGATCAATCCAATGTAAACACCTTTTTTTACTTACTTTTAATCTTATCCAAACATGCTATAAGTACTTATTATTGAAAATACAGAAAAATTCTCACAGTGGGACGTTGAAAAACAGAGTGAATAGGAGAATCATATTAAATATATCATTAGTGTGACCATACAGAATCATATCCTCAATACAAGGAAGTCAAATAAAGAATACGAGTGTACCTCCTTTATCTCTTTAATTTGCTGATCAAGACCACCAATCATATCATAAGTAGAGTCAGGAACTTTTTCAACTTTCATAAGGTTCACTAAGGGATCAACTTTACTAGGCAACATCAAGTGCAGCACATAGCTATCATTACGTAAAGCAACTCTCGTTGAGGGTGTAATCTTAGTTATATCAATATTCTTGTCAACATCAACCACGTACTTCCCTTCAGGATGGACCTAAAAGCAGAATAGAGCACATGAAATGTCAGCAATAATTGTACAAATTGCCTGTAAAACTAAAATTATATACTGTTCATTTTCATTAAATTTCCAACATTGACAGGTTTCAGCAGTAATTGCCATAATAGATAACAGGCTAAGAACAAAATCTATAACAACGCAACAAAAAGAGAATTCAAAGTCTTGTGTAGCTAGTCCTCCTTCATAACAAAACAAAAAAAAAAGGAAAAAACAAATTTAGCACCATGTAAATGTGTGAGAACCTAGGATATTTTTCCCACTTGTAAGCCAACATAAACTCTCATGACGACACAAAATCAAATCTCTCTCTCCCCTCCATAAAACCTAGGAGGGTGATGAATTATTTGCAGTACATGCATTTGTTTCACTCCCCTATTTCATTTTCCTTGACATATTTTTCATTTATACGAGATCTTTTAAACAGCTTACACTAACAAGCAGATTTGAGAAGACAAATTTTATTAATATATTCAACATTTTGGAGTATCTCGTTTCAATCAAGTAGTTCAGCATTACTTCCTTGCGATTAATAAAAAACCAGAAAGAAAGTCAGAGTAATCAACTGATTCATGACGTGGAAATTATCTTTTTGCCTATTGTGCTCCCATTTTGACGCAGTGCAAAAATCAATGGAAATAGAGGACATAGTGCATATGCAAATACCAACACGTATTTAACATAATAAGTAACATGAATGCTTGAAGCAGAAACAGCTACTAACCTTGACAAGGACCTTTGATTTCCCCATAACTTTGACAACTTCACCAACATATGATCCAGGCTCCTGAAGGAGCTGCAGCTCTTCCTTCAACGACCTCACTGTCCATGATGTAATGTCATAAAGTACATCCAAGTCAAGTGCATATGTGATTTAGATCAAACAACACGGAATTCTATTGTGCGTTAATTTTTCTTTTTCTGTCTTTTTTGAGGGGTGGGTTGGATTGCCATAAGCGTAACCCATTTTACTTTTCTGTAGTCAAACTATCACCACACTGTGTCCTACCGAAATATGAACATGAAGAGTAAGTGGACACTTAAAAAGTGCCAACAATGAAAAAAAAAATTAAGTATGGAAACCACATGGAGAAATGCAGGAGAGAGGATAAACTTACTTTCAAAATTCAACAGAAGATCGTGAATTTGAAAAAAAAATAAAAATCAGGTTCACAAAATTTCAGTTTGAGACGGCTTGCAATTTCCATAGCCAAAATTGAGAATGCCAAATTCAATCTTCATCAGTTTCAAATTGAAATGATTGCAGCGACTTAGAGTGCATCCACAAAACTCCTACTACGTGAATAAATACTCTTCAAAAAATAAATAAATTCATATTGACCTCTCCATTGAGGCTAACAACATCAAAAAAGCCCTAGAATTTCATTAATGAATTATTATTACAAAATATCCACTACAGCTAAAATAAATGCTGTTTTCAAATATTAGGGTTTTAAGACAAAGGCTACAATTAACATTACGCATTCAGTTACAACCGTGTACGTGATGAATATACCCTCATATAACGTATAACTGGAAAATTATTGGGGAAAGAGGGAGGGAGGAGAGACCTCGGCCATTGAGGTCATTGCGCTGGGCTTCGAGGCGCTGGAGATCGTGGGTTTTCTGGCGGACTTGGAGCTGAAGATCCTGTATCCGTTGCTGATAGTACTGCCGAAGCCCTTCCCCACCAACGCCGCCTCCTTGTTGGTGGTGGTGCTTCGCGTCCTCCGCCTGCCGAGTCTCTATTGCCGCTGTCGCCATTCAATCGGAGAATCACTGGATTTCTTGTTGATTAAATTATGGGTTTATGTTCTCTTATTAGTAAACTAATTACTCTACCTGCGGCGGTGTGTATATATATATCTTGATCTGTGCTGGAGTCGATACGAAGAAAAAGAACGAAAAACTCTCATAATTGCAAAGGCGCCCCTAATCAATGAAGATATGGAGTTTTCACCCCACGGATACCCAAAAAAAAAAAAACATATACGTCTATTTACATCAAAATCAAATGTTTAGAACCCATTTTTCAAAACTCCTCTCCTCAACTCTATATTCATCTCTCTTTTGCAAAATTCATCTATTGAATTTGAATTGTAACCCTACATCGAATCTCCCTATGCGTAAGCACTATACTAATATAAATATTGTCGTATAATAACCCCTACTAATATCGTAGTTTGTCTCTCCATAAATAAAGACACATGTTGTCTTTTTACGAACATATATAAATAGGGTAATTATATTAACAATACAATTTTTATTATCTACACTACGTTTTAATTGCAATAAAAGTCTCTCAACCTTTGACATTTTGATACTTATGTTTCTAACTTTTTTTGTCGTATTTTTACCACTAATTTTTATTTAATTTTCACATCTTGTTTCTGATGTCGATTTTTTGTCCAAATATTATGCTAGTGTGCATTGAAATGAGAAAAACATATTTTATCAAACTTTTATATTTGTTATTTATTTTACTTATTTGAAAATACGATAGATGGACAAAAATATTTTTACACCCTCCTTATTAACATTTTAGAGATAAATCATCATCAAAAATAAAGATAAGATATGCAAATTAATAGATTGATGATAAGAATGTGATTAAAAAAGTTAAGGACATAAATATGAAATGAGCTATACTTGAAGACTTTTATTGCAATTAAAATATAGTGTAACTAACAAATATGGTGTGATAATAATTACTTGTATAAATAATGTCATGTTTGGTTATATTGATATGTTCACTATTTTTTAATTGTGCTAAAAGTCTCTAATCATTGGTCATTGCAATTTATGTTCTTAAAACTTTTTTGTTGCATTCTTATCTTCAATTTTCTATTAGTAAATCTTATCTTCGACGATGATTTCTGTTCAAAAAATCTATTAAAAGAGTGCAAAAATATTTATTTACCTCTCATATTTTAAAAAAGTAATGAAACAACAAACACGAAAGTGTAACAAAATATTTACATCCATTTCAAGTTCAATAACAAAATATTTGGATATTAACTATCGTCAAAGACTAGATATGCCAACTAATAAAAAGTTAATACAATAAAAAATGTGAAGATATAAGTACAACAATAAACAAAAATTATGAACATTTAGTGTAATTTAAAAAGGCGCAACAAAAAAAAAAAAAAAAAAACCTCTGGTGTGACAATATAACCATCTAATATCATATAATAGAGTTTAAGGACAATATTATCTTTTACATTGCTTTAACACAAGTTTTAGATAGAAATGTGAGATGAAATTTGCTAATTAATAAAAGGTTTAGAATGAAAAATCTAAATTAAATAAGAATAAAATTAAGATGGGAAAAGTTTGGGATCTATGGTGTAATAAACCTGAAATTTTATGATGAAAAAAGTTAGGGTAAATTACATTTACATTTAGGCTTTCATTCAATTTAATTTTAATTGCATTTACGATTTATTTTGACAATTTTTGTCTCTATCTTAAACAAAATAAAACTGCAAAAAAGAAAAAGAAAATAAAAAAATTATAGTTAAAATATCCAACCTTTTCAAAAGTGTATATAAATCCTAAACCTTGAAAAAATTACAGTTAGGATCCTAATTTTTTAAAAATACAAATAAATTCTAAACCTTTTATTTTTTCTCACTTAAAATAATAAAAATATGACGTTCAGGTCCCAAATCTTCTAATCCTAACACCTACGTCCCTCAGTGAATGTGCGCTAGAAGGACTTATGTAGTCTGAACGTTGACCAAAAGTCAAGTCAGTGACTTATATTTGACCAATTTAACAAGAACAAAAAAATATCTTCTCATTCAATTATTTAAAACAATTAAAAAGAAAAAATCTTCTTCTTCACCAACTCTATCCCACAACACTAGATTTGTCACCAACTTGAGGGATTTCTTTTCCCCGGTTTTGGACCCAAACCCGCTGTAGTGGGGTCCAATTTTATTTTCTTCGTAAAATGTTGTTAGTTTTTGTAAAAGAGATGTCACTATTAGATACACGCTGTATGTTGCAGCATAGAACTTGATAAGCTTTAAACTTTTAATTATATGATTTAATAGTTTTAATTTTTATTTATATATAATCCTTGTTCTTGTTCTAATAGTGACATCTCTTTTCTTTCCATAATCGAACTTTTCACTCAGCAAGCAACTCTTTATATTTATATTATTTGTAACAAATAATATGATTACCATTACAATTATGGTTCAAATAAATAGAAAAAATAGAATGAGAAAGAGAATGAATAAAAACAAGCAAAATTGAGGTGGAAGAGGTTGCTCGATTGGCAAGGCTTTGGTTGACAGTCTAACGACTCCCTAATCTAAGATGGGATTGGGGCAACGGTGTGGTTGGGCAGACGTTGGGAGCTGGGAGAGGGGTGTTGGACGAGAGTTCAAGGCGGAAAAGTGGGAGTTGACATTTTCTATCACAAATTTCTCTTCTTTAAATGTGTCAAGTCCAACTCAACACAATATAACAAATATGGCCTAGATTGAAAAACTCTCCCTTGTTACTACTCAACACAATGAATTGGCTCTTTGGTTGGTCGGCATTTGACCAAAATATTGCACACATACACACACAAGAAATTAGAGAAGGACAGCCGAAGAAAGCCAGAGCCTTTTAGATTGACGACACATGAATGTCAAAAACACTTAGCTAGATCATCGTACACAACATATTCCATTTGAAGCCTACAATTCAAATTAAGAAAAAAAAACATATCTGAAACTTTATTTTACTGCAGATAAGGAGTCAAAACTGGAAGGAGGATTAACTTCTATAAGTGTTTGCTCTCCATTGTTAAAGTGAACTCTATAGCCCAAGTCTTGCATTTAACCAATTGCAAACCTCGTCCATCTCCTTAGGCACAGTATAATGACCAAGCCTGTTACAAATTTACAATCATAAAAGATTTAGGACATATTTGTTATGCACTACTCTCAACAGGATTGAATGCTACAATAGATATAATAATACCCGTCATAGGATTTAAATGCAAGGTTTTGAAATCCAGCTAAGCTCAAAGCATGATTGGACATCTCTCCATATTTATGAGGAACCACTTCATCACCTGTTAAATGCAAAAATGAGTTCAATCCATTTATGGCAATCATAGAGACTTCATTAGTCCTTGTACATATACACATATAGGGCAACTTACTCTGCCTATAATTTTCATAGCCCGTCCAGGCTTGAAAGGAGGAGGGTTGCGGTTGGTTGACAATCAACGAAAAACTTTGTTAAATCCTATACCATGAATCTTAATATATAGTTCGCTGGGTGATCTAGCAATGAATTGAATGGAATGTTGAAAAAAGATTCATATAGTCAGCTCTAAATTTGTTGAAAATAAACTAGTTTGTTATTGTTATATATATGTGTGTGTGTGTGTGTATGACACGCCAAACAACTGGGCTATAGGATCATCAAAATGTGGGTTCTGCTTGTTTAATGACTTTCATTGTGAATAATAGTTCAGCTTCTCAGTATTGCAGAGATACAATAGAGCTCCTAGATTAAATCAAACAATTAATGTTGAGGATGAGGATTTCTGAACCATTCTCAAGGTACATTCAAGTGTGTATAGGAATAACATAGACTTTTGAGGCATTTAGAATCTTACAGAAATATGAAGGATTCAACATCTTAGAAAGTATAATATACTTACAAAGTCCATGGCACAGAAAAATGGGAAGAGATGCTGCACGTCTTGCAGCCTCGTGTGATCCTTGGATCTTGTTTCTCACGTTTCTGATAAAACACGAGTAAGGAAGTGAGTTTAGTCGTGTATGGACACTGACAACGTGTTTGGTAAGATGATAATATTGGACAGTATTAATGAAGGAACAAGAAGTTAAAATCTTGTAATCGTACTGATTATTCATTATACCTAGCACCAGGAAGCCACCCACTTAAACCAATAATTGTCCTTAGGTTAACTGGGTAAGGGTTGCCATTTCCATATTTTCCCAGGGCAAAGCAAGTTGCAGAATAAAGGGCTGTGGCAGCTCCCATACTGAAGCCTCCAATACCAAGTTTAACTGTATAAGACATGGTGAATCAAGAATTAAAATATGGATAATTGTCCTTCTAATAAAACATTAACTTTTTAACGTAAAAAATATCAAAAATGTCTACTATAGACCAATTGTGCTACAAAATCAACCTTGCCAGCATAAAGTGGTTTGCAAAGTATGACAAATTTCATGTCATTGGACATTGAGCGAACTTGGTGAAAATCACAAGAATGGAAGACCAGAAAAAGATACAAAACTCTATACAAAAAGTATTCTTATACTGTATGCAGTAAAGTGGCCTTGCTGTCACGACCCACTAAGATACAGTCATTTCTCTCTCCTATTCGTCAAAAAGTAATATTATTGAATTCCTAAGGTTCATTGGATATTAAGATGGAAAATAAATCTTACTATCAGCAGGCTCTGTAGACAGTAAGTTTGCAATATGTGCCGCTGAAGAGTCTAAACCTTCAAAATCATCTGGGCAATCTTCTGAAAGTTCTCCCACATCAAACCCTGAATTAAAGCACAGTTTTTTAAATAGTAATTATCAAAAACCCGACCTTAAATTTTCCCGGTATACTCTTACATGCAGTGCAAGGAAATCCACCAAGTAAAGCCACGGGACGAGTAGGAGCAGTAGGACAAATCCATTTTATCTGCACATTTAATTAAATTCAACGCAACAGTTAGCAGACTAAGATTGCAACAAACAATATAAGTACTACCTTGTTTTCAATAAATTTGGGATCAACTACTTTTTCCTTTTTTTTTTTATTTTTCTTGGGGGGTTTGGGGGGGGGGTGAGGTGGGGTGGGGTGGGGTGGTCTTTCCTAAAGGCTAATGGTTTAGTTATTAACAAGCTCTAATGTATTTCAAAGAAATTATCTTACATTTGGAAGAGGGAGACTTTCCAAGAGTTGGGACCAGCTGGGTAATAAAATGCAGAAAAAAATATTAGGCAATTAACTTCTTTCTGGATCACCAAGTTAAATAATTGCAACAGTAACACTTAATTCACCTTGCCAAATATGCCATATATACTTCTCGAGCACCAAGTTTCTTTCTCATCACATCAAATAAAAAATAAAAATTGAAATTCCGAGTAATTTTTCAGCAGTGATGCTTTACCCCATCTACTGAAGTTTTATAAGAATCTCAATATGGACTACACATAGCCATGTTTGGTATATATCATATTAGACTGTAATGGACAACACAATGATTTTAGCTTATTTTTTCTTTTATACTGTCTAGTACTATTTAATTCAGCTTACCAAACATGTCCCACGTGATTAGCATCATGTGAAGCCATTGACATTCTTTTAGAATCAACCTTTTCTCTTCCTTTCAAGAAAGTCCATTTATTGATTACCTCTTTATGACTAATATACCAATCACAAAGAAAAGAAAGAACAAAAAAGATCAACAAAACTATTGCAGCAAGCCAGTGATAAACAAACAGTGTTAATTTAAACTTCTTTTCACTTTATTGCCTGAAGAGGAAGGATCAAATCAATAATCACCGACCGTAAGGAGGTTTTCACCCTCTACTCACACAAAAAAGTGATATACGTCTATCTAAAAAAAATCTCTCATTCTCATTCTCTTCACCATTCTTCAAATCTCTCGTCTCAACCTTGTTCCTCCTCATTATTCTTCAATGCGAGCAAGCTTGTACAGTTGGATTCCACCGGGTAAGCGGTACACTAGTATTATAATTCCTATAATTATATATATTGAGGTCGACTGCATAAATCTTTTTTCGCCACTCTATTTGGTTTATTACCAGATTTTAGTTGAAAATATAAAGCAACACGATCTTTAACGTACATTTTATTCTGTAGGAACTTGGTCAATTCTTACAGAGTAAAAATAAGTTGTTAGCGTCTCCAAATTGACTCAATGAGCATGTTGGTTTAAGACTAAACAAAAGCAGAAGTACTTCTTGTTGCTTTCTACAAAAGTATGTGAACAGAAGTAACTTTGAAACGTGTTTGGGAAAAGAAAAGTAACTTTTAAGCTTAGCCAAACATGCTAGAGAAATTCTACCTGGAGCCATTATCACCAAGTCCATGAAGCCAAATTATTGTAGCCTGGTGTTTTCCTTTAGGCCTTACAACATATGTCCTCCCAAACTCAAATGCCCTTCTACCTGTTCTACTTCCTGCAAGATTTATACATGAAAGTCATTCTTCTACTCTATCACACAAGTCGGAGAATCTCGAAAACTTCTATGGCATGTTTGGAACGTTAGACTGGATGGTATATGATAGGATCAAAGAAGAAAATAAGATGTCCAATACTGATTACCAAACATGCCTCTAATGAACACTAATATAATCATTTAATGCTAAAAGCAAAGAGAATTTTCAAACTGACCAGAGCCCATAGATGAACTTGTATAGTTCATCTTAGCCACCAAGATGGGATTGCACCTTCCAACACTTTAAGACAGCCTAGTATATGTAAACTGAAAATTGGTAAATGCAATGAAGACAACAGAAACTAGCAGTCCCCTATTTATACCCACATGTTAGGTTGAAAAAATTTATATCTATATATATAATATATGTATGTAGAGAGAGGGGGGGGGGGGGGGTTGGATCCATGAAAAGGAGAGGTAAAGAAGATGACAAAAAGTGGGCAATCTTTTTCATAAACAGAAAGAAAAGAGAATCAAAGGCAGCAGACCTACATTTTTTACAGCATAAAAGAGAATCAATACTTTGTGGGCACTGGGCAGTGGCAGATAAATAAATAGAACCCACAACTGAAATTTCAAGAATATTTTTCTTAAAACTGCAACGAATAATTCAATTTGGTAAAAAGAAAAATCTTGGCCTCAATCATTTGTTTATGTATTTCTCTGATGATTGATGGATGCCCATTAACTTAAATCTCAACTTCATCTGTCCAATTTATCATCATTATGCCACAGCATATTTCTGACACTAATGGGAATAATATGTGTATGCATTGTGCTTCATGGAAGCATGTGTGTACATTGAATCTGTTCGTGTGCGTGTTACGCCTTGAGGGCACGATGTGCGTGGCAACGTATTGGTTACAATTGTGACCAATTGCATTTCAAACTCTTGTAGTGTAGTTCGTCTTACGTTGTATTTGATGGATACATTTATGTGTAGGCATTAAACCGCACCGTGAATCTCTGGATTTCTTGGATCAGAGAGGGACAACATTAGGAAAAGCAAATGAAATTTTCTCTCTCTTGCTTTTTCTTGCTTGCCACTTAAAATTGGGTAACTCAAGTCTAACATTCATAATGAGCTTTGTTTACTTGGAAAATATTAACCTTTGAAGATTTGTTTGTTTATACTCACGAGAGACTACAAAAGCATTCAAAGAGTCCAAAACTGGACCTTTCAGTGCACGACATCCTGTGTTAACTTATTGGCGTTTTTGGTTAAGCTTAAAAAGTTACTTAAAACTCGTTTAGTAGAGTTTATAAACTAGTTTATTTGACCAAAAATAGTAAAAAAATGTCTGGTTAAGACAAAATTTTTAGTCAAATAAACTATTTTAGTAGCACCCATTTGACAAAGATTATAAACTAACTTATAAACCAATATTGATTTATTTGAGTTGAAATTGTTGACTTTTCAAATCACTTTAATATAAATTGACAAAATTGTCATTTCTACATTTTGTTGTTTAAGGACAATATAGACATTTTATGTTAAAATTAATTTGAAAAGTCAAAAATTACGATTGAAATAAATCAATTTTGGTTTATAATCCCTATCAAACGGGACCAAATAAATTAGTTTATAAACTCTACCAAACAAGTTCTTAAATTTGTTAAAAATGATTTTTTTTTTTTAATTTCTAAACATGTTACCTTCTTAGTAAATAAAAACAAGTCTTAGTTTTAAAATGAATTTCTTATTCTCAAATTTAAAATTTAATTTATAAGATGTAAATAAATAGGAAGCAATTAAATAAAAACTGGCATAAAAGAGTTGCAAGTGACTCGGATCGACAACTGGTGGCCCGTGAAGAATGGATCCTCTGGTCCATTCTACTTTCTTTGTTTTATCGTCAGCTGGGCCCATATTTTATTCAATAATCATTCTTATCATGGACTTAATAAAGTAATTAGGATTTAATAAGGTCTTAATGATGAAGAATTTGAAATTAATTTCGTTTAAAAATGGATTTATGGGATTATGTGTTAGACCAACTTTCAATTGTGCAATGATGTATAAAGCCAAAACCCCGTGTAACGTGCTTCATTTGTCTCATTTAACATTTAAAAAATGATATTCGAGATACGCTGAGTTTTATTTGTTGTGTTTAAAATTCAAGAAATGATTATTCATACGCTCAATCAAGTTTGCAAGAAAGTCAAACTTATTTATAAATCATTTTTATTACGTATTTCTCAAGTACTAAAAGTTGTACAGTGACAATGTCGTCAAACTAAGTGCAAGAATAAAAAATTAAATGTTACTTATATTTTAAGATGAACATTGTTATTAAAATAAGTAACGGAATAAAAAGTTTATATAGATATAAAATGTTACTTATTTTTTACGATAAATAGATAACGTCGTAAAAATAAGTACGAGAATAAATTCTACCGACAAAATAACTCAATATGCCAAGAGTATCACACATTTTGATTAAGAACTTTTTTAGGTCATTTCTCCCCTTCTTTTGGGAAGTAACTTTTGTATGTCAACTCCACTAATCTCAAATACAATGAAAGGAGAATCCACATTACTCAGATACTCTGTTAAAATACTCTAATTTTTCTACTTAATTTAATTAAAGTTAAGGTATATGCTGTAAGCACTAGCTGCAAAGTTCTAAGTTAAATAATTTAAGTGTAATTTTATTGTAAAAAGTCATCCAAATATTGGTATTCTTTTCTCGGTCTGCTGTACAATTTACTTCAATTTTGTGAAATCATATTCTTGTATAAAAAAATAATTCTATAGTCGACCTCAAAATTTATTAAGAATAAAATTTAATTTGTTAATGTTGCAATCAATTATCGAAATCCTTTGCTTACTGTTTCATCTAGTTTATTAACAAAATATTGACAAAGAACTAAAGGTTGGCAGAATCTTGAAAAGATTTATGTTTAAGTTCTCCCCTAGAAACTGGTTATAATCAGAAAGAGAACTAAAGTTTGGCAGAATCTTGAAAAGATTTATGTTTCAAGTTCTCCCCTAAAAACTGGTTGTAATCACATATACTTTTCTTTCCAACCTAGAAAATTCTTTTTATAGGTACGACTTACAACAACTGTAGTTATCTGAATAATAGATCAACGAGTGAAATCATTACATGCATGATAGTATAGTTGGAATAGTGGCTCAGTCTATGAAGATATTCAGAGTAACATTATTGGAATTAGATACATCATCATAATTTAGAATTTATATCATACAATATATGACAAAATTTTACATCAATTGTCAACAAATCTACATAATCATCCTTTATCTAACATGTTATGTCCACTCAAGCGGCAAAAATAATTAGAAATTGGCAAAATGAAACAAAAAAAGGAGAGGAAAATTACAATTGAAGTCTAGAGATAAACTAAAGGAGAGAAGAAATGGCGCCTAGTGCTTTTGAATTTCTGGTTTAAAAAAAAGCCTGCTAATGAAGGGAGATATTGCTGCAAGCAGTGCCTTGGGGCATTCCTCGTGTGGAAGATGGCCACAACCAGATATTGCGACCAGTCTCTGCATGACAGTACTTACAAGATAAATCAGTCAATTCAATTTTTTCATTTTATTACATTTATTTACTTTGGTCCCCCCTCCTACCTTCCTCACCCCCACATTGTATCTCTTTCCCTACCCCATCTACCCGTTGTTCTGCACCATTCCCTTCTCTCGTCTCATTCCCCTATTCCCCCCAACTGTTTGGTCACTTGCCTCCCCGCTCCTCCTTTTCCTTCCCGAGGTGGGTAGCCGGGGACACAAAGTTGGGGGTGGGGGAGGAGGCAAGGAAGTCGAAGAGATGGTGACGAAGACTATTGAGTTGGAAAGAAGGCCTTTGAATGAAAGATTTTGTAGCTGGACTGGTTTTCTCTTTGACCAGTGAAAGTGAAAAACAACTCTTTTCAAAGAAATTTGTTAATTTATTTTTGACTAAGAATCATGAACAATTTTAAAAGCTACTACCACCAAGATGTTTTTCGTTTCAAACTGCCAGTGAAACTGAAGTCCAATGGCACCCTGCCACTACTTGCAATGATCAAAAAACCAAATTATAAATAGAAATTAAGAAAGTGAAAGCAAGGAACTTACGGAATTTACTAGTTTGGAAGCCATAGATTGAACAGATTTTAGAGGGACAAGGACATCTTCAGCCCCTGCAATAACCAAAATTGGCAACTTTTCAACTGCTTTCAGCAACAATTCTGCATTTTTCGGTGTGAGGACTGTCTCATATGATAGTTTCCCTATTTCATGAAGTGCGTCATCCCAACCTTCTACATTTAATGGAGCCTGATGTAGATCAGAGAAGCCAAACATTAAAATTATGAATCTGCTTTTCCTTTCTTTTTTCTGTCATATAGAAGGGAATTAAAAGAACCACTCTTTTCACACTCCAAGGAATAATAACCATACTCAAGGTCAGACTAAAGAAAATTCTTTTGCTGCTACATAGTTAAAAGAAGTATAATGACACTACACACCTGGCCAACTAAAATCAAGCTAGATGACTGAACGTTGAAGTAAAACTGAATGGCCATTCACATTTACACGAGTCTATGCAATATTTTTTAAAGCTTTTATGTAATAATATAAAGAGTGCATGTTTAGGAAATTTTTCAAAGAAGTCACATTGAGGTGGATAATAATAAGTTGAGAATTTAATGTATCATCCATGACCATCTAACCATGCAAAGGAACTGGCTCAATTCAACCTTCCTTAAGCTGAACTTACAGAACCAGAGAGCAGGAAAAGGACAAAAGGATAAAATAGAAAAACAAATATTAAATATGTTAGGCTAAGGTCTTCCCTCTTTCAACTTGATATAATCACTTAAATTTTTTAAATAATCTTGGAGAATGGAAAATCTAGTAGTGGAAAATCAAATAAAATATGATGAAGCATGAATATATTAATATATGATAACTGACAATATACAATAGTTTGCAAAAATCTGGACCAAAAGTGAAAACGTGCTTTTATATTTAACCACAGTTATGGAGAGTTTCTATAACTGGTGACTTCAATTTAAATTATAAGAAGTAATCGCCAGAAAAGATTTCTTTATACATTTAATACCTTAACTTGGTGGGGAAAGAAAGAAGCCTAGAATATACAGGGTGTGTGTGTGATAACATATACAGACACATACTACCCAAAACAAGAGGACATATTTTATCAAAAAGTTTATATACTTGAAATATATGAAAGGATTCTATATCAAAACCACGAGATTTCACAAAATAGTGATGTTACAGAGAGAAATGTGTTGGCAAAACTACCTTATAGAGGTTTAAGACTTCAGTTGTTAGCTTAGTAGCATCAAACCATGCACGTCGATTAACCACTTGAGTAATCTCTGTCCGTAGTAGAGGTCGGACCAAGTTCTTCTTTCCAATTGAAGTGCGTAATAGTATTCTTGCAAAGGCAGGAACCAGTTCTCTTGACAAGCTAACACTAAGCAATACAACACCCCTTACTTCAATCTAAATTACATGCCATCAAAAATTATTTCCAGAGGTCAGCAACAACCTCAAAGACCAAAATTATTTTGGACTCAAATAAAATACTTACTTTCAATCATCGGCATCATAATTATTACACATTGTATTCTAGTAATTTATGACTCCACTAAAAACCAGGGAAATGAATTCCCATGAGCTCTAAGGTACTTGTATATTCTTTTTATGTGGCCTATAAACATATTATCAATTATTATCATGATCCACGTTCATCAATTTTTACATTTGCTTTTACCAATATATACAAGCTTTTAGATTTTATCCGTTTCAATTGATGCTACCCTACATATCTAATCAAAAGAATTTTTTTTCAGTGCATCATCAGCACAAAACTGGAGTAGAAAATTTCACAACAGATTTCCTTATTCTACTGAATTATGCCATCCTTTTCTCTAAAAAAAGTATCAAACTTCAATTGCACAATACAAACCCTAAGGATCAACACTTTCTGTTCTTATTAAATAATATGCTATTCAATCATTATTTAGGAGTCAAAATTACAACAGGTGCAGTGCGGACATTAAACTTATCACGTGGTAAATTATTTAAGATTAAAAATTGCAAGTGATGTTGACTCACATTCTTGGGATTTGCAGATGACTGGACTTCCTGTGCAGCCTTCAGTGCAAGCAATCCTCCATCATCATGGCCAACAAGTACAACTGACGAAAACCCCATTGACGAGCAAAAAGATAAAAGCAGATCAACCTGAAATGACCAAAATAAAATGTTCAAGTAGGAAAAGTGAAAGACTTTGAAACAAGGTCGACAGAGAAAGGTTATATTCAAAAGCATAACAGATGGATTAGTTGTCTTGAAGGCACACACACAGATACATGTTCCTCAGAGTTTTGCAGTAACCTAGCCTGATTAACCTAAGTAGTCATGATGGATGACATTGATTGAACTGTATGAATGCATCGATATACAATGACTAATGTGGTTCCACTGGAAAAAACTTGATTATTCCTGGTAAAATATTTGGCAAGTAAGCACATAAAATCTTATTTTCTTTATAAGAAGGATTTTTTAAAAGAGAAATGTCGCAGTTTAGGCCACACCTGTGTGTTTGTTTGAATATATATAGACATGTCATATATAGAACAATATACATGCAGTAGCAAATGAGTACAAGTGCATGTGCGTAAATATGAAGACCCGTCAAAAAGGGATCAAAATGCAAATCAGTTTAGTTTCATTTAGATTCTTCAAAATATTTGAAATGGACCTTTTATGCCAGCAAAAAAAAGGTTGGTGGATAACAGTGTGGAAATGAACTCAGGTGATTCAGTTTAAGACCTTATTGGAGAAGAAGTCAAAACCAGTGATCCTGGAAAAGAAAGCAATGGTAATTGATTTGGAATACTTTTCTTCCATTGGCAGGTTCCCACTTTTGATTTATTAAATTATGAGCATCCACATTACATAGAAGAGAGAGAGGTGTAGTTACAACTCCTGTATGAGTGAATGTGTGTGTGTTGTGAAAGAGAAACATAGGCCAGAAGTGCGAGATTTGCAAGAGTTCTACCTATCTTGGTTCCAAAAGAACCACAACCTTTGGAACCATGAATTTTTGTGTAACTGTTCCAGATTTGATAATCTATTCTGGTGAATAACTAATGAATCATAATAGATACAACCGAATTGGGTAGAAAAGTTACTGAGTTTTACAATTCTGATTTTCTAAATTTGTAAATTTCTATCAATGGTCCTGGTACACCTGTCGATGATACCACACAACATACATATAAGAGTAAGTAATCACCTGATTATCAAGTTCGTAGGGATTAGGCAATTGATTTTCCTCCCAATCCTTCCTGTGTGGCCTTGATGTCAAACCCCAACCAGGCCTGTCAAAAGCAGCAACTACACAACCAACCTGCTGAGCCAGAACACCCATCATATTTCTCCATGAGAAGACTCCCCCTCCAAAACCATGCACTAAAACAATTCCAAACTGTTCATTTGCTTCCAGATCTGTTTCTAAAGTTAAAGACTCCAACTTTCTGATTTCATCTTCGCCAGTTTCATTAAGCCTCAACATAGGCACATCTTCAGACAGTGGGGACACTGGAGAACCATCTAGTAGAGGAGTATAGAGAGAAGAGTTGCTATGAAATTCATTACTGATGCTCCTGTAAAGATGGTATTGTGTTTTCAATGGAACACTTATCAATGGGCGGTCAGGAAAGGTAGTGGATGATAGGGAACGACGAGGCGGACCAGGCATGCTTAACTTGTAGTGGATAGTTAGTCCTTGGCAAGTAATGAATAAGCTGTCTATATCAGCAAGTAATCTAACTGGAAGTTCCCCTTCATAACGAGCCAATCCTGGTGCTTTTCTCCTCATTTCAGAGTCACTTCTGAATATCTTCCCAGCAGATGGAGTGGGCGACCGTGGAACCTTCTGACAACCAGAGAAAACAATTTTGCAAGAATGAACCTGTGCAGGCAAATAGATGGGTCAAGGCTAACAATTTAAAAGAACCTTAACATATAATGACCTCTAACTATTAACTATCCAATGCTCTGAAACAAGCTCATTTACCAACTTAAAAGCTGTCAAATTGAGCTAACATGACTATACAGTCAGTGTCAGTAAAATAATTTGTGTAAACCACAACATAACCTCAAATGAACAGTATGTTTAATTTTGAAATATTAACCCGACATCTACTAGAAAATCAAAATTAACTTTATATTACTCTACCATTTAGAAGACCGAACCAATTTTGCTGAAAGTATTGTTGTGTCCTCATCCATGAGGCCTAAGTAGAACACTGCCGAGAAAGGTCAACCTTAACCCACTGCCACGTCAACACTTCATCTGTGGTATACATTATGCCTCGCACCGACTCCTTGCCTGCTGGAACAAGTCACTTGGCCACCAAAGGCTAGGCTGAGGACGAGGACACAATAGCCCCAAGACCATCAAAATCTTCTTGGCCCAGTGACTCAGCAACCCAGTGACTCAGCAAGACAACATTCACCAACGAGACCCGCTGGAAAGATCACAATCCCATCTTCCGAAAGCATTCATCCACATCAACTCCCCTCTGAAGCCGAGGATATAATTGCCCCCAACCAAAAAATTAAGTCTTCGTCCTAAGTCCTCGGCTTGGCAGATGCTTTCGATATTAACTATTGAAAGCTAAGGTCAAATACTCAACCATACATGCAAGAGACATGGAGGAGGTACAAGGCAGCCACTTTCTGATGCTGTTCACGAAAATCAGGAATTTGACTTCTGTCAGTAGATTTGACTATGTGAGGGGCAGCTGCATAGAGTTCAGCGCGCTCATCACCAAACATGTGGATGAGGATGAGGGGGTGGTTTCAAAAACTCTCACCTCACCCTACTCCAAGCTCCATAAAAGGGGGGCTTCATCTTCATCCTCATCGTCTTTGTCTCCAACACAAAAACTCTACAAAAATCACTATTCACACACACCACATACAGGCCATTTTAGAACTTTTTAAGCTTTCTTGTACACAAGTTCCCTTATTTTAATCACATCAATTACTTCCTCTGTCTATGTGTCAACCTTACGAAATTTGAAGTTGACAAGTATATACCATTTTGGAGCAATACATTAAAAACAATTCTAACTTGAGGAAGGAGAAATATCACAAACTTACGGCTTCTGGGTCAACACCGCGAAACAGGAGCTTCCTCCTAGCTCTGCAGCTTGTTCGATAAGCTACAACAATATGCCCGAGAGCAAAAATTACAGAAGAAAGAAACAAGACAGGCATCCCCCAAGACTTCTTCAAATGGAGTCTCTGCCTTGTGAGAGAAGTTGAAGCTTCGTCCTCAAAATTGAAGGTGAAAACACAAGCCTTTGCGGAGAGAAGAAGTATAGAATTGATGGCGCAGAATGTTACAGTTCCTAAATATGGCCCCTGTGATAGCTTTGGACCATCGCACATTGCATATATATCTGTTCCCATTTGACAAATCCACAAAACCGAATCACTTGGACGTCTAGAAAAATTTATAAGAAATTTTGATTCACTTGTTATTTCATCATGTAAAACTGCATTCCGGATATTTCACTGTTTATAAGTAGTTATAAGAAGACCGAGAGTTAATTTATTCAATTTTATTTACATTGATCAAAACCTCCAAAAGAATTTTTCATAAGCTTTCTTATCTAAATGGGAAAGATAAAACAAACATGCTTACATTTTTTTCACAGATAATATCATTCCATTCACGATCTAATTTGAATTGCTCCTCATTGAAAATAAGCAATGGTCGAATTGTCATTGAAAAAAGTACTAATATTCAAAAAAAAAAAAAAATGTATAAAATTCGTACAGGTGATTATGAGAGATCTGATAATGGAGACAAGAGGAATATCCGTCAACGAACTCTTGAAACCGTATCTCTGCAAATGCTCTCGAAAACTGTAGCAATGCACGCAAGTGAAGCTCGAAACCAGTACACACATCACCACAACGTCGCCTATAGCCACCACGACCGGCAACGACATCACCACCAGTGACGCCACCAATGCCACCACGAAATAGACCGTCCTCACACCCCTCCTCACCTTGTCCCACCACCATCCCCCCTTCGCAATCATTTTTCCTCCTAATATCACAATTTACTCAAAAAAATCAATAATAATAAATAAATAAATTTAAAAAAAAGCTCTTGCTTTATGATTGGATTTGAATACTCAAGTAGGACCGAATGGAATTTGATTTCGGAGAAGAATTGGAACCCTAGAAAATGGAGATACAGAAAAGGCAAAAGAAGACGGCGTTATAACAGCCATCCCCCGGTGTTAATTAACGCCGGCGATTTGTCTGCTTTTTCGTCGGAGTTTTATTATCTCTTCTGTATTCGCACGAATGAGTGTGTCTGTTTAAAAATTGAATGCTTCCGTTTGGTTGTTTTTATCGAATAACAATAACGTCTGAATTGGCAGCCGGAAAAATAAGCACGATTAATTAAGCTAAATAATTTTTATTTATTTATTATTATTAACCTGACACCACTTGACCTTCTGGAGAATACCTGGCAGTTTTATATTATGGACTCTTCTGTCCTTTGTGGTAACCGAAATGTTTTAACTTTAATTTTCAATAATAATCAATGTTTTTGTCTTTAGTTAAATTACCAAGTGAATAAAATAAATAAAATAATAGTCAATATGCAATTATATACTAGATAATCACATATTCTTCTAGCATTTGATAATTTTGTAGATAAAATTGTGACCTTTAAATTCAAATTATAATAATTAGTATATCGCTTTTTTATGGTAAAATTTGATCATATGTTTTTATTATGATGATGAATTGAGGCGGTGAACAGATTTTGGAGATAAACGGTGGAAGAGATTATCGATTGAAGGAGATGGATTAAGGAGGTGAACATGTTTTAGAAATGATCAAATCAGATAAATGAATTAAAGCGATCAGCAAATTTTAGAAGAAATAATTTTGTGAGGAGAAAAATTGAAGACGTCGTGAATATGTTTAAGAAAGCTAAAAATAAATTATTTTATGAATTAACATGAATGAAAATAATGTTTGATCAACTTATAAGTGTTTATAATCACACACAAACATACTTTTATATTTTAGTCACGTGTTTAATAGGTTAGAGCATATCAAATGCACTCTATTTATTGTAGTCTACGTAGCAAGTAAAATAGATGGAATTTTAATTTATGTGGCACTATGTCTATTGAATAGACAGTCAAAATAAAAATTTATTTTCAATTGGTTCTGTCAAAAACTATTATTACCGCTTATGTGCATTAATTTTTTTTAAATGGACGGGTCTTCAATTTTTATTTCTCTCGTCTAACTTTTTTTTTTTAATAAAATGCTGAATTTAATTTAAATTTGCTGAGTCACTCCGTCTAAATTAGATGAATTTCTAAACGAAATCTATTTTTTAGTGTGCCAAATCAGCTAGACGGAATGTCATCAGTATGCATTGGAGATGATTTTTTATAACTTCGTTTATCTGTGCTTATGTGACATGAATAAAAAGCGATAGACAGTGTGTATTGGAAATACTCTTAGACAAAAATTGACATATTTTATTGCATACGGCTCTTTAATGCTAATAAACCCATGTTTGGTAAAACTTAAAAAGTTACTAAAAAATTGAGTTTAGATTCAATAATTAATTTTAACACATTTAACAAGATTCACAAATTTTATCAATTTAACTACACATTTAATCAACTATGATTAAAATCTGCTAGAATTTATATTAAAAATATTGTCAACTAAACCCTAAATCTTAGTCAATATAACGCTTCACGTAGTTGATTTCCTATCCATGGTATGTCCACTATATAGGTGACAACTCATGATTGAAAAAAATATTGAGTGTGGGGGTCATGAATTGTCAATCGTGGATTGCCACCTATATGATAAACATTATAACTTCTACCCACTATGGGTATAAGATCAACCCGTGTCACTCCCTAATTCATTTAAATAAATAAATAATCAAAAAGTTTCCCAACCCATAAATTATCGGTTAGAAAGAAAATGTGAGGGCAATTTAGGTAATAAAAAATAACACTGGGTAATATCGTTAGTAATTGGGGAAAATGGACGGCAACAATTTAAAAATTCAAACACGCCGCCGCCGAAACAAGACCGTTGGTAACAGTGATTTGCACGTCTTTTTCGGGACCCACTTGTTTATGTGATTCTCTGAAGATGATACGTGTCAATCCTTTACAGCCTGTCTGAAGATTCTACCAGATTCTTATGCCAATTGCCAGTTGGTGGAAGTTGAGGTTAAGGCTGTAAAGTGTTACGTTCATTTTATTTTTTCCTTTTTAATTAAAATTACAAAAATAATTTAAGTGCATATTTAATAGAATTAAAATTATTATTTTTAAAATTTATAAATTTTAGATTTTATGGAATGTGTGAATAATAATTGAATAGTTTTACAAAATATATATATGAAAAATATACTTGACCAATTTGACTAGTCTCTTGAAATTAATAAATTAAATTTAATAATATTAATATTACATTTTATTTTTTATCCTCAATTTATGGGTTGGCATAGCTCATGCTTGGTACTTTGTGCTAAATTTGACATGTAACTTTTAAATATCAAGTCAAGTATAATATATAAAAAAAAAATTATGAACTAAAATGAATGACTACTTCGACTTTGCCAAATCATGTCAATCAAATTTTACCGTAGAACCAATTTTTTAATTCAATGCAATTGAATATTATGAAGTAGTGCAATTGTGAGAAGAATAATATAGATTTGAGGAGATGAGATTTGATGGGAAAAAAAGCAATACTTGCCTAAATTTTTTGAAGTTTTTTAAAGACAGTTGTAAGTGTTCTTTTTATTTTGAATAGAGGTGAAAACTCTATACACGGTCGTGATTAACCTTAATTTTTCTATTAATTATCAGAAGACAGGCAGATTTTTGATAAATTGATTAGCGGGCCAATGGGCCAAAACAGTTAATTATTGAACCTTGTGGGCTGCGATTGTGGAGTTTTCAAGTTGAGATGCTTTCACATAATGGGACTTTCTACTAAGAACCCACTCATTTTTCAAGCCATTTTTTTTAAATAGTTTGTAACGAGGGATAGTTTTACAATACATAACAAAATATAAAACTAGTATACCGTTTCTTCTGTGTGGAATTCGACCGTATGCTCTATTATGATAATGGATTGAAACGGTAAATATATTTTAGAGATGATTGGTGGAGGAAGATGATCGATTGAAGGAGATGGATTGGAAATATGAGCAAAATTTGGAGATTTGTTGAAGAAGATAATTGAATAGCAAATTTTGGAAGAGATGAAATTGAAGACGTAGTGACACACAGACGTGCATTTTTCTTCCCATAGCGGAGAAAACTCTCTAACGGTTGTGATAATTTAAAAAATACTATCTAATTTGTTTATTCAAAAATATTTTTTTTTTTTGTAATACTATTTTTGTTACATTTGTTATATTTGAAATTTAAAATGCTAAAAAGTAATTATAGAATTTTATATAAAATCAAGTATGTGGCAAAATTATCACTTACTTATTTATACAATGAGGGAATTAGAACTTTTGACCAATGTAAATTTGAGCTCAATTTTACTAGTTGTGTCAAGGTTTTCTCGTAATAACGTCCACATTCTTAAGTGAGTTAACCTCTGAGCGAGCGACCAACCTGACAATGTGTTGGTCGAAAATGCGAGGATATTCATTTCTTCAACTAATTTGATTGATGGACTAATTGAAAGAATTGTTTCTACAAGAAAAGATTCATGTTAGGCGTTAATATCAAAATTAAAACGATATGTCTTGAATCTATAAAGAGACCAAATGTTAACCTTATTTTTCTGGCAAAGCAAACGAGAAGAGTGAATTTCTTTCTAATTATTCCAACTATAGATTTAAACTATTACTCCAAAAGAATAAACTATTATACATGTACTGTCTATTTCTTTTTAAAGATTTCCAAAACCTTCTTTTTTATTACTTTGCACAACATATATTTCCTCTTGACAAATTTTAATATTTTATATTAAAAAATAATTTTTAAGATAAAGAAATTTCTAATTAATTTGTTCCCATTACCTAAATTCCTTCCAAACTCCCACATCTTACATTAAGGTTTATAGATAAATCAAACTACTTGCATTTAATACTTGTTCGACTGCCATTTTTTAGTCACCAAAATCCATTTTACAATTAATGTGGTGGGCCACATACTAAAAAGTTCTTATACATTTTTTGCAATATGACAAAATAGCCCTTAGTTATTGAAATGTCATTTAAAAGTTAAAAGGGTATTCTAGTCATTTCATTTCAAATTGTGTTGAAAAGTCAAAAAACTTAAGCTCAAAAAATGAGTTTTTTCCTTGAAATTGCTGCCCAACATGCTCTAAGTTGTGTGATGCCGCCCATTTTACACTTCTAAACTCACCCCATTTGAGTTTGAAGTTTGAATTTTGAAGTGAGAATTTAGGACTTTGTCAAACGAACGCATGACTTAGGTGCACCAAAGCAGATATTTAAGGAAATTGAAAAAGTATTAAAGTGGTGTTCTATTTGCGTTTCAGTTTTGTGTTTTGAATATCTGTTTTGAGAATATTGAAAATACGTTCTTTTTGTCATTCTTGAAAATAATTTCTTAAAACAAAAATTGAAAAACGCGTTTACTTTGAAATTTTTGAGAAATGATTTTGAATAATATTTATTCAAAAATTTTGATTATTCAATAATTTTTAATAGTTTAATGCTAATATAGTATGAAAGTTATAACAAAATAGATTATATAATGCTAATACATTTCAATACTTTCTCAAAATAGTTTAATGCTAATACAATTGTTATATATTTTTCATAATTTATTTATTGTTGTTTTGCAAATGGTTTGCCACTTTAAAACGGAGATCAACCTGCCCGGTCAGGTCGCGGGGATCGATGTGTGTTGAAGAATTGTATTGGTTAAATTTTCTATATATATATTTTTAACATATTTGGTGTTAAGAATTGATTTTCCAACATGAAACATATCTATACTTATAGATTATCAACTTTAATACACAATAGGCGTCAAAACAAGCCAAAAAGATGACAAAATGTAATAAAATGTGACCGAAATTTCAAAAAAAAAAAAAGGTGAAATTATTGTACTGGGGGAACGCCCAGTACAAATATGGGCGTTCGCCCAGTACAAACTGTTGGCATAAAATGAAAAAAAGAAAAGCAGCTGCAATCAAGATTCAAAATACAAATCTAAATGGTCAAAATGCGCGTTTTAGCCGTTTTGGAAATCACTGCGTTTTGGAAAAGAAAATGCGAAAAACAGTGAAATCATCGTTTTGCATTTCCTTTGTAATTTTTTTTAGTGTTTTGAAAATGTATTTTTAAAAATAGATAAGTAAACATGTTTTCACTAGTTTCAAAAAGGGTAAATATCACAAAACGTCCCTACCTATTGAAGGTATTGTGGAAAACGTCCCTACCTTCAAAATTTTGGCATTTTCACCCTTACCTACTGGATTTTCTGCGCAAAACGTCCCTACCTTCAAAATTTTGGCATTTTCACCCTTACCTCTTTGGATTTCTGCATAAAACGTCCTTGGGTCCAAAAATCAGCCATTAACTTAGGGGTAAATTAGTCCAACCACTTTTTTCACATATACATTACTTTTTTTAAAATTAGGGAGCTTCCCATGCAATTTCCAAAATTGCATGACAGGCCCCGTCCCCAAATCTGCACAAAGAGAATTCAATAATTTGAATAATAAATAACACAAATGGCGGCCTTCACACTTGACAAAAACAGTGGCATCCGCCATCCAACATCAATCTCAATCATAGTCAACGAAATAGAAAGTTTTACTCGGACCATTCTTATCAAAAAAAAAAAAACCCTTCATCTGAAACCTTCTCATCTCTTTCCTTCACAAAACACGCACACACACACACAATGGAAAACATTAGTGATGAATTCCCACACTATTGGGTAACTATATTAGTCCAATAAGAAGAACCTGATACGATTTTCTCTTATCTTAACACGTGCATTCATGTTCGTGTTCTGTGTTTCTTCTTGCTAAGAAATATACCATAATGAAATTGATTTGATATTTGTAGTAATTATATGAATGAAGCATTTTATGCATACAATGATTCAAGCTCTGATCATGGAACACAGTCATCAATGGAAACCAAAAGAATATTGATTCAGAGGAAATAGAAGAAAGAAACTCAATGAAAGGCTCTTTACACTAAGATCAGTTGTTCCCAAAATTACAAAGGTGGGACATATTTTTGTTCTTAAAAGACTTGTATATTTCATTGAAAATCATTGATCTGATCAATAGAAATTTTTTCTTGAAAATCGGATGGATAAAGATGCTTCCTTGTTATCAGATTTGGGGACTGGGTCTGCCGTGCAATTTTAGAAATTGCATGGGAAGCCTCCGATTTTAAAAGTAAGTAATATATATGAAAAAAAGTGGTTGATTAATTTATCCCTAAGTTAATGGTGATTTTTTTGAATTTGAAGGACGTTTTCATGAAAAATCAGGTAGGTAAGGGTGAAAATCTGCCAAAATTTTGAAGGTGAGGACGTTTCCACAATCCTCTCGATAGGTAGGGACGTTTTTCCATTTATTCTTTTCAAAAACAAAAACGAGTTAAAAATAACAAAGAGTATTCCTAAATGTTTAAATCATTTAAAAATTTGGACAGACCAAAGTTTCCAACGATAAGAGGCATGTCCCGTATACACACCCTTTGTATCACGTGCGCTTGATCATATTTCCGATTCCCGAGGTCGATAATTTCACCTAAAATTCCATATAGTATAGTTTGGGAAAATTCCACTAGAATCCAATATTTCAAAAGTGCTACACCCATACCATCAATATATATTTATTGTAGCTAATTTTCAACATTTTAAAACAAGCGAACAGTCACGTGATGTTGATAGTAGGTTGAAGCAAGAAGAATAGAGCTGAATTTATTTTTTAAATGCTTATAATATAAGTAGTTAGTGAATATGTGGTTAAAAAGTTAATTGCAAGTTGTGAATCTTACTAAATGTGTGAATAAAAAGTATATTTCATCAGTTAAAATTATAATTTAAACGTTACCAAACATAAATGAACTTTTATGGTACCAAGGAATTTTTACTCAATACAAATTTTTAAATGACAGTTGAAGTCACAATTTGAATTATTTAAATTTGAATTTTTTTTTTTTTTTTGACAATTGTACTCTTTTAATCCACTTATGCGAGTGTTGCGTGGCCTTCAAATAAATATTTTGTCAGTTAAATATATGAGTACAACACTTACAAAGACTAAAAATTTAGGGTGTGTTTGATTCTTTTCATTTTCCATGGAAAATGAAAATTTTTCACCCATTTTCGCTTTTAGTCTGTTTGACGGCAGAAATTTTTCATGAAAAACGATTTTCTCACATATTTTCCATCTTTCGTTTGATTGGAACTTTTGTTTTCCGTGGAAAATATTTTCCATATTTTCCACTTTTTGGTATATTTTCCTTGTTTTCAGGAAAATATTTTCTTTCATGGGATAGGAGAATTTATTTTTCATGGAAAATTTGTTAACCTTTTCCAACCCATTTATTTTCCATGGAAAATTTGTTAACATTTTCCAATCCAAATTTTCTTGGTAATTCATTTCCATGGAAAATATTTTCTTTCCACCCAAATTTTTCTGATTTTGCAATCAAACACAACCTTATAGTAGAATTTCTCTTAGGGTGTGTTTGATTGGCTTAGATTTTCCATGAAAAATGTATTTTTTCCGTCTATTTTCTAACTTGTTTATTTGATTGCCAAAAATTTTTCATGGAAAAAGAATTTTCTCACCTATTTTCTTTGTTTTGTTTGATTGCAACCTTTTTTTTTTCCATGAATTTTTTTTTTCTCATTTTCTCATTTGCCACATTTTCCTTGTTTTCAAGGAAAATATTTTTTTTCTGGGATAGGAGAATTTATTTTCTATAGAAAATCTTTACTTGTTTTCCAACTCATAATTTCTTGATAATTCATTTCTATAGAAAATATTATCTTTCTACCCAAATTTTCCACTTGTAATTAAACACACCCTTATAGTTTTCGTACTTTACAGCTAGAGGGACTACCATCCTCCATAATAGGTTTGGCACAACTTAAAAAACTAGTGTTGTCAATTGATTTGGCAAGAAAGCACTTAGGACCCGTCTGTTTTCAATTTTGATTTTGCTAAAAAGTTAAAGTCAAAGTCAACAATTAATTTTAATCACATATTTCATGATCCCACAACTTTTCAACCACACATTTCAACAACTTTTACTAAAAAATTTAATTTTAATCAAAATCAAACACATTCTTAATACCTAAAACATGCCAAAGAGGGGAAAAAAAACTTTCGTTCATAGTATAGAAAGCAAATTTGTAACTTTTTTCTCTCTTTGACTACAAAACTAAAGATTTTTATTCGGTATAGCTCCCTTGCATTGATAATTTAGAGAACGGGGACTTGTAAGCAAGAAAAGGTTGAATTTAGGGACGCCATATGTAATTTCCCTTGTTGAAGAATTGCTGCACTTTTTTGTTGAATCTTTCCTTTCCTTGCAAGATCTTCTCTCTCATGGTTGCTGCTGTCTCTCACTCTGAAAAATCATTTCTTCAATACACAAACTCTAAAAGTGGAAGAATAGTTATGCACCGATTAAAGTAATAAATCATTCATACTTAAAACTACGTAATGAATATTTTTTTCTTACCTTTTTGTATTCTAAACAAAAATAATTATTTTTCCTTATTTTGTCTCTCTCTCTATCAATCTGAATTCCGGGTTTCAATTCTCAAAGATATATATAGATATTTGTATACATTTCTCAAACCCTCTCTGAGCAAAAATCTGCTGCTCCGTCACCCAACCTTATCTCCCTCGCCCCATCTCTCTTCTCTCTATCTTGTTCACGTCATAAAAATCAAATCTTTGAGTAGAATTCTTTAAGGAACTTTGTATAGAGATAAGAGAGTGGAGAGTGGAGAGTGGAGAGAGAGACAGAGGGTGAGAAATGGAAGCTGTTTTACAAACAAAAGGGTTTCTTTCTTTACCTTCAAATCCCAGAACCAGAGGTTTTATTCAACCACATTGTCGGGGCTTAACGCAAAGGTTTAAGACTACAAATCCCCTTTTGCAACCGATAACATTTAATGGCTTTTCTTTATCTCTCAATGGGTTCTCAAAATTCCAAGGGTTTGTTACGAAACCCCATTTGATTGCCCCAAGAAAAGGAAATTTCCCTTTTTGCAGGGCTGAGGCTGCTTCAGCATCAGCATCAGCAGATGGGCAACCTTTATTCGCAGAAAAAGAGTCGCCCAAATTCATGAGTATTGAGCTTGTGACCCTCAAGAAAATTATACCACTTGGGATGATGTTTTTCTGCATTCTTTTCAATTACACAATTCTTAGGGATACCAAAGATGTTTTAGTGGTGACAGCCAAAGGGTCCAGTGCTGAAATTATACCTTTCTTGAAAACATGGGTCAATTTGCCTATGGCTATTGGGTTTATGCTCTTGTATACAAAGTTGGCCAATGTCTTGTCAAAGGAGGCTCTTTTTTATACTGTTATTGTTCCATTTATAGCCTTTTTTGGGGCATTTGGGTTTGTTTTGTACCCTCTTAGCCAGTATTTTCACCCCACAGCTCTTGCTGATAAGCTTCTGAATGTTTTGGGTCCAAGATTTCTTGGGCCTCTTGCTATTATGAGAATATGGAGTTTTTGTTTGTTTTATGTCATGGCTGAGCTTTGGGGAAGTGTGGTTGTCTCAGTTCTGTTTTGGGGATTTGCTAATCAGGTAATAATGTTTTGTCTTCTAAATAATATGTTTGCGTCTGTGCATATATGATTTAGATTTTCTATCTTGTGAGTTAATACTCAAGATTCTTCCTTTGGACAAAACACCTGATTCATGTCAGAATTCTGTGTATATGTATTCCTCAGAGGTTTTTATTTGAGAAAGACCTAGATAGGGATAGGAAATGGAAAAATATTTCACCTCTTATTCTCTTAAAATTTCTTAAAAGGAGCGTAATTTGATGACTCGGCCATAAATAACCTATAAATGCTTCTTGTTTGAAATTTATGGAAATTCAAGAACAACTAAAAAAGAGGCCTTATTGCACGGGTCATTTGAACGAATTTTCAAGCCTAACCAACAATACATGCTTGATCTGGCCATTGTCGGGTGGTTGGTGATGGTGGACGTTGTACTTAGTTGCTGGGGAGTGAAGGGATGGTCGGAGAAGACAAATAAAAGGGATAGCAAGAAAGAATAGAAGTGTCGATGGTGGGATAATCAATTGTGGGGAATGCTGTCTGTGGTTAGTTTTATACTGGTGTTTGATTTCATCTTTCTTCTTAATCATTCACATTTTGTTATTTCTTTGGTAATTCAGAGTTTTCTCTGATTTTTAGGGTTTAATATGTTGGATTATAGTTGTTTGTCCAATGTACGAATTCCTATTACATCTTTACTTCATGAGGTCCTGATATGACAGCAACTAGCTTGAAGTTGGATAATAATATTCATATCGTGCGATATTAAAGTGCAAAAAATCTGTCTTCCTTAATATGTTGATTCTGCTGTCTCCTTTTCTCCTTTTTGATTTTTGAGTGGATCTGTGGGGAATGGCTTGCACTATGCCGTTTCAGCAGACTTGTCATTTCACGTGTATCAATGGAACCAATTCTGTAGGTCATCCGGGATAGCAGTTTTGGATTTTTGCACTTGTTCATATGTGCTTTTGGAGGTTTTGCATAATTCTATAGCCATATTTAATGATGGCCCATTTCTGGTATTTGTGATTATTTTGATAAAAGTTTTTGTCCCTTTGTTCCATAAGTAACACGGGATTCCCCTTATCTGCTTCTCCTTAAAAGAAAAGAAATAAGGAAGAAAAATGGAAATAATCTTGGCAATTTTAAGTGGAATTGGGAAGTTTATCTGCTTTTTCCTGCTAATCATGTTTCTGTTATATGATTTGGAAAAGCATTATATTGGATCTGCATTTGAATGTGTTGGATGCATTTTGTTGCAGATAACTACTGTAGAAGAAGCCAAAAGATTCTATCCCCTTTTCGGACTTGGGGCAAATGTTGCCCTTGTTTTCTCCGGGCGAACTGTGAAATATTTCTCTAAATTGAGAGAAAACTTGGGTCCTGGGGTTGATGGTTGGGCCCTTTCCCTTAAAGCAATGATGAGTATTGTGGTGGTGATGGGGCTCACTATCTGTTTTCTTTATTGGTGGGTGAATCATAACGTTTCTCTTCCCACACGTAGCAAGAAGAAGAAGGTATTCACCCTAGAAATTGATATGCTTTGTTTATCATCTTCAAGTGATTTTTTAGCTAATGTTATTCTATGAAAGAAGCTACCCTTATTTTGTTTTTTATGCAAAAAACTTTAAACTAATGGAATGGAGCATTACTTCACTTAATATTTATAAATTCATCAACACATTTTCTCAAACACTTGGTTCATGCCTACTTAAATTTTAAATTCACCACTTGTGGAAAATGTTGTAGTTCTTTTAATGGTTTTCCATCTATTTAATTGTCTGCTATCAGGAGGTAAAGTTTGCTGCTTTCAATTTTTTTTACTTTTATCTTTTAATTTTTGAAGGAGAAACCGAGGATGGGGACGATGGAGAGCATAAAGTTTTTAGTGTCTTCAAGATATATTAGGGATCTTGCCACTTTGGTGGTAGCATATGGTATTAGCATCAACCTTGTTGAGGTCACTTGGAAATCAAAGCTTAAAGCTCAGGTAATGTTCAACTAGGCATTAGTAGTACCAAGTATCGGACACTAAAATGATCAGGATTTTAGCTTCTTCTTTTTTTCTTTCTTAATAATGCTTGTGCTATTCAATCTCCCCTGCCAAACATGCCATCATAGTATACACTATCCTCCAATTTTCATATTACTAATATCTACATTTCTCTATAACTTGTGTAGTTTCCGACGCCAAATGAATATTCATCCTTCATGGGTGACTTCTCGACTGCCACCGGAATAGCAACTTTCATAATGATGCTGTTGAGCCAATGGATTTTTGACAAACATGGTTGGGGAGTGGCAGCAAAAATTACACCCACAGTCTTGCTTCTCACGGGAGTTGGCTTCTTCTCCTTGATTATGTTCGGCGACCCTTTGGCTCCTGCTCTTGCCAAGTTTGGGATGACTCCTCTTTTAGCAGCCGTTTATGTGGGAGCAATGCAGAACATTTTCAGTAAGAGTGCAAAGTACAGCTTATTTGATCCATGCAAGGAAATGGCATACATTCCTTTGGATGAGGATACCAAGGTTTGATGCTCGACTTGCCTAGTGATAATTATGCATGTTTTTCTTTTGTCCAAAGTTCAAAGCTATAATTTGGTTTTAAGTTGATCATGGTTATTCCTGAAATAGGATTTAGAATTGCTAGTTGTCATCGACTAACACTCAAATAACGAAAATTGTATGATGGAGTAAGTCATGAATTAAAACTGTATTCCCAACAACAACAGCAATAATAAACAAAACGAAGTAAAAAGCATGGAAAGCAAACACAGATTTATCGTGGTTTGCCCTCAATGTGAGGGTACGCCCACTTTTTACTGATTAATTTTTCGCTATAATGGAGATGACAAATTTTTCATACAAACATCTATCCTGTCTAACACTAAAGCACCCCCACCCCCACCCCCTCGAAAAAAAAAAAATTGCAGTCAAGTGGAAGTGGGGAAGAGTGTACTTACAATTAGGCTATGCACAATCCAATAGAATAGTACTTGATGTGTAAGTTTTGGACGTTGGAGAAACTACGTGTCTCTAACACATTTCCATTTTGAGATTCAGATTTTAGTGGAATGCGCAAGTTTAATTCCAATTCTCTAACTTCAAATTATTCGAAGATTGTCATTGTCTTCTTAAAGACTTTTAGTCATTTGGTGTTTTCTGTTACCAGGTTAAAGGAAAGGCAGCAATTGATGTTGTCTGCAATCCTTTGGGGAAGTCTGGAGGTGCTTTGATTCAACAGTTTATGATCTTAACCTTTGGTTCACTTGCGAGTTCAACTCCCTATCTTGGAGGCATCCTCCTCGTAATTGTTCTTGCATGGTTAGCAGCAGCCAAGTCTTTAGACGGCCAGTTCGCTGCATTGCGACGAGAAGAGGAACTCGAGAAAGAGATGGAAAGAGCAGCAGTTAAAATCCCAGTCATACTGAATCCTGCGGGAGGTGACTCAGAGAATGCGTCGTCTGAACCCTCATCTACTCGGAACGTGTGATTATATTGTTCCATCACCTGCAATACACGAGGAACAAGCAAAGAAGTTTGAAGAATTCATCAGGTATTCAGGTGATTGTCATATCACCGACTCAAGCCCCCCTCTCTATTCACCGGTTTTGCAACATTTATTTATTTCTCTTTAGTTTAGATTGATTTATTTTCGAAGGTATTTTTGAGGTTTGTTGTGGTAAAAGTCTTCTTCTTGATATGTAACGATGATTGATATTTTCAGATCAAGGCCACTATTTTTAAGCTTTTTGATGATATCAAAGCAGACAATGAATTCAAGTCTCTGAGTCACTTCATTATGAAGATTTTTGCTTTCGATAGAAAAATGTGTCCAACATATACGTGGAAGGATGTGTAGAATATAAATACAAATACACATATTATTCTGTTCTTTTATACGAGCGTTTCAATACTTGTTATCCCTGCAAACAATTGAAATCCTAGTGACTAAGTAAGCATTAGGAGTTCCTCTACTGAGCTGTTGCCCTGTTTTCCAAACTTCAGGAATCTCCCATCCAGGATATGGTATGGTTGTGGCCTTCTTGATCAGTCAGGGCGAGCTCTTGTCTCTATGATGGCAATGGGACAGCTGGGGTGGCCCTGTTGTGCCCTAGATTTTTATTCGATTTTTTTATGCATTTAATTAATTTTATTATCAATTTTTTGAAACAATAAAATAATATTATATCAAACAGTTGTGAGAAAACGATTTTAAAATAATTTAACAATATTGAATGACTATATAGAAGGTAAATATTCAACTTTATTTATTTTTTATCTTATATACTTAAAATAGGTCATGCTTTTGATGTTACTTAGGGTATGTTTGGTGTAGTTTTTTTTGGAAAAAAATGGGTTTTTTATTAGTATTTTATTGAATTTTCAAATTTTTGTAGTGTAAAAAGGTTGAAAAGTCAAAAATTGTACGCAAAAAAATTGAGTTTTTTGTGGGAAAAATGCCTATTGAACATGTCTTAATTTAACGTTGATTGATAGGAACAATATAGTTTATTAGTTTAAAAGTTGATGTTAATTTAAAATAGGAAGTGGAAAAAAGACGGGAATTAACATTATAAAATATATTTTAAAATTTTGCAGAAGTACACATTCATCATCAACAAATATGTTTAGTGACGGGAATTTTGATACTTGAGAACGAAGTATTGAATGATAAAAGAGTCTTGGACATTTTTCCATCCCTTTCTATATACTCCACTAGGTCTCCTTCCTTTGAAATAAACGTCTTACAAACAATACTCACACTCTAAAATTTTCCTAATGCAAAACAAATACATAGATATATAAAACAATAAAAAGTTGGATGGTGTTATTGTATCAAGGGAAACGATCTACTCCTCTTGGTGGAGGCCTTGATAACTACTCTTCACGGTGGGAATAGATCATTGTCCATTGTGTCAAATTTGTACATCCGTTGAGTTGTATATTATTTTGTAGACAGGACAAGGAAACAACTGTGGGTGTGCCATCAATCATCTCCACTCGTTGAAGATATGGCAAGTGGCAACGTTGTATAACCCAACGCAGACATGACAGTAGGTTACAAACAAATTGAAGTACTGGTGGCCTACATTGCAAAATATATTACATATTTCTTATTAATTGCTAAAACAAATGATGACAACCTTCTACTACAATCCCTTGATCAGTTCTAAGCATAGCTGTTTTCTTTTGTTTCTTTCAGAGTAAAAAGTACATAATGCGATTTTGACATTTCCTCCAAGTGACTGAGGAGGTTGTTTTATTTTTCGTATTCTTCTTCTCCTACCGATTAGTAGTGTGCACCACTAAAACATCCAATGCAGAACGCGCTCGGAATTGGGTTAGAACGTTACGTTGCACTACCTTTTTGACTAGCCTATGTTGCAGTCTTGATTGCTCCACAAGACAAGAGTCATATTGTGGAATTGATCGAGTCCGTCAAAGTGAAGTAAGTGTAAGAACATTAAAAAAGTTTATCTATACGAGATATAATTTCTTAAAATACTTATATAAAAGCGTTTTATCTTTCCATATATAAGAAGTTATATAATACGAACACTAAAAAAATCTCTCTTATTTCCAACTCCTCTAGCAAAATGCAGAAGCTAGCATGGCCGCTCGAAACCATTACATTTTCCGGTGAACTGCAACAATTGGCGCCGGAAAGTTGGTTCGACGATGGATACATACTAGATATGGATCATTTTGTTGAAACTATATCTTGCATTAAGTCAAAGGGATTCAGGCCTGATTTAATCGGCTCATTCATAACAAATGTTGCTAATAAATTTCTTCCTGGATTGTCTGGCAGTGGGGATGAAAGAACTATTGCCAATTTGGAAGTGTCGCCAGAAAGTGTAACAACTTCATGGATGAAGAAAAGGGTTTTTGTTGAAACTTTGGTGGCAATTCTTCCCCCAGAGAAGGAATCCATCCCTTGTAACTTTCTTCTGAGGCTACTAACCATTGCTAACATGGTCGGGGTCGATCCCCTTTATCGAGACGAGCTTGAAAAACGAGTATCGTGGCATCTCGACCAAGCTTCACTAGACGAACTGATGATACCATCATTTAGTCACACTTGTACTACATTGCTAGATGTGGAGCTTGTTCTTCGGTTGGTGACGAGGTTTGTGCATATGGATGAGGCTGCAAGAAGTGGAGCTGCACTTGTTAAGGTGTTGAATCATTTCATTTAAAAACACGATGAGCATATTAATTATTTATTTAAATTTTATCTTCAAAACTCCCCTCACATGCTTAGAGTCAATTGTTTTTCATCAAACACTTGACATATGCAAAAATTTTATAAATGGTTAGCCGATCTCGGGACGTTTGTCTACTTCCACACCAAATTGAAGCACCTTTATTTAAAAATTTAAACTGTTAAAGAGGGGATGCTTTTTATTTATTTAAACTTCATCTTCAATACGCCTCCTCATGTATATACGCAGAATTCATTAAAGGCTTGATACGTGCACGGTTTTTATTAATGGATGGCGATATTTGATTCCAAAACTTATTGTGCTCTCATACACTATTGAACTAAGCGAAAATTATTAGAGTGACACATTTAATTATTTAAAGTTTGTTTTCAACAGGTGGCGAGGCTTGTAGACTGGTATCTTGCTGAAGCAGCCACTGATTCCAATTTGACATTATCCCAGTTTGTTGCTCTTGCTACTGCCCTACCAAGCCATGTTCGTGCTGCAGATGATGCCTTATACCGAGCCATTGATACGTACCTCAAGGTAAGTTATATCAAACAGGGTTTTTCCTCTTCTCGACCGATTCTATCTGTACAAAGATTGGACATGATTAATGAAAATAGTCACATAACACAATATTTTGTCAATTATTCTGTTTGATTGTGTTTAGTTTAGCGTACAAACATGTTGTCAGTGACTATCACGGAAGAAGAAAATGTGGTTTAGTGGGAGTTTTTGATATTACAAAGTACTCGTGTTGCTCGATAGGTTAGTAGTTAGTCCTGATAGTGGACCAAAAATGAGGGTTAAGTCGACAACTCATATAATTTTGTCATATCTTATGACATGAACTGAAGGGAGTGAATAAAAATTATTTACCTCAAAAACTTGTTTCCTGACAGGCACATCCCGGGATGTCAAAGCAAGAAAGAAAGAGCATTTGTAAACTAATCGATAGCAAAAAGCTATCATCTGAGGCATCCCTTCATGCAGCTCAAAACGAACGCGTGCCAGTTCGAACTATAATTCAAGTTCTCTTATCAGAGCAATCCAAGCTCAACAAGCACATTGATTGGGGTGGATCCTTCCGTGGCACTCAAATCCCGAATCCCCAACCGCTCGAACCCCTAGACGGCTGTCTTTCGATGAACGAAATGAATGCACAACAGATGGAGATAAAGAGGTTGAAGGAAGATGTTCTTAGGCTTCAAAGTCAGTGCATGGCCATGGAAGGACAAATTGAGAGATTATTGGAGAAAAAGAAAGGACTTTTCAATTGGAAGAAGCTTGTAAATTTTGTAAAATCGTAAAATCAAAAGTTTCGTAAAATTTATGAATTGAGACTTCATGAAGCTAAATTTTATTTATCAACTTGGAATTGTGCCTAGAAATTCAAATCTTTAATGAGTTCTATTATGCAACGTCAAGCAGTTCTGCTTTCTTTCGAATAAAAAAAGATGCCGTTATTTAGTTTATTAATTCTCTTCTATTATTTATATCCATCGACAAAAAGATCGCCCTAAAATGATCATTTCATGGCTATTAAGAATGAATCAAATTAGATAGTGTTAGTGAAAATACAATTGTAAATAAAAATTTACAACTAAATTTAGAAGCAAACTCGTAACCAATTAGACTAAGGCGCGGATATCTCGCTCTTTTTAAGGAGATTCAAGTCTTCTGCTGTGTTGGAAATCTTCAATCACCGCGGCAACAATTATCTTTCGACTTGTCCTCTCCAGGGATACAATGGTACAAATGAAGCGTTGTTTAGTTCAACTTCTTTTGCACTAGAAGATGAACTCAAAGCTCCACTATAAGAACACCTTTCTTATGGCAAATATATTAACTTTGTAGAGAGAAAAAAATATGAAACTTCATATGTTTTGTTGTATAAAGTTGGAGAGAAGAGCATAGTATTTATATGTGTTAGGAAGACAATATAAGTAAATAAGAAATTAAATTTCATAAACTTAATTTTATAACTTATGTCCTATGATCTTCCACAATAACAAACTACTATAACTCATGACCTATGATATTCCACAATAACAATCCATAATCAAGACATGAAACTTCCAACCTTTCATATTTCAATAATAAAATTATTTTAAAAAATAAAATGTTACAACATTCCCCCACTCATTTTATTATTTGAAAATAAGTAAAAATACATTTGTCAAAAGATAGATAATTATGCATCATGATAGGTGTGACTCTACATTGAACCTCCACTAGTGAAACAGCAATCTCTACTCCACAGTTAGTAGTGATCTCAGACTTGAACTATAACTGGTTAAGGGAGATAAAGAAATACTGCTCACACATAATAATCCAGGTGTTGATATGAGCTTTAATGGCTAGCACATTACTGACCTTGTGCTCGATCGAGTTTTTCATGAGTGTTTTTTTGAGAAATGCCCACATTCTCATAGAGAGCGGCCCCATTCTCACACTCACATAGGTAAAATCTGTCAAGAGTGCTCCTGCAACTATTACACTCCACTCATACGAGCTACAAACTTTATTAAAAGTTTTTTTTTAGAAAACTCAACCCTCCAAACGCGTTCTGGGATTAATGCACTTACATCATAGGGATGGGGAAAAAAAAAAATTGCATTTTTTTTCCAAACCCACCTTATAATTTGTTTGTCTCATTGAACCTAGTTACGGGATCTCGGTCCACAGGTTGGGTATCCTTATATGTGGCTCATGATGATATGGGCTTAAGTCCCATCCCCTCAAGTATTCGGACCTCTCTCTTGTCAAGGCCTTAGTTAATGGATCCGCAAGATTATCACAAGATTTAACATAATTCACGTTAATTATGCCAACGCTCAAATAAGATCTCACAAGATCGTGTGTTTTCTTCTTATAGGTGCGGATTTACCGTTATAATAACGATTGTTAACTCTACCAATGGCGGTAGTGCTATCACAATGAATCAATATAGGAGGTATTGGTTTTCCCACTTTGGGATCTCATGTAATAAATCTCTTAACCAATTTGCTTCTTCATCGGGTGAAGCTAAAGCAATAAGCTTGGCTTCCATAGTAGAATTAGCAATTATTGTATGTTTTTTAGATTTCCAACAAATTGCACTACCTCCCAATTTAAAAATATATCCAGTGGTAGATAAAGAATCACCTGACAATGTATTCCAATCTGCATCAGAAAAACCTTCAATAAAAGTAGGATATTTTTTAAAAAATAAGCCATAGTTTCTTGAACCAATTAAATATTTCATTACACGGTCCATAGCATGCCAATGTTCTCTTCCTGGCTTACTTGTAAACTTGCTGAGTACCCCTACTGCAAATGCAATGTCAGGTCTCGTACAATCGGTAGCATATATGAAGCTACCAATCATGCTAACATATTCCTTTTGATTTATGACATCATTTTCATTTTCAACAGGAAATAGATGAATACTCAAATCAAAAGGATTAGAAACATGCTTGCAATCAACATAGTTATATTTTTTCAAAATTTTTCAAAATAATTTGATTGATCAAGAAAAATTCCATCACAAGTTTTAGTAATACGCATGCCCAAAATAAAATTAGCCTTGAACCAATTAAATATTTCATTACACGGTCCATAGCATGCCAATGTTCTCTTCCTAGCTTACTTGTAAACTTGCTGAGTACCCCTACAGCAAATGCAATGTCGGGTCTCGTACAATCAAGTAGTATATATCGCAAGCTACCAATCATGCTAGCATATTCTTTTGATTTATGACATCATTTTCATTTTAACAGGAATACTCAAATCAAAAGGATTAGAAACATGCTTGCAATCAACATAGTTATATTTTTTCAAAATTTTTTCAAAATAATTTGATTGATCAAGAAAAATTCCATCACAAGTTTTAGTAATACGCATGCCCAAAATAAAATTAGCCTCTCCAAGATCCTTCATATCAAAATGGCTCTTAAGCATATTTTTCGTCTCATTGATTACAAAAATGTTAGAGCCAAAAATCAACAAATCATCCACATAGAGACTAATAATGACATGTGAATTTTTTCATGATTTATAATAAATACACTTATCACACTCATTTACTTTATACCCATTTTCAATCATGCGGGAATCAAAATTTTCATGCCACTGTTTTGGAACTTGTTTTAAGTCATAAAGGGATTTAGACAACTTACACACTTTGCTTTCTTCACCAGGTTGTAAAAAACCTTCAGGTTGGTCCATATACATTTCCTCATCTAGATCACCATTTAAAAAAGCTATTTTCACATCCATTTGATGAATAATTAAATCATGAATTGCAGCAACAATGACAATAAGCAATCTAATGGATGTCACTCTAGTGTAGGAGAAAAAGTATCAAAGAAGTCTACATCGACTTTTTGTTTAAACCCTTTGCAATCTAGTCTTGCTTTATACTTATCTATACTTCCATCCGGTTTTAATTTTTTCTTTAAGACCCATTTACACCCTATGGTTTTACAACCTGGTGGTAAATCAACTAATTTCCAAGTTTTATTAGAAAGTAGTGATTCTATCTCATCATTTACAGCCTCTTTCCAAAAAAAATAGCGTCAGGTGAAGATAAAGTTTCTTGTAAAGAAATTGGATTTTCTTGAACATTATAAACAATATAGTCAGGATCAAAATGTTTCTCAACTCTAGTTCTTTTACTTCTTCTGAGTTTATTTTGAGAATTTTCTTGATTTTGTAAAATAAGAGTAGAAGCGTTAGGTTTCAAAATATTTTGTTCAAATTCTTTACCCCCACTATTTTTTATTTAAATGGAAATTTTTCTTCATGAAAAATAGCATCACCTGACTCAAAAATTATATTATTTTCAATGTCAAAAAATCTATAGGCTGTACTATGTACCGCATAACCAAGAAAAGCATAAGTGGTAGCTCTTGCTCCCAATTTAGGTCTTTTAGGATCCGTTAACCTCACAAAGGCTAAACAACCCCATACCCTTAGATATCCCAGATTTGGCTTATGCCCATTCCACACCTCAAAAGGTGTAATTTTTGTCTTTTTATGTGGCACTCTATTTAACACATAACAAGCAGTCAAAACCGCTTCTCTCCAAAAATTTGAGGAGCACACGAATCTAATAGCATAGCATTTGTAAGATCAATTAGCGTTCTCTTTTTTTCTCTTCGCTACACCATTAGAAGCGGTGAATATGGTGGAGTAGTTTCATGGATTATTCCCAAGGATTGAACATAAGAAATAAATCCAAAAGATTCAAATTCTCGACATCTATCACTTCGAATTCTTTCAATCTTTCTACCGAATTTATTTTCAACTTCAAGGAGGAATATTTTAAAAGAATCAAAAGCATCACTTTTATTTTTCAATAAATAAACATAAGTATATTTCGAACAATCATCAATAAAAGTGATAAAATATTTATTTCCTCCACGAGTTAAAATTCCTTCAAATTCACATAAATCTGTGTGAATTAACTCCAATAATTCGGTATTTCTTTCTACACTTTTATGAGGTTTTTTTGTAATCTTCACTTTACTACAAATTTCACAATTTTCAAAATTCTTTTTCATGTTAGGAATTAATCCTAAACTACTCATGACTCCCACATATTTACTATTAATATGACATAAACGAGCATACCAAAAATTTAATGAAGAGAGCATATAAACAGAACTAGAAGCATTATTATTAATATTCTCAACATTGAGTTTAAACATTCCATCACAAGCATAACCTTTGCCTACAAATATATCATTCTTTGTAATCACATATTGATCAGATTCCATAGTTTGTTTAAAGCCAGCCTTATTCAAAAAATAACTTGACATCAAATTCTTTCTCATGGAAGGCGTATAAAACACGTCTTTCAATGTTAAAACTCTTCCAGAAGTGAATTTAAGATCAACCTCACCCGTTCCAAGAACTTAAGTAGTATGAGAATCTCCAAGCATTATAGTTTTGGACTCCTTAAAAGGAGTGAAAACTTTGAACCAATCTTTATCATAGCAAACATGTCTATTTGCACCAGAATCTGCCCACCATCCTTCAACACTTTGTATCATATTGATATCGGTTATCATAGCCACAAATGGCTCCTCAATAACGTTAGCTTCGAGGTATAGGTTCATGTTTCCCAGATCGCAAATTCGAGCAATATGCCCATTTTTGCCACATACAAAACAAGTCTTACCCGTTGATTTTGAGAAGGATGTGATTGGTTCTTACTCCACCGGCTTGAATTTCTCTTATCATGTTGGTAAGATTTTTCACGATCTTTTTCTAGCTTCAACATATTATTTTTGAATACTAATTAGTAGACAAATTTTCATTTGTAGAAATTAAATTTACCTTGGTGGAATGTCTATTGCTCTCTTGAATAAGTGCATCTTGTCCTCTAGCCTCTTCCTCCATTCGAATGCGTGTGATCAACGTTTCTAGTGACATATCTTTTTGCTTGTGTCGCATATTTTTCTAGAACTCTCTCCATGATGGTGGAAGTTTGTCAATTAAGCCAGCAACAACTAGGTTGTCACCAATCTTGATCCCTTCAGATATGACTTCAGCAACTATCATTTGAAAATCTTGTGCTTGCTCTACCACGATTTTCCATCCACCATTTGATAACGAAAAAATGGACTTGTTTGATATTTTTTTTGCACCGGCTTCTTGAAGATCATATTTACTCGCAAGGCTTTCCATATTTTCTTGGCGGGACGTGAAAGTAGTATCATAATAATCATAGAAATGATCGGCAAGACAATTTAAAAGATAGTAACGACAATTATACTCATCTTTTTCGTACTTTTCGACCTTTTCTCCATGTTCAATATATTCATCGTCGCTCATGCCTTCAGTACTTAATTTTTTAGGATTCTTCTCGGTAAGGACATAGGTAACCTTGAGAAGAGTGAGGTAAAAGAGAACTTTACCCTTCCACCTTTTAAAGTTTGTTCCTTTGAAGCGAAATGGCTTGTTGAGATCTCCAACATTATCATTTGGCTTTTCAATGGTTTGCTCCATGTTGAATCTCCTTAAAATTGTTAGTGAAAATATAATTGTAAATAAAAATTTACATCTAAATTTAAAAGCAAACTCGTAACCAACTAGGCTAAGGCGCGGGTATCTCGTTCTCTTTAAGGAGATTTAAGCCCTCTGCGGTGTTGGAAATCCTCAATCAATGGGGTGCTGACCTATCTTCTTGACTTGTCCCATCCAGGGATACAACAAATTCAACTGAAATGTTGTTTAGTTCAACTTTTTGCACTAGAAGATGAACTCAAAGCTCCACTATAAGAACACCTTTCTTATGGCAAATGTATTAACTTTGTAGAGAGAAAAAAATATAAAACTTCATATGTTTTGTTGTATAAAGTTGGAGAGAAGAGCATAGTATTTATAGGTGTTAGGAAGACAATAAAAGTAAATAAGAAATTAAATTTCATAAACTTAATTTCATAACTTATGTCCTATGATCTTCCACAATAACAAACTACTATAACTCATGACTTATGATATTCCACAATAACAATCCATAATCAAGACATGAAACTTCCAACCTTTCATATTTCAATAATAAAATTATTTTAAAAAATAAAATGTTACAACAAATAGTTCTATTTCTCAATCTTTAGTAGAGTTTGGAGAATTCCAAAAACTTGGGGATCCAACTACAAGAAGACAGGTAGTCTGATATAAGACTGCTTAGGAAGATAGATGGGGCAATTCGGGTGAAATCTAATGTAAATTCAACTTTCGATTCACTTGTGGGATCTGAGCGGTACAGGAGGTTCAAGATCCCTCTTACTAACTAGAATCAAAGAATTAGTACATCTGTCATGTCGATCCGAATGAATCATCCTTTCCGCGAAGGTAAATATTTGCCTACGCTACTAGGCAAGAGGAGAGAGGTAGGGCAAAGCTTTCGCTTTTTTCATGCTAAAGTTTCAGTCAATTCTTACCAATGTCCACGCACACCCACTCGTCGAGCAGGGACAAAAGTTGGCCTTAGTGATCTGACGGTGCCAAGTGGAAGGGCCGCTGCTCACAGAGACATAGTTCTAGATAATGTGACAATTTAATAGAAATTTAGGTGCCTTTTTAGTTTATAAAAAATCGAATGTGCACACTATAATTGAATTACGATCTTGAAAAATTAGACTTTAAAAAAACGAATTCTCAAGATTTTTTTGGTTAAATTACTTGCACTCTTTCTCACTCCAATTCTTCATTTTGGTGCACTCATGGTCCAAAACTCATTATGGGAAGGAGTATCTATTGCCCAAGTGCCAACTTTTTATGAGATTTCTATGAGAATTAAGAGTTAGAATTTAAAATCAAAATATTCCTTCCAAACTATTCTCCAAGGCCAACATGTACAGTCCACGACCCATTTCTAACAACATCTTTGATACTTGACATAGTACCAAACAATAATACACTATAAAATAAATAATATTTTAACTTATCTAAACCTTATCTACTTTCACCACAATAAAACTATAATTCTTTAATATTGCTCTTAAAATTATCGTAATATTGAATAAATGACACATGTCGTTAATATTCATAGACCCCAAAAGGTGGTCAAGAGTGTACTCCTGATATTTAGCATGAGAGATTCGTCGAGATACAGCATAAAAGACAAAAAGAAAGTAAAAAGTGATACCTCAATTACAATAGGTGCTTTTTCTTTAATCAACCCACAATTGGGATATCTATATTGATTTTCTAGAATCCCTATTGTCTCCCTAGTGGGACTCGGGAGGAGATAGAGGGGGCCAATCTTCTTCTGAAATAAAATTAATTTTTGAATAGCTATTTTTTTTTAATAGTAACTCGATTTTGAAGTGTAATTTTTTTTTTAAATTGTCCTCCTCCCAAAAAAAAAAAAAAAAACCTTGCTCCGTCCCTGGTGAGAGTATTGCTGCTACCAGAGTTTTAAATAGAGACAAAAATCATGCAGCTTGAAGGGTATTTTGGGAATAGTAAAATGTAGGTCGAAGGGTATTTTGGGTAATAGTCAAATATTTGTTGATTTGATTGTGAAATTTTCCATTCAAAATGGCAAACATCATGAAATGATTCCTTTATCTTCTGCCGATTGAATGGAAATTGAAAAAGTGGTCTGACTTTATGTCATAAACACTAGCAAAACTTATAGGTGATGGATTGTGGGAATTTTCACACCTATAATTTCATGACTTCTTTTGACTGGTGGCATACTTTGCACGTTAAATTCATTTTAAGTCTTACTTTTTAGATTGAAAAAATATCACACAATTGTTCTCAATTTCAGCATTATTGAAAACAAGATTGGCAAGGTCCAGTTCGTATTTGCCACGATCTCACATGGGCCCCTTTTATTTTTATTTTTCTAAGAAAATTATATTTAACGATCACATTTTGAAAAGCTGCCAAATTTGCCTGTTGGGCATGGCATAATTTGTACGTTTAGTTCGACAACCTAATTTATAGATAATGTAGCATTTACGTTTTCAATCTTTGTTTTTTGGAATATAATCTTCAAATCTTTAATTTTGTAATTTGATCTGCTTAATAGTTTAGATTCCTCTCTAAATCTTCATTGTAGCTCATTAAAAGATGCTGAGTTGAAATCTTGATGTTTCAAAGAAGCAATAATAGGTTGCATCCCTAATTTCCAATCAGTCTGTTATGGACGAAATTCTAATTTGTAGTTGTGAGAACTATAAAAATCAAAATAGATTCAATAACAAGCAAGGCAACACATGGAGTTACAATTGTTCGCTCTCAATGTGAGATTTACATCTGCTTACCATCATAAGATTCCAATATAATGATTTTTCTCACATCTCTCACACATATAGAAACGGTCCCTCAAAAAATCCACGGCTAAATGAATAAGTGTACAATATGATTAAATTTCACATAGAAATGAAACAAGAAAATTAAGTTGGATTGGACTAATATATAAAAAAAATTCATATAATTTTTTTTCCCACCTTTTTTTTTTCTTTGAGGGGGCTCTAAAACCATCCATTTCTACATAGCCCAACACAACATGTTACGTATTACTTGTTTCATTGACACCCTATGACACAAAGCATACTCATTGATATCTTATAGGGGCGGTTTGTAGCTTTAAAGTTGTTCAAATTTTGACCCAAGACGGACTAATTTGGAAAAAAGATGATTCAGTAGACTTACCAAAGAATGACAATTTTTGTTAGCTGAGTATCAAATTGGAACAAACATTATTGAACAAGACAAGATTAATTCAGACAGTCTAGTTTGTTACAAAGAAAATTCATAAAGAAAAAGGTATAACCTTTTGTCTTGTCTTTTATAGAGGTCTGCTTGTATTTTGGGTAATTGACACAAAACGTCAATCTTTTTTTAAAGTAATTATGCAAATCATTTCTACCTTCGAAATTTTGGCATTTTCACACTCACCTCCACATTTTCTTGTGCAAAACGTCATTTTCCGTCCATTGCCATCCAAAAACATCCGTTAACTCTCATCCTCAACACGACTCGCACCAATTTAGAAGGGTAATTTCATCCACACAAGAAACAAGAAAAAGAAAGAAGATCCAATAAGCATTATCAGCAAAACAAACACATTTAGAAAATCTACAGAAAAAATAAACAAGAAGAGGAAATCATTGCCAATGTATGGATTGAGCTTCTTTTTCAATGGCTTCTCGTTGTCGCCTGTCTTTATGGGATTGTAGCTAGAAAGTCTTGTGCCAATTACCCTTCCAAATTTTATCGGGTCTCTACTTCCACTTCAATGGTACACACCTATTTCTCAATGTACTCGTCAATGTTCCCCAACCATCTTGCAAGTCCCATCTGTGTCCCACAGCTAATCGCAATGTATATCAAACTCACAGCCAATGATGCAAGACAAATAAATTCAAGAATCAAAAGAAATGCATCAAAATTATACCCACAACTGATGCTTCCATTACTGCTATCTTGCTTCTGCGCGGTTCCATAAGGTTCTTGAAATGAGGCTTTGACTTTTGTAACAGACAAAAGGTGACGTTGGGTAGGCAAATTTTGGGAATTTAAGAAATGGGTTTCGAACTCGTCAATGGTGCCATTTCTCCACAGCCACTTCAATGGTACATAACCTTTCACTTCAATTCAGGCTCAACACCACTTGCTTGCTTCTTGGCTCAAAATTAAATTCTCCAAAAGATAGAAAATCAAGAATATAAGAAATTTAATGGGTTTTCTTTGAGAAAACAAAAGGGAAAAAAATAACAAGTGCACAAGAAAATTGGTGCCAGAGAAGAAAGTGTGTGGACGAAATAGACGAAATTACCCTTTCTTTGTGGTACGACTCGTGTTGTGGAAACGAGTCAACGGCAGTTTTTGGATGACAATAGACAAAAATGACCTTTTGAGCAAGAAAAAGTGGAAGTGATAATAACAATGTCAAAATTTCAAATATATGGACGATTTGCACAATGACTTCAAAAAATAGGAACATTTTGTGTTAATTACCTCTTTGTATTTTTATAGGAATTTGTGATGTTCATTATTGATTAAAACCTAGCTCATTTAAGATATAAAGCTGTGTTAAAGGTCGTGCTAACTGCACCTCTAGTATGTTTTTTTGTACTTTTTAAATTAAATATTACAATATTTTAACTACACCATTAATATGCTTTTTGTACATTTTATTACCTCTATATACAATCTTTTCTAGACTCTACCCATTCTTTAGCACTGCTTTTCCTTGCCACCCTTGCCTAATCCACGTGTCAACCCCCAATTAACTCCCCATCAATCACACTTTTGCTACCACAACTTTCTCCCTTCACAGCCATCTCTACACAAGGGACATTATATGTTGCCCAAGTCGGGGATTTGCCCGACTCTTAAGGGGGGGCCTCCTCTACACAATCACCCATTGCTATTTTCACGACTCCTTACCCTAAACCTCCCAAAAATAGAGAGTTTTTTTAAAAAAAAAACTCTCATTTCCCCTCCTCTTCTATTCAGTCTTTGAGTCTAGCTAGATGATAAAATGTCAAATTGGGCTACTTGAGGTCCTGAGGAGCGACTACATTGGACCCTATTAAAAAAAATGAAATTTAGGATCTTTTAAATATATATCTTTTTTTGGGAAAGAACCTTAAAAACCTTGAAAGCAATTTTTTTTATGTAATAATTAATTATTTTAGATTAAATATATTCACACTACATTTTCTATAACTACACCATAATCAAATTTTATAAAAAGTTCATAATCTTGACTCATTATTACACTTGTATCCTCAACTTTTTTGTGTTGCACTTTTATCTTCAACCTTCTATTAATTAGCACATCTTGTATTTGATAACGATTTACGTCCAAAAATCTCGTTAAGAGAAAGTAAAAATACTCATTTGCCCATATTTTCTTATGAGCAAATGAGATTTTTAAATATTGTCCCTCACTCCCTCATTTAAAACAAGCTAATAGAATTTTTAGACGAAAATCAACCTTAAAAACAATAATTTAATAAAAAGTTAAAGATAAAAATAAAATCAACATTAAAAACAATATATTCTACATATATTAATAAAAAAAAATAAAGATAAGATTGCAATACTGTCTTGAAAAAAATTAAAAAATTTTAATAAAATTTTAAATATATTTGTAAAAAAATATTGTTTCAATATAACCACTCATTATTTTATAAACATCTCCGCGACAGTCTTAAAATAAAACTATAAATATATAAACAAAGGAGATACGTCAACTCACAGACGTGTCTTTTACAGTAATGCCAAAATTCCCTGCTAAAAGATGGAGAGAGAAGCGAAAGTGACATTTTTGGCCTCTTCTTCTCACTTTTTATTTGTTATAATATGTCCAAAATTCAACTCAATGATTTACCCTTGAAAGATTAGTTTTCAATTTAATATTTGAACGGTGGGTTAGTTTTGAACTTTTCTTCAAGTTAGTCCTCATCTTTTCTTTACTTGTACAATTAAGATGGAAACTATCCAATTTTTTACTAAATTGTTACACAACCCTCATAGAAATGTGCTTCACTTTAAAATTTTGAGTTCCAAACTTCCGATCCAAGTTCAAAAGCAAAACTTGACCTCATAAAGTTGAAATTGTGAGGATCACATCAAGATTAAATTTTCGTTATTAGAGATTAATTTATGTAATTATAATGAAAACGTTAAGAAAGGTAATTTTTCAAGAAGCAAAAGTCTAGAAATTTTATTCTCAATAAATTTGAGTTTGATCGTACCAATCCAATATAATGTTTCAAGATTTGTTGATTGCTTGAATTCTGAAAATTTGATAGAAACTTGAAAATACTTTATTCAATTCAGCATGCATTCTTCATGTAAAAAATAAAGAAAATTACAAAAATTGGCACATTATAATCAACAAAAAAGTGTTTGTTTGATTGATCCCTAAATCATGAATTTGGACCAAAATCACACCATCTATAGGGTTTCTTAAAACTTTGCTCAGAGGCTCGCTTCTGCTTGGAAAATTGGTATTATTTGTTCAAATTTGACACCTTGATCGAAATCGAATCAAAGTCATCCTTGACCTTTTTAGGGCTTAGGTCATTCTGTATGAAGGATCATTAACAATGATATTTCACAAACAAATATTGATGAATAGTATATTTTCACATCTTTATCCAACTTTTATACTTACAAGTTACAACTATGATCATTTGGCCCCCAGAAATTCACTTCTAGGAGCACGAACCAGGACTGACCTAAGAGCTTTATCAAAATGCTTAGCCTTAGTCCCAAGATATTCACTCCAAGTGATTGCCCTGTAGAGTGGGGGATGAAAATTGTCTACCAATTTCGGAATTGGAAAGATTTTGACACTTGATGGTGGCCCATATAGATAAGCTATGGACAAACGGTGTTGGGTCCTGTGCACCACCGCGCGGTGGAGGACACTGGGATACCACCCGTTCGACAAAATGTGCAAGAGATCACCTACATTAATTACAAGTGCACCGGGTTGTGGAGGGACCCTTATCCACCCATAATCCTGCCTGAACACCTGTAATCCGCTTGTGTTGCTTTGATGGAGAATGGTAAGAATAGTGGAATCTGTGTGTGCTGCAAGCCCCATGGCCCGGTCGGGATCCGGACAGGCCGGATAGCAGTTTAGCTGTAGAACTGCAGATGATCCTGCTTGAAACTGATCTCCTTTTGAGCCAGCCCAGTTTATGTCTTCTTTGGTGATGTTCAATGATCCAAGTATAAGCCACATCAGTCTTTCTGCTAGCTTATTCATCTCGTTTTCGTAATCTTGTATTGTGTAACTGATGAAATTGAATGAAAAGGGTAAATTAGAAATGTTGTCTCCATATATTGAAGAAGTAAATTTATATATGGAAATATATCAACGGATCGTGATTGCTTCTTCTCTGGGAAAAGAAATTCGCGAATCATGGACCTTCTACCTACACGCAGCAGTGCTAAGATCACATACACTTATGAATAGATTAACACTCACTACTTGTACTTGCATGAGGATGTGAGATAATTACCAGAACCTGTGGTAGTCTTCTGGCCAAAGTCGACGGGCGTGTTCTAGTGGTGAACCGGAAATGGTGAACCCTTCAGACCACATGAGCTTGGGAAAGAAAGACGAAATACGAGCAACCCCATAACCGGTCAGGCCATCAGGCGAACGAGCTGCTTTAAGCTTCTGCTGCATGGGAAGAGAGAAAAGCCTTTTTCCTGCAGACTCAATGTCATCAAGCAAGTTCTTGGCAATATTATGATTAACAACTTGGAAAGCACCCCATGTTTTGCATGCAGATCCTATTAGTTCCATGGCATTCTTGTGATTGAGATCAATAATTGGAACAGAGTCAACAGACTCTAGTTTATATGCACCGTCAGATGGGAGATCATGATCAAGTGATTCCCATGCATGGGAATCAGGCAATTCTTTTACTGAGTTCAAGTCCAAGTATTTATCAGAGAGTCTTGCAGTCATAATTTGTATATATTATAGAAGAAAGTGTGTTGATTTTTCTTGTTTAGTTCTCCTACTACTTGTACATGTAGTAGTAGTGCTAGCTCGAAATTTAAGAGGAAGTATAAGAAAGGTTGCTGCTACTGCCTCTATATATATATATGGTAGAGGTTGTGTTGGAAGAGGTGGAAAGTAAGTTGGAGTGATTATCACGTCACGATTATTTCGTTTGTTTATTTATTTATTTTTAATCTCAACACATGTTATATTAAGTATATGTCAAATTCTATCTCTCTTTCTTCGAGCTTGACACACAAATTTTATAAATAGGTAGTGTTGAATGTCAAAATCTCTACCAATTTCATATAATGTAAATTAACTTATCGAAGATTAAATTTTTAGACGAGTTGATTTAACGTTTGGGTGACAGGAGGAGGGAGTAGCCATTTTGTCCTCTATAAACTAGAGAAAGATAAGGCATTGAAAACACACAAAAAAATTCCACACCATGTGCCTTTGTCTTGTCCATGAGTAGAAACACATCTATATCAACTCTTCCCTACTTTGTCCTAATTCACAAACAGACAAGACTTTCCCAAACCTTGTTCTTATTTGAAGAAATGACCATCCAGTCCCCTTGGCTTTTCCAGTTGTCTCCTTGACTTATGTTGCACGGAGATGAATACGGCACGACACTTGAAAATGCTATTTCTAAAAAAAAACTAGGACTCGAAATTTTGTGAAAAGTTGCATAAAAACATTATAACTAAAAAAACCAAAAGAGTGCTCAAATAAAGTGGGAATAGTGGCAAATGGTGACCCGATCAATTTGTCTAAATAGCTGTTGACTCATGTTGTAAGCAAATTATTAAATATATTCACATATGTTCTCCCCACTTATTTTATTTCATACCTTTCAAATTTATTTCGACTTTTGTTAAAATGAAACTTTTAAATTTTGCTATTTTGCAAAGAAATTGACATTTCATAAATCTCAAACAAATTCAATCAAAGTGTAGGAAATCTTATTTCAATGTTAGAATCTAATTCATCTAAATTCTTGTAAGATGTGTGGTTATTTCTTCTTTTTTAATTTATGGTAGAAATTGTGGATTTTATCCTATAAATCATGACAATATGTATATATTTGAATATGAATTGAATAATATTGTTTTAAATTTATGTAAATTTGAGTCCATTTGTGAAATATTGAAGTGTGTTAATTAAAAAATAAGTTTATTATGGTCTTTTAAGATGATATGTTAATAGATCATTAACTGTTAACATACTATTTATTAACAAACCTAAAATATTTAAGTCTTTTATTATAAAAAAAACAAACAAACAAAGCATTTACAACTTAAACTGTGTAAATTAGGCTCTTTTCCAATATTGTGTTTGACTCGGCTTTTTAGCCAAAGCGTCCCTCAAACAAAAAACTGATGCCACATTTCTTGAGTTATAGGCCTTCAAGCCCGCCTATTGGTTCGACTTTGCTCCTAGTTCATTGGACAATTTTCTTAACTTTGATTGGAGCTTAGGTTTTATCCCCCCACCCCCTTTTCCATATTTTGCGTTTCTCTTTTTTATTAATAAATATTCCATTCTAGAGGTGATTTGACTAAAAAAAATATTTATCCATTTACACTTTATTTTTTGAACATTGTGATCAATACATGACTCAACATCCACATAGATGACAACTGTATAGTGTATACTAGGACTCACTTGGTATAAAACCGCTTATTACAAATTAAAAGTTAAGAACTCTAACTCTTATTTTTCTATTAAAATTTAACAAAAACTTCAGCTACGACTAAGCATGAGGAGAAAAACACAAGAAGCACATTGTTATCCATCCACAATCATACACAGGACATGTGCTAGTGAGGATATTGTTCTACAATCATACACGGGACATGTGCTAGTGAGGCCACATAACACATGCATTATATAGTCTTTGTTCTAAAATCATATATGGGACATGTGCTAGTGAGCACACATATATAGTCTTGTTTCAGTTAACATATGACGTTTATGTGGTACCAATATAGTAAATTTGGATTATTTTGGCTAGTGGTTTAGTAGTCAATTTGATTCTGGTAGAGGACAGCACATTTGGTAAAAGAGGATTGGATGGTAGTAAATAATAAAAGAAGTTAAAATCATGTCCACTATGCTATTAGGTTATGTCCAACTGCACACTAAACATGCCTTCAAAGAATTATACGAAACAAAATACTTGCAATCAGAATTTTTACATCATTCCTTCCAGTTCTAACTTCTAATCAACAATTAGAATCACTAGTGTAAAGAGTGGCAAGATATAAAAACAAGCAGGATATACCAATATTAATTGATCCTTCGACCTTCTATGCTGACCCAAATTCTGAAAACCACTTCTCATGCTTTACAATATCAGCTGCTGAAACGCTTGGTTGAACCTTAGTCAGGGCTTCTAAAAAGTCACAAATTGCAGCTGGTTCCATTGAAATCTCGTCCTTGGACATGTTCTTGATCTCATCACGTGTCTTTCCTGCTATCTTACGCCTCTGTATCCCTCTGTCCTACGAGCCACTTCATCAGTATCCACGTCTGGAGCTATCTGATTTTGTATACAGGCAATCAACATGAGAATCAATTTAATGTTGTTAAATTAAAAAAACCATCTTCGACTCCAGTTAATCAGGGACCAAATGCAATTGAGAAATGTAAGATTTAGTATAGAATTCTATAATAATTATGCTTCTCTGACAGATAATATAGTACCATCAAAGGTAGCAAACTTGTTCGTGTTGGTTTCCACCTTGATCCACTTTCTACATGTTAGGTTGTGTTTGCCCGTCGAGTAAATTATTTGTACTCGTGACATTTTGAAATAAAATTAATATATTGATTGATATATTTATTATGTTATTTTGAGCTTACATTTATCCATAGGTCGATTTGATATTACAAATTGAGTGTTTGAGTTGTTAAACACAGAAAGATTCAATCTGTAATTCGATCTAAAATTATCGTTCACGATCAGTAAATAAATATGGATAATTTATTTTTGATAAGATCGTCACGATTTTATTAAAGTCTATCTTTGACTTTGGTAATAAAATTGAGAATAATTTGGAATGTATTGAGCGGACCACATGAAATTAATTTGTGTCATCGACTGAACAAATTTAATTTCGACGACTATCGTACATGGGGACCTTAATCCCGAGCGGATAATGAACTTCGGTTATTAGCTTGAAGTTCTTTGAGGTGTCAATGAGTGAGATTAAATCGTTGATCAATATCTCGATACTTTGGGAATTAGAGTGAACTAACGAGGAACATATATTCGTAATATGGAATCCGTCACCTTTAAGGTATAATCATGATCTCACTGGTTCTTCTAATGTACAGTTTAATCTGAGCTTAGTAGTTCGACATTGATTGTTGAATTCAATGATGTGATGTGATCACATCGAACTGTCAAATAGAAGATGAGAGTTGAGAATTTGTGAATATTTGAATAAGGGCATTTTGGTCATTTTACTTATTTCGAATATTCGAGTTGATCGACGGGGGTAACATGTAGGATCGATAAGTCGGAGGATATAATTATTGATTGTTGCTTCAGTAATTTCAATTAGACTAAGAGTGCAGTCTTGTTCTTTTAGTGGAATGGAACTTGATTAATAAATTATTTTGACTGATCAAGAGTTGACCGAGTTAAAATTAATTTATTAGAGCTTAGTTTAATTGGGTCAAATCAAGTCCCCTTTGTGGCTCCAATATATAGAGCTAAATAGGCTTATTACCTATTTTGGGCTATGCAGAAATGGGCCTGGGTTATGGTATTAGGGTTGGTAGGGTTTTAGAGTGTAAGTAGATTATAAATAGTCTCATAAGACTGTTTTTCTACATAACCTAAACCTAGAGGCGGGACACACACTAAAGTGTGAAGTGTGTGTTTTCTCCTGACAAAGAAAATCCTAACCCTAGTATAACCTAGAACCAAAGAGGTGACCACACACCGGCATAGCTTCTCTTGGAAAACACTGGAGAAGGCTTGAGGGTTTGGAGCTTTGAAAGTTTAAAGAACAACACGCTACAAGAGTAATTTCTTCAAACCTATGTGTTCTTACAGTTTTATTTAATCCAGTTGAATGCACGAAATAAATCAAATCTTGTGGAGGGATGTTTGATCATCACAGAAAATTAATTTTTGTGATGTCTAAATCCCGGTTTCCAACACTACAAACATCAGTTTTTTGACACACTTGCATTCATATATAACAGCACTTTAGGAAGCTTAATGTATGTCTGGTTTGGGAATGAGAATAGGAGAAGAAAGAGAATGAGTAAACATAGAAGAGGAAAATGAGAGAAGAAAATTTATTTTCAAATTTTGTCTCCACCAAATGGGAATTTTTGTAGGAAATACTTTATCATTTTTGCAAAGGCGTCACTGCAAACTTTCAAACTTAATGCGCGTTAATCCAAGAGAGATTATTTTCATTCACAAAAAGAACCTTGTCAAATTTTCACTCCTGGCATTAAAGAGCTAAAGTGTAGACATATCACACATTGATTGAAAGATAAATAAATATCACCGGTTCATGCGTTCATCGAGGCCTTAAGAATTCACCTCAACAGTTTTCAAATTGATTCGTATAAGCTCCTTGCGACTCTCAAAATTTGGAAGTGGAATATATATTCTCTTTTCCAACCGTCTCCTGCATTCATCAATAGTGAATCAGATTAGGAAACTCTCTACTTAATTCTCTAGGATAAAATCAAACACCAAGGAAGTACACAAAACGAGACACAACCTCAATGCCTCATCTATATCCCAAGGAAAATTTGTGGCAGCAAGAACCATCACTATCTTGCGTGTACCATCTTCATTGGTGGAAGAAACATTGACACCATCTACCTGAACTAGAAGTTCAGATTTCACCCTTCTGGATGATTCATGCTCTCCTGAGGCCCTGAAAAATTGGAGACACTTCGTCTATGATGAGGGGCTTAAATATATATCAACCAACTAACGCATTCCACAATGAACTCTCAGCTTATAGCTTAATAGAATGCTATGAACAGAGCGGAATTGCGAAGATAACTCATATAGCCAATCCCAATTTTATAATTGCAAAGATAATTCATATAGCTGATCCCAATTTTATTGAGAAGAAGGCTAAGTTATACACACACAGATAGATCACAAGGACCCACGGGACTATAATGTAGAATTCTGTAGGCATGGGTATATTTGCAGATGTCTGACTCCATGTGAATTGCATTCTTGCACTCAAACACGTCACATAATGCTGAAATGACTGCACTGAGATCTTAAGTTCACCCAAAATGTTCCTAGGTAAAAGAAGAAAATAGTTGTATCTGCAAAATAAAGAAATTCTTACCCACGAGCATTACAAAGAGAATCGATCTCATCTATGAATATTGTACTAGTAGCACAAGCTTGCGCTAGATCAAACAAGCATCGGACCAATCGTTCACTCTCTCCACGCCATTTTGATGCCAAGGTAGCAGAAGAAACATTGAAAAAAGTTGTGCCACACTCAATAGCAACAGCTTTAGTAAGTAGTGTCTTCCCTGTACCAGGAGGGCCAAACATGAGTACACCTTTCCATGGCCTCCTAATTCCCTGAAGACAAATATGTCTTGTAATTTAACACAATAAACTGACATATACAGCTGTATCGCACTTTTTGTATTCATCTTTTTCTGAATAAGACAACAATAGATCTTCCTCAATTCTCTACTTCATGAAAACCTAGATACTAAATCTCTCTACAGATCAGAAATAAGAAACGAATCAACTAGTACTTCAGCTACAAAGAAAACAGAGTACGTTAAAGATATTCTCCGTTGACATTAGGCATGCATTGTTACAAATAAGAGATTTCACCATTTACATCACAACTAAGTAGCTACATATAAACTTTTTTTCATTACTAGCATAACGATTTAAATATCTTGATAAATGCTGCATGATTGTCAATATATTTGGGGGGACATGGGGGATTCATCAAGATTTATGTTACAGTCTTTTGGCTTCAACTAATTTATACCTGGAAATATTCAGGCATCCACAGTGGAAGAACAACAGCTTCCTCGAGAAGTCTTTTCGCTTCACTCAGCCCAGCCACATCCTCCCATCTCACTCCTAGACTGGTTTCCAAAACATCTCTTTCAAGCATGGCAGCCAAGTCTGAATCAGGCCCCTCATATTGCACCCTTTTTTACTTTCCATCCTCAGCATCACTTTTCTGATAATTCCAACTAAAATCTGTAAGAAGCTCAGAGAAAACCTTTATATCGACTCATAATCAGATTCGAGGGTGGTTTGTGCATAATAGACAAAAAAACAATAAAAGGTGGGAATTGGATCCCCATCAGCAAAGAAGTGGTGACATCACAAAGGATTCCTTGTCTGTTAGATATCTAAGTTTGTAATGAACTTAACACTCATTGCTTCATTGTAATAGGAAAGAGAAAAATTAAAAGAAAACCTTGATTAAGTTTTCCATTAGACCTACCATTGTTGGTGCTGTTGCGATACATTGGCTCGTACTAGGAAAAAGAAAATGGCTGTATTACACAACACATGAAACAATAAATTTTAACATCCCAGAAGGAATATCAAAACAATATCACTTTCATCACATTGAAAATCCGTAGGTGAAACAGAATATTTGAGGAACCTACACCAGAATCTGGGTAGGCGGAAGCTGGAAGCCAATGTGAGTAAGATCTATATCCCTCCACAGGTAACTTAAAACACTTTTACAATGTTCTCTCTCTCTTCACGTGAACAAAGCTAGATTTTTCTGAAAGATTATAGACATGCCTACAGCATATTGAGTTTCTAACTTTTCTAGTGAAATTATTATTATTAAAAACTATTGAAATCCAAGAAAGGAAATAGAGAACTTAAAAAGAATCAACACAGTTACACAAGTAACAGCTGGAGAACTTTGCTATCTTGGCAAAGGTGTCTGTATTTTTTTTATTTTTTATTTTTATTTTTGGTCTATTGAAATAGGAGACATTAAATTAGAATTGGAAGTCGGAACTGACATATGGCACAGACGTAGAACCCAATAACAGCATAGCTGATCTCCAAGCACCATCTCTCGAAGAGGCTGACTTTGACACTATGTACTAGTCAGATTTATGTTGGGAATTGAGATCAATTCATTTATTACCAACAAAATCTTTGTTCAAAAAAATATAAAAAGATAAAGAAAAGTGTAAGATTTGAAAATTTGTTTAATTTTAGTTGACTTAGATGCCTTCCAAATTTCGACTACCAAAATATCCAAGATTAAGAAACTTGTAATTTTAGTTGGCCTAGAAGTCTTTCCTTTCAATAATTGATGCATCTTTTGATTTTGACAGATTTTGAGAAAATATTCCAACAATTTATAACACCTCGTCAATTAGGGACACCTTGGTAATAAAGATGTATTTAAAGAAAATTTAAAGAAACGATTTAAATGTTTCAATAATCATTGAACTTTTAATTGCGTCTTCGATTACTCACTGAACTTTCAAATGTTGTTGTCTGTCTACTCACTGAACTTTGAAAAGTTACGCTCCGTTAATCACTCATTACAATTCCGTAACTACCAATTGACGGAGATATATACGTGGCTGACGGAATACCCACGTGGCAAGAGTTAAATGTTTCAATAATCACTGAACTTTTATTCGCGTTTTCGATCACTCACTTAACTTTCAAATGTTGATGCGTGCTCACTGAACTTTAGAAAGTAATGATTTGTTAATGATTCATCATGATTTCGTAACTACCAATGGACGAAAGCGCACACGTAATGACAAAACACCTACGTGGCACACATTTAAAGATAAATTCTGTCAACCAATTGAAATTGTTCATCCATGTCATCAAAGTAATTTTTCAAAATACGATTTATACATGAGAAACATATATTTTTTTCTCTAAATTGAAATCTTTTAAAGTCTATTCCCTCTCCCAAACCATATATATGCTTGCAATACAGATTTTTGGTTGCTAAGAAAAATCAAATAAAGTAAAAATGTAAGTGTATATAACGTAAGTGTATATTTGTTTTATTTTCATTATTTTTCAATCGTTCAAGACTGTTTAATAAAGAGAACAAGTTCATCAAGATTTACATTAAAACTAATCCAAGTACAACATTATGGTTAAAAATTTGGAGAAAATAATGTTAAACATTGAAGAATACTGCATTATAGGTTCTTTAATTTTTAAATTTTTTTTTTAAGATTCTTGTTTTATATGTTCTGAGCACGCAAGTGGACCATTTTAAATTTGGATTGATTTTACTAACGAAAGTTACCTTAAAATTTCAATACGATTATTGAAGTTAAAAAATTATCGTGTTGGACACTTAAGTTAAGTATATAATCATTTCTTAAAACGATCACTCTCTCAAGTTTTCAACTTGAAATTGTGACGTGACATACAATATACTTTTATTTATTGTATGATAGTCTATGTACTTTATATAATATTTACTTTAGTCTTTATATTTTTAATTATTATTCAATTAAATCTTCTAGAAATTGCATATTAGGTCTTTGATTTTTTACACCTTTACATTTTGGTCCTCAATTTTCATTATCTTTCAATAAAGTCTTCTAAAAATTGTATTTTAGGTTCTTCAACTTTTTACATTTTCAAACTTTGGTCCCCAAATCCTCGATTTTAGCAGCCAAAATAAGTGCACTTTTAATTAAATTCTTAACTTTACACTTGAATTTTCACCTAAACGAACAAAATAACATAATTAAAAAATAAACTACTTGATAGAACTCACAAATGTTCCATTATAGTAGTCAAAATAAGTGTAAAACCCGCATTTATCACTTAAAGTTGATAAAAATAGACATAAATATATTTCATTGAAAACTTCAAGTGATAAGTGCGAGTTTTGCACATGGACATTTGTGAGTTTTGTCAAGTACTTTATTATTTAATTATGTTATTTTGTTTTTAGGTGGAAATTTGAGTATAAAATCAAGAATTTAACTGAAAGTGCACTTATTTTGACCACTAAAATCAAGGATTTGGAGGACCAAAGTTTGAATATGTAAAAAGTTGAAGGACCTAATATGCAATTTTTAGAGGACTTAACTGAAAGATAATTGAAACTTTGGAGACCAAAGTGTAAAAATTTAAAAAGATTAAAGACTTAAGATATAATTTTTAGAGGACTTAATTGAAAGATAATTAAAAATATAAAGAATGAAGTAAATATTATATAAAATACAGAGACTACCATACAATAAATAACGATCTATTGCATGCCACATCTTCATGTCACGTCACCATTTCATGTTAAAAATTTAAAGAATTGAACGTTTGAGAAATGATTACATATTTATTGACCAACTGTAATTTTTAAATTTTAGTGATTGTTTTAAAATTTTAAAATAACGTTAGTGACCGTTTGTGAAATTAACTCTTTTAAATTTTTTTGGATAGGTCTCTCTGTAATAATATTTTTTGTACTCATCGTCGGTTTAAATGCAAAGTTGTCAATTGTCATTAGTCTCTTCATTGTATCTTCAAGCTTTTTGTTGAGATTTTTGTCATGTGAAAGTGTAATAGCCATTTTGAATATTTGAGAATATTGATTGTTTCAAGTTTTACTATTACAACAAACAAAAATATTTAGTTCGAGTCTTGTTGTTACTCATTTATATAAATCATGTACGTGTGCATGTTTGACAATGTTGGAATTATTTTTTAAGTACTTAGTAAGTTATAGATCATACGAAATATATTGATAAAAAATATGTTTGATGAATTTGACCAACTTAAATTGACAGATTCAATTATAATTAGTGGATCATATAGAAAGTGTTGATAAAATGAGTAAATTCTACAGAATGTATAAATAAAATTTATGTTTGACAAATTTATAAACACTCTCAAACATACAAAGTTTAGCAGCCTTTAGCTGATCATTTTTAGGTTTTTTTTTGTTTATCTTTTCATATTTTGTGGTCATGATATTTTGCAACTTCTTTTGTGATTTTTTTGTTGCCTCTAATGTTGTTTAGTTGTAAAGAAACATCGATTTTTTTTTTTTTTTTGTTATTTCTTGTTTTTAAGAAGTGCCACAAGGACGATTAAACGCATGTTCTTATACTTGTTTATTACCACCGATCACTACACTCTTGCAAATTTATAACATTCTATAAAAAGGAAGAAATAGAGAAATATGGAACAAAGATTCCAAGAGAGCAAGTCTTAGTAGGGATGGCAATGGGGGCGAGTCCAGGCGGGTCGGCCCATGAAATTTTTTTGCCGTCTGTCTGCGACCGACCATGGTGTGCAGGCGGGCGGGATGGGAAGGGGCTAATGTTGGACCCGCTAACCGCCCATGAATTTTTATTTTTTGGTTAAACCGAAAATAATTAAAAAATATATATGCAATTTTTTAAATATTTGTACCAAACAAAAATAAAAATTTATAAGATTGGGTTGTGGTGTAGTGGTTAAGGTTAGTAGTTTATAAGTTTTAACTTAGAGTTCGATTCTTCTTTAGTCCATTTTAGTGAAAATCATAATTTCTATTATATTTTATGATTCAAAAAAAAAAAAAAAAAAAAAATTTTAGGGACGGGTCGCGGGCATGGGCGGGGCGGGGCGGGGTTGCCCTGGACCCACCCCGGACCCGGCCCGGGGCAAAAAAATCTGCCCCAAACCCGCCCCTATTGCTTCGCGAGGCGGGGGGCGAGACGGGTTGGTCACGGATTTTTTGTCATCCCTAAGTCCTAGTTAAAATGTGCCACTAATTATTTGCCATCCCTTAAAGAAAAAAATCTATTTAGTGGCACATGTTAAATGTAGAAAGTCTTTCATTTTTAAGGTCTCTATTTATAAATGTTTGCCATCCGTTAAAGAAAAATATCTAAATTATTAGTTTATAGATTTGTTTTATGTTAGTCACCTAACTTCTATTTCTTTTAATTTAATCATTCAACTTATGCTTTTGGTAAGACAATTTTTTTCGTGCTAAAATACAAAATCTGCATTTTTTATATTAGAAGAGTGTGCCTTCCATAGTTGCAAATGATATGTATAAACATCCATTAGTTAGGTTAAAAATTTTATAAATTTTGGTAGTAATTAAAAAAAGACTTAGAATTCTATCTTAAAAGATTTAAAAAGAATAGTTTGAATTTATTTGTTTCATTTGTGGCATTACTGTTAACACGTCTTCACAAGATGGTGGCACGTTTGAGCATACTAGTTTTGAAATTTGAATGTTCGTTTGAGTTTAATGGTATCTGATATAATATCAAGATTTAGAATTTATTTGAGATAGCTTTTTAGCCATTTTTGACAAATAATTGATGAAATATTTGGTTGAAAGTTAATTAAAGTTGTGGGTCATATGAAATGTATAGTTAAAATTAATTATTAACTTTTGACTCATTTTTTTAGTCGATTTTAATATAGGCCAACCAAGCACTTAGAATTCTATTTTAAAAAGTCAACATTGTTAAGTGGTGTAATTCAATTCTATATATGTTATTTGTTTGTTTTATCTTTAATAGATATGGTATGTTTACCTTGAACGTCCTTAAGAAATAGTCAAATTCAAATAAAAATGTAAGTTAGTTGATGAAATTGAATTGGGACCAACATGAAATAAACTTGTAAATTGAGTGTCCTCCGTTGAAATTTCCCCCGTCTTCCAAAGTGTCGACTCTTCCTAGGCCAACCCAAGCTAATCTATTTAACCGTTATCACATAACTTGGTATCTCCCGCAATTTTAGAGAGAGAAAGCTCTGTAGAGAGAGAGAGACACCGACTATGGCGGCGTTGAATATACTATCCCAGCCCCCCAATCCATGGCAGCTGACGACAGCCTCTACTCCACTTTCTATCAGTAAATATAATATTAATATTAACACAATTTGTCAAAAATATGCTTCGGTATCTAATTCTATATGTAAATGTGGAAGGACAACGGCAACAGCTAAATCGAATCTCTCTTTTATGCCGTCTCAAATGTTTCCTCAGCGTTCGCATTTATCAGGTGAAATACGAAACTTATTAGAGAGCTGAGAGCTTTTCTTTTTCGGACCGGACTGGCCCGACTGGGGGTTAAATTTTGGTTGCTAGTTATGGATATATATTATATATTTTTTTGGATTATTCTGTATTTTTCAGATGCAATTTTATGTTTGAATTAGTCTGAAGTTGCAGTTTGTGACTGTTGAATTTTGATTGTTATTTAACCAAGTGCAATTCATTCTTTTCTTTTCCTTTTTCTTCTCTCTGTTTGATTCTGTAGAAAGTATAACTCATTAGTGAGAAATGGATTATTTTTTGTATTAACTACTATATTTGACTTATTACTGTATTAAGGTTTGATTAATTTGGATGCATTTTTGTTTCTAATGTGTTACACTGTTATTCTCCCTTTTACTGTTGGATTGAACTCTAGCTCCTGCCTGCATCGAAAAGAGAAGACTGAAAACAACTATTTTGAACAAAGCATGGAAGAGAAATCAGTTCTCATTGAATTTTGGTTTTCTCTATGAAATTGGAATCGATGATCTGTGGCAAATTGTGAGTTCTTATGTCAAAGAAGGGAACTTTAAACTCTAGGAATCAGAAACCCTTTAAATCTCCATTCGCAAGCCAGACAAATATTTGAGGCAGGTTAGAGAAGTCCGAAATCTTTTTCTCGTGTACTGTTGAGATGATTGACCTATTAAGTTGTCTATGTCTATATACTCGCGGTGGATTCGACCATATGTTACTATTTAAATTCAATGGCAATTCAAATATGTAGCAGATGAAAAGAAGGTGGATTTGAGAATTTAATTTGAGGAGAATTTGAAGTACAACGGAGATATAATGAGAAAAATCAATTTTGAGAATAATGTAGCAGATGAAGAAGAAGTTGGATTTGAGGATATTGAATTTGAAGAATAGAGGAAATATGATGGAGAAAAATCAATTTTGAGAATGAAGATGAAAATCTTGAAATTATGTGGTAACTTTCCATTCTCTTGGACATGATTTGTTTTCCTTTATATTGTTTATGAGAAGTACTAAAGAGTGAATACCAAATGGTTGTAGATTGTTTAGGAAAGCCTTGAAAGAAATGAAAAATATAAAAACCAAGAATAGACTTGGTAAGACAAACCCAATTTTATGATTCACTGTGCACTTTTAAGCTTAGTCATGGTAATATATTTGAGTTATGACTGTTATGAGTTTTGCTTCATTTATTTTTGCAATTCTTTTGTTGTTTATTTTGTTATACATGATTGGATTCTTGCTCCAAACTAATAATATTAAACATTCTGCTTTGAAGAATGAACAGAGAAATATTTCTGTATTCATTTTTCTTTTTGATATTTAATGATGCTGTCAAGAAGTAGGTAACTATTCTTTGGTCATATGATTCCAGTTCAAAAGAAAAGAATTCATCTACCACAGGTTTATAAGTTTCCTTTATGTTTTTGGTTTGAGTCAAAAACAATCTATATATCTTGTACTGATGGGGATGTGCTGGTTGGAGCCCTTAATTTCATATAGTTTCCAAAAACTTCTGTTGAATTATTTTTTTTTTTCTTTTCTCAAACACCATTATTGTTCATGCAGGCGGTGGATGTTCGTGGATGCAAGACAATTCGGCCTTTTATGATAACGTTGCCTCTAATGGCAGGACACGAGGCCCCTTACATTCAGTTTTTCCTACAACACCCGCACAAGTTTCCTCCGTGAACGACCTTTATGAATTTATATGCAAAGGTCCCCTCGTAAGCAAAACTAACCTTACCCCAGAGAAGGTGTCCGAGTCTATTGACAAATGGTTACTATATGGATCTCAAGTTTGTAGATTATTTCAGCTCAATGAACTGTTTTTAACTGAGCCTCAGAAAGTGCGAATCTACCATTACTACATACCAGTCTTCTTGTGGTGTGAAGAAGAAATTTCTCGTCATAATTCTATGTTTCAAGAAGGAGATGATATACCCCCTTTAGTGGTACATTTATATTGTTCAAATAATTTCTTTATTTCTTATTCTAGCATGTTTGGTTGTGCTTCAAAGTAATTTAAACTCATTTTTCAGGAAGTTCTTTTTCCGAGCATATTGGATAAGTTACTTAATTGAATGGTAAAAATTTCTTTCAAAATAAGTAACTAATTTTCTACTTTGACCAACAAAAAAAATGGGTTTTTTTAAAATTTACTTATAAGTAAACTTTTGAAAGTTTAGCCAAACATCCATCCACGCCATTTAAGTTTTTCTGAAGTTGCTGATGATGGGGGCTATTGCATAGGTAGATTGTAACGACTTTCCCTACAAACATTTTACTCAGGGGCTATTTCGTAGACCGTTAGCATACCTATGTCCACTGGGGTTGTGCCCGAAAGTGATTTCTTTCGCATCCCCAGTGATTCTAATCCTTGACCTCCTCTTGTAAGAAGAACTTATGTTGAATGCTCGTACCAACATTCAACTTAATTGCCTCATAAGATAGAGGTCATGAGTTCGAATCGCATGGGACGCGAAAGAATTCCACGTTGGGTGTAATCCACAGTGAATAGAGTTTGCTAATTGTACACGAAATAGCCCATGAGCGAAAAGCTTGTAGATGAAAGTCCGTGGTCGTTACATAGATAATGTTTTAAGATCCAGAAATAAAATAGAAATTGCCGAAGCTGACATGGTTATTTGTTCATATATTTTTTATGCAGATTGGTTTCAGTGCACCACAAGGTTGTGGAAAAACAACACTTGTCTTTGCACTAGATTTTCTCTTCCGAATGACTGGGAGGTAGAATACCAAATGGTGATAGTTGTTGAAATAAGAGTTATCAGTTGTTTAAATGAAGCCATATATACTGACACATTAAATCTCAGGAATTCTGCAACTATATCCATCGACGATTTTTATCTAACAGCAGAAGATCAGGTAAATACTCAAAGGGCAACCAAGTCTTACCTCGTGTCTATGAATTTCCCGCTGAGATGTATTGTAATATTAATTTCAGGCCAAACTGCGGGATAGCAATCCCGGGAATGCACTTTTGGAGGTATTTTTAAACTTTCTGAACAATTTGAGCATTTCGCTTGAAAAGTTTTTTGATGATAGCAAAGGCATAAATCTTTGACCTCTCAGTTTCGTGGTAATGCTGGAAGCCATGATCTTTCTCTGTCTATTGAGACTCTAACAGCTCTAGGGAAATTGACTAAAGAAGGTGGGCGCGATGGTCATTATTATTTCCATTCTTATTTTTCCAAACCATATTATAGCAGCATAATGAGGTGGACGTGTATTTACATTTAGGTATGAAAATTAAGCTTCCTCGATATGATAAGGTAAGCTACATGATAGCAGACTTATAGATTTCAATCATGTTTGGAATTCGAAGTCCCTAATTTCCTACTTGCAGTCTGCATACAATGGTAGAGGTGACAGGGCTGATCCTTCAACATGGCCAGTAGTTGAAGGACCTCTAACGGTAGGTTGATTTTTCTATTTATTGCTGGAATCAGTTTTTGTTATATTTTTGCTTTCCAACCATCGTGGTTGAATGAGGAAAAATGTGCTAGTTGTGATGCCCGGAACTGTTTGAATGTGGATTCGATTTCAAGTTATAGTTCTACTGCATCATTTCCTATTAAGACAGGACTGAAACATAGGTTTTTGTGATCATCGTTGTTCTTTCCTTTGATCGTTAGGTTGTTCTGTTTGAGGGTTGGATGCTTGGTTTTAAACCCCTTCCGACTGAAGCTGTGAAAGCAGTTGATCTGCAGGTTCAAGTGTCACTTCTTTCTGCAAATTTTCCATTTCTCTATTTCAGTCAAACAAAGGCCATTAAGCTAACTCTAAAACTAAAATTTGCAGCTAGAGACGGTGAATAAAAATTTAGAAGCTTATTATGATGCATGGGACAGGTTTATCAACTCTTGGATAGTAATCAAGATTCAAGATCCCAGTTGTGTCTATCAATGGCGATTGCAGGTTGGTTGTGCTGATGCTATCCTTGTTCTGCTTTTACTGGAGCATGATCGGACTAAGCTTCAAAAAAGATAAAAGTTACTTCTTAACTTTTTCTCTTACTTACTTTTTTACTTCAAAAGTAAAAAAAGTCACCAAAAAAGTAACGTCTATCCAGTTTTCACCAATAGAAGAAGTCATTTATTTAAAAACCTACTTGTTATTTATAAGTGAACTTTTTAAAACTTACTAAAACATGCTGTGTATGTTGTTTCATGCAATAATTATTTGACTAGTCATGTGGGGTATCTTCAGGCAGAAATTGCTATGAGGGCTGATGGGAAGCCTGGAATGTCTGACGAGGAGGTGCATTTAGTATACTTTTGTAGACAGTATGATTAATACTTGCAAGAATCGTGTAATACTATTTGACTCTCAAAATTAAAATATTTCTGTTTCTTGGTCTTGTGATTATAGGTTATGGATTTTGTTTCACGATATTTGCCAGCATACAAGGCCTACCTCCCTACCCTATACTCGAAAGGACCTAATGGTTCAAATCCTGAGCATTTGCTTGTCGTCGAAATTGATGAAGGCAGGAATCCCATCCTTGCCAATTAGGTAAGCATGAATCAGAAGGTCATAGACTCATAGTGAAGCAGGACTTTACTTTTTTGGGTCAAGAGAAGGAATTTACTGTTAAATGCTTGTTTGTTCGTTATTGCATTGACTAATGTTGGAAAGTAAATTCCCAATATTTAGTATAATTGATTCTGTATATATACATACCTTTCATATTCTTGATTTATAGTTGGACTTAGCTTGATCATAGGAGAGATTATAGAGATCTTATTGTATAAATACCTCATTGAGTATCAATGTAATTATTCAATTCCAAACAATTCAATCTTCCATATTTTCATGGTATCAAAGCCGGTTAAAATCCTGACTCCATCTTAGCCGCACTCTACCTTTTCGTGCAGCTTCTTTTCTCTCATCAATCGTAGTGGCTCACGATGAAATTCCAATTACCTCCAACACATCAAAAACAGAAAAATTAAAATTTGTTGGGTCTCTTGCACAAACTTTTGATCTCTTAAACCCCTGCTTCACTCATCATTCAGACCATCCTGGTTTTGTCCTGATCTCTAAAGTTCTCAATGGTGACAACTACTCAGCATGGCGTAGAGCCATGAATTTGGCTTTAAATTCCAAAAACAAATTTGGATTCGCTAATGGCACCATCAAGGCACCTTCGCTGGAAACCCATCCTGAAGAATATGCAACATGGTCATGTTGCAACGATTTGGTACATTCCTGGATCATCAAGACCCTCAATCAAGAAATCGCAGATAGTGTAATCTATTACACTACCGCTCATGAAGTTTGGGAGAATCTCCACGAGCGTTTCTCTCAAAGCAATGCTTTCCGCATCTTTGAGATTCAGTGAGAAATTGCATTTTACCGCCAGGATCAACTCTCAATTTCGGCCTACTATACAAAGCTCAAGAGTTTTTGGGATGGATTGACTTCATATTCAAGTGCGGCATATGAAATGCTGCAAGACCAACACAAATTGATGCAATTCTTAGGATTGAATGAATCTTAAAGTGGTGTTCATGGGCAGATTCTTCTCATAAAACTTTTGCATTCAGTTCAACAAGCTTACGCTTCTGTATGTCAAGAAGAGAAGCAGAGGATGCTCAGTGCTTCGTATACCGTTGTTGAAGAAAACTCAACTGCTACCATGGCTATGCGACACGACGGAAATAAACCTGCTTCTTCGGTAGGAACAGAGAAGTTCGATCACCCAAATGGATCGCAGGTGCCGCATGTTGATCGGCTATCTCAGACGCAGCAGAAATTTGGAGGGCGTCGATCTGAGTCTGAACACAGAAGACCCCAGTGTACGCACTGTGGAGAATTGGGTCATTGGGTCCAGACGTGTTATAAGCTATATGGGTATCCAGCGGGCCATCCAAAGGCAAAAAATAATTCAGGCCCAAGCCAATTCCGTAATAATAAATCTGCTGCCAATCATGTGTCGAAAGGATTTACTGAAGATGAGAGAAAACCAGTTGTTAATATTTCGGAGGCTCAATTGAAGCAGCTTTTATCACTCCTCAACGACAAAAATGAAGGATCTAACTCAAAAGTAAATGCGGTAACCAAAACAGGTTCGTCTAAAGTCGCTTCATGCAATTAGATTATTGACAACAGGGCGACGGATCACATTATTTCATCATCAAAATTATTGTGGAAAGATAAAAATTGCTCATCACCACCCGTATTATTGCCTAGTGGAGAGAGCGAATATTGTTGCAAAAGGGACTTTGTCCCTGAATTCAGTCTATTATCTATATGATATATTGTTTGTGTCTACTTTCAAAGTTTATTTGATGTTAGATAGTCGTTTGACAAGAGGTCTAAATTGTTCAATGACTTTTTTCCCTTATTGGTGCATTTTGCTCGATCTGGCTACAAGAAGACGATTGGTTTGGGTAAGCAGTGTGATAGGTTATACTATTTGGTGGCTCTAGCGACAGAGAAAACAGTAACCAAACCTACCTCATCTACACATAGCCGATCAACCTACAATCACACCACAACTTCCACGGATCATTGGCATAGCGGATTAGGCCATGTATCATCTTCTCGTCTAGATTTCATCGCTAAGAATTTTTTACATATTTCAGTTTGTTCCAATAATGCTTGGCCAGTTTGTCCTTGGGCTACGCAAAGTCGTTTGCCATTTAGTACTAGTTCAATTTCTTCAGAAAAACTATTTGACATTATTCATTGTGATATTTGGGGTCGTTATAAACATCCTACACTTTCTGGTGCTCATTACTTTCTTACTATTATTGATGATAATTCTCGTTACACATGGATTTTTCTAATGAGACATAAAGATGAAACACTATCAATTTTAAAGCGATTCTTTATCTTTGCTTTCACTCAATTTGCATGTCGTATTAAGATCTTTCGTAGTGATAATGGTGGAGAATTTCTTTCGCTCTGTTCATTTTTTGCTGAAAATTGTGTCGTTTTCCAACATTCATGCATTTACACACCTCAACAAAATAGGGTTGTGGAACGTAAACACCGCCACATTTTGCAAGTTGCTCGAGCTTTAAAATTTCACGCTCAACTACCTACCTAATTTTGGGGGGAGTGTGCTCTTACCACAGTTCACATCATTAATCGATTACCTACACCTGTTCTCTTATTCAAAACTCCATTCGAACGCCTCTTTTCAAACCGCCTCATTTCCATCATCTTCGAGTATTTGGGTGCTTAGCTTACGCTGCTAATGTCCATGTTTCTCATAAATTTGATCATTGAGCCATGCCTTGCATCTTCATAGGTTACCCAGTTGGTCAAAAAGCTTACAAATTGTTTGATTTGTCAACAAAAAAATTCTTCACTAGTAGAGATGTGCGTTTCACGAAAACATACTACCTTATGCATCTCTAAAGCCCACCTTGTCTATTTCACCTGCGGCCCAATCCAATGCTCCACTTTCCTCACTTATTTTCAACCCAAGCCCACATATTGACCACACTTTTGAGCCAATCTCTTTTTCCCCTCCACAGACAACCACGTCTTTACCCAACCACCTTCACACTGCAACACAGGAAATATCATCTCCAACCCCAATTAGCCCCGTACCTTCTCCTTTGTCCGATATAGCAACACAGGAAATATCCTCTCCAACCCCAATCAGCCCCGTACATTCTCATTTCTCTGATATAGCACCAGCACTGCCATCCTCTCCGGCACCAGCATCACCTATCTCCCCATCCGAACCAAACACACCGCTCTCTCCATTCGAACCAAAACCACCCTCGCCACCATGACCCAGCTCCCCTCCGTTGCTTGAGCAGGCCTCTCCACCGGCCCTCCCAAGCGGCTTCAATACTATGTATGTTCACAGGTCACGCTTGCTTCACAAGTTTCATCGTCTTCCTTGTTGCCTGGTCCTATCAAAGGCACTCGTTACCCGCTTGCCAATTATGTCTCTTTTCATTGGCACACACTAGAGCTCCAGTCTTTTATTGCTCAAGTTAATCGGGTAATTGAATCACAAACCTATTCGGATGCTGTCTTACATCCTGAACGGCAGCAAGCAATGCAATCCGAATTGCAAGCTCTTCAAGAAAATGGAACTTGGTCTCTCACTCTTCTTCCGCCTGACAAGAAACCGATTGGCTGCTGATGGGTTTATAAAGTCAAACATAAGGCCGATGGTTCAGTTGAAAGGTATAAGGCACGATTAGTGACAAAAGGGTTCACTCAGTTGGAGGGCGTTGATTATCAAAACACTTTTTTTCCCACGGCAAAAATCATTTCTATTCGTTGCTTGCTTGCTATGGCCACTGCTCGGGGATGGTCTCTCCATCAAGTTGACGTGAACAATGTCTTCCTTCATGGCAACCTTCATGAAAAGATTTATTTGTCTCTACCGCCAGGAATTCGGAGACAGGGAGAGGAAAACTTGGTTTGTCGGCTACATAAATCTTTGTACGGCTTGAAACAGCATCGCGCAATGGTTCGCCAAATTCTCCGAGTTCTCTCGTCATTTGGTTTTATGCGATCTTGGTGATTATTCTCTTCACCAAGAAAGAAGGCAACTCCTTCATTGCCTCTTAATTTATGTCGATGATATTTTAATTACTGGAAATGATCCTATCAGTATTCTTTTGCACTTAAGAAGTTTTTGCATAGCATTTTTCGCCTTAAAGACCTCGGTAAATTGAAATATTTTTTGGGTATTAAGATTTCCACGTCTAAAATCGAGAATTATGTGTTCCCAACGCAATTATGCACTAGAGATTATCAAGGATGCAGGGCTGTTGGGTGCAGCCCCGGTTGATACTCTAATGGAGAGAGGTTTGAAATTGTCAGGCAATAGTGATCTACTCAAAGATCCAGGGCGTTGTAGAAGATTAGTCAGTCGTCTAATATATCTCACTGTTTCAAGGCCGATATCACCTACGATGTCCATGTCTTGAATAGGTTTATGCACCAACCTCGGAAAGATCATATGGAGGCAGCTACTCGAGTTGTCTGCTATTTGAAAGGTGCACCTGGCCAGGGCTTATTTTTCTCTTCAAACAATGAATTAAAATTACGAGCCTAGTATGATTCGGATTGGGCAAACTATCCACTCATTAGAAGATCTACTACTGGTTACTGTGTCTTTCTTGGACCTTGATTGATATCTTCGAGATCAAAATGGCAGAAAACAGTGTCCTTATCCTCAGCCGAAGCCGAATATTGTGCAATGACCGGAGCTTGTTGTGAGCTAACATGGCTTAGGTATCTATTAAGAGACTTGGGATTTGTTCATCATCAACCTACCTAATTGTATTGTGACAATAAAGCCGCTTTACACATAGTATCCAATCCAGTCTTTCACTAGCGAACTAGACATATTGAGATGGATTGTCACTATATTAAGGACAAAATTCAAGAAAATTCTGTAGTTGCAAAATATGTCAGCTCTGCGCATCAATTGACCGACGTCCAGACCAAACCTTTGGGGAAAGAAACCTTTGTTCCTATGGTTCTCAAGTTGGGAGTACAAGACATTCACTCTCCAACTTGAGGGAGAGTGTTGGAAAGTAAATTCCCTATATTTGGTATAATTGATTCTGTATATATACATAGCTTTCATATTCCTGATTTATAGTTGAACTTTGCTTGATTATAGGAGAGATTATAGAGATCTTATTGTATAAATACCTCATAGAGTATCAATGTAATTATTCAATTGCAAACAATTCAATCTTTCATAATTTCAACTAATGTAATTTGATTCTGCGAATTTTGCTTTTTGCATTGACATAGTTATTATCATGTAAAAGATGTTAAGATTCTAAGGTAGTAATGCCTATTTCACTTTCACTTGACCACCTTAGTGAAAATGAAGGCATCACAATATTTTTATGGCATTTAGTAACGGTGAAGAAAAAGAAGCTAAAATCTCGTTCGTTGTATCATCCAGTCTTGTGTAGTACTCGGGACCAAAAAGGACCTTATTGTATTGACAACTGAAGAAGACAAAAGAAGTGATAATATTCTTGGAGACAGATTTTGTTAAAATTGTTCATTCTCCTGGGCAGGGCAGAGCTATAAAATAAGACTCCTATAATTCATATTTCATGTTTATATTTTTCTTTAATTGTACAGAGAGCAGAAACTTTTCCAACCAACAAATCTAGAGCTGGAGACTTCCCCATGTAACGAAATTAGGCGCAGGTACTGCAGCAAACGTCCAAACAGCACTCGCAAGTCTCGAAGCAACAAAAGCAGCAACACAAGGCGAACAAACTGCATCAAAGTAAGTATAAAAATATTTTTAAAAATCGAGAGAAAAAATTACTGCACAGTTACTTCCTGCAATTTACAAATCTTGTTCGGACCAAGCATAGAGGCAGGCTTTCTCCTCATGTCGTCGTTTCACATGATCTGCATATGAAATCACTTGGTATGTTGGTGCATCCATGATTTTCTGTTTTTTTTTTTTCTGTGTTTATTGAAATGCAGATACAAGTGCCATTGCTGTTTAATATTAATAGTGTTTGCAGTGATGTGATTTTGCTTCTTGGCCAATGATTCTTTAGTCTTCGGTATATTTCACACATTACACTGTTAGGATTAATGTTATATTTATGAACATCTTTATCTCTGATTTTTCTGAATTAATTAGAGGAAAATATAGCAAATAGCAATTATATCACTTACCCAGAAAATATCTCTATCTGATAGTTTAAAAAATTATGTCTAATACAAGTCTTTTTCCAGCAATAATAATATAAATATTAAGAAAACTAGAAAAGCGATCTTGTACAATATTTGGTAAGGTATTCGATGGTACTAGATAGTATTGAGGAAGAAAATAAGTTAAAAAGTGTTAACGGGTCCTAACAAGAAGTACGATGGTTTAATATACATAAAAACTTGTTGGATCGTAGACATCGATATGAATAATTTTGTGACAGCCATCATTCTAAAAACTTATTTAAGATCAATTACCGAGAGAAAATGAAGCAAATTCAAAACAAAAATTTAATTGTAATGTTCTGCTAAACTAATAAATATCATCTGCTGTTCAAAATCAAAAAAGATGCTTAAACTTTTGTTCGAGTTTGATTATACTTTTGTCTTGTTTCGTAAGAGAGAAGAAGTTTAAATCTTATCTACTATAGTGTTCAATATCATCTACTAGCATATACCATTTATCTATAGTGGGATTCAACTGTAGGACTACAATTTAAATTCAACAATTGATTTTGCAAAAGAGAGAAGAAGATAGAGTTGATGAAAGTAGATTTGAGAATATGAGTTCTTGATATTTGATTTTGATGAAGACAGACGTATATGTTTTTTTGTATGAATAGAACCCTACGGTTGTTGAATATTGCGTACGAAATATACATTTTAGGAATAGTTTATAATTTCAATATTCTTTTGTATAAATTTTATATGTACATTGATTAGCTAATAAAATTACTAATTACTTAAAGAAACCCATTTGATAATATAAAAAGGTGAAAGAGATTCATTAAAAGGTCGCAATTTTATTCAAATTATATTCTTGAACGTGCCAAGTTATTTTAATGAATTGGAAAATAAACTCACAAAGAGATGTGTGAATTATATTGGGTTTCAATAATATGAAACCCTTTTAAGTGCAAAGTGCATGTTTGATTATGCTTTTTTAAATTTATAAGTTGGTCAAATATTATTTTTATCTACCTACTTTGTAAGATCTACAATTTATAATCTACAAATTTTTTTACCAAACATACGCTAAATGCAGTAGCAACAAACATTGTCCAAACAACATTCACAAGTCTCAGCGCAGCAGCAGCAGCAGCAAGAACACAATGCAAACAACCTATTCCACAACACCAGGTGTCCAATCAAATAATTTAAGACTGCGAGCACATTTCAAGTGAAATGATTTAAAATTTTAATGTAAATTATTTTTGTAGTGTGTGAATTTCATAACTAGACCAAGCACGGCCCATGACTTACCTATATCGGTTGTGATACGAGCCATGTTGGGTTGTGCCACACCAATCCACTTTGCGCGTTCATGTGATTAAGTGAATCTTCAATGCAATGGTGAATTATTTAAAAAATTGTGTCACATAAATAAAATAGACAGTCTCCAATTAGCTATTCTTTTTCAATAAAGACATTGACTTGAATAAGTTTAAGAGTTTTGACTAAAAAGTGTTTTTAAGTATGATATTTTTTTAAAATAAGATACAGTAGAACTCCTATAAAATAATATTTTTTGGTACTATGAAAAATTATTATTTTAGAGAATTAAATAAATAATTTATTAATTTATTGATCAATACAAAGTAATTTTTGGTTTACAGAAATGTGTTGAATGTCGAGTAACTTTTAAATTATCTTAATAAAAATCATACAGTAATGAATCTCTCACTGGTGAATGTATTGAATACCCCCGGCTACTGATCACGATCACAATTCATATGATAGTTATGCATTTACCAATTGTTTCTCCAAAATATATGTTTCAAGTAATTGTAATTTTAAAGAATTACCATCGATAAAATGAAAAAAGTATTACTAATAAATGGGGTGTATGCATTGCAATAAAATAGAGATGAGATTGAGTTCGATTTGAATATAAAGAAAAAGCACAGAACTTTGAATGCATGAGATAGAATTAAACTAAGAAAATAAAAATTGTCAAATAAAAAATTCTTTATTATGTTGTATGAGATTTTATGTGTTTAATCAATCACTTATAATTTTATATATTCATTGGGCATTAAATAAAATTACTATCTTAAATATTTAGCGAGATTATTAATTTAGTGTCGAAGTTATTACTATCTTACAAGCTCGAGTTAGAACTTGAATTTTTTTTAATTTAAATGAGATTGTTAATTTATCGATAGAAGTTTTACTATGACGGTCCATTTAACATTTTAGCAAAAATGAATTTGATGTAATTGTGTCAGAGGCCTCTTGACTAGGCAGGTTGTAAATCGAGAAATGTGCACGAGTGGCAGGGACCTGAGGGAGAGAGCCAATGCAGGCTAACCCCAGGACAGACTCCTACAATATTTCAATGAAAATCTTTCCACACGAAAATCAAACCTGCGTTGTCGGAGAATTTCTTCCCACGTCACCTTAGACCTTACCAACTGGGACGATAGGCATCCATCTTTAGATACCTCGGAATTGTCACTAGTTTGATGCACATAGCTACAGTGCGCAGCCATGAATATTTTATTTGGGGGTCAAAAAATTTGTTGCCACAATATATCTTTTAGATTGAAAAAATGTTAAATAGCAAATTAAATAAAATGAGCTAAAGATGACTCTACAAAATGAATTTAATAATTTTATTTTTATCTTTTAATTCTTATTTTGATGTTACTTCTTTCGATTTATATTCGGACTATGTTTTTCACTCGTCATAATAATTTTTTGATATCGTTTCAAAATATTCAAGGCAAACTTTACAATGTATCTTTTGGATTGAATATTATTAAACAGTGAATTCAAAATAACAAGTCAAATATTACTATTTGGATGTATATGAATATTCGATTTTTAACTTTTAATTAACATCACATCTTTCAGCTTATTTTTGAATTATATTTTATCACTCGTCGAAATAAGTTCTTGGTACCATTTGGAAGCATCCACAACAAACTTCGTAACACATTTTTTGAATTAAAAAACTATTAAACGAAAATTCAAAATAACAAGTCAAAGATGGCTACTAGAAATTGATTTAATAATCCGATTTTTTTACTTTTAATTTCTATTTTGGCATAATCTCTTTCAACTTATTTTCATGCTATGTTTCTTCACTCGTCAGTGTCGGTTACTAGTATCGTTTTGAAGTATCGTGACAAACTTCGCAACACATCTTTTGAAGAAAAAAAAAATTGTTAAATAACGAGTTCAAAATAATAAGCTAAAGATAACGACTAAAATTTGATTTAATATTCCAATTTCATTTTTATTTTTACACGTCAATTTAAATAAAATTATATACTTAACGTTAATTTGATTCGTCTAATCCGTATAATTAAATATAAAAACATTGGTTAATTTCACCGACGGTCACTAAAGTTTCAGCGAAATTACAAAACAATAACTAAAATTGCAAAGTTTCAGTGCCGGTCATTGAAGTATACTAATGTATTCACCAACGGTCACTGAAGTATAAGTCAGTGACCGGCACTGAAAAGCGTTTGTTATGTAATTTTGCTGAAACTCCAGTGACTGTCAGAAATTAATCCATAAAAATATTAAGAAATTTTGAGGTATTACAACAAATTCTTATGTAATTTTTAATTAAAAAAATGAAAATAGAGTAAAAAATAAATAATTTCAGAATTTTGGACCCCCCCCCCCCTCCTCGGGGGGCACCCTTGGGCTCCTTGGCTCCGCCAGTGCATACTACTTTACATCAAGTCATCAACTATGTTGTGAAAATAAAAGGGTCTAAAATATATTAAATATGAAAAAGGCATATTAAGATTAAAAAAAAAACAAATCATATCCCAATTGAAGTCTAATTATGTTGGAGATAAGACTTCATCTATAATGGGATCAAACCCAGGAAAAAAAAAAAAAAAAAAAAAAAAACATAAATCTTCATCAGGAAAGAGTTACGAACCAAGCATAGAGGCATCCCTTCTCTTGACGACGTTTTTGGACGTGATCTGAGCAAGACATGTTTTGATATTCCGGTGCTGGTTGCATTTTCACTTCTTCGAGATTTTCTCTTTGTTCAGAAACTTGAAGGCCAAAATACTTTCATCTATTATGATTTAAAGCATTGAGAAGAAAAATGTTTATTTATAAGACCTTATTTAATAAACAGTTATTAGTTGGCTGCAGCTCTACCCACAATATAGCACCTCACACGTTTATTTGGACCAACTTTTGGTCTTCTAACTGTAACAATATGTATTTGTGATGCGTAGGCGACTCAAATTTTTTAATTTTATCCTGACGATATGAGGATCGTAATCGGGATTTATCGTTAAACGGACATAGGAACTAATTTTTATTATTATATGTTTTCGGAAGCGTCTCGACGGCGGACAAGACCTAAATCGCTAAAGCGATTATCGATGGTGGATTTTAGCCTTACGAGGTCGCTTTTAGATAGTTTAAAATAGCTTTCTTTAAGTTTCATGTCTATTTTTGTCTTTTTGCATTTTATTTATCAATTAGGGTTTTATTTCAACTAGAAGTTTAGTATTTAAGAGTCTTTTATTATTGGATCAAGCGGTTGTTTTGAAGAAGAATATTATTCTTGGAGTTTTCTCCACAATTAATCAATTTCATTTCGGCGATTCAAGGTGAATCAACGAATTGATTTTGAGTTTTGTTTCATTGTTTACGCTTTACATGTGACTGTTAGTGACTATGGGGAAAGAAACGAGGATAAAGAAAGCAGGTTATGCCTCATTTGACACATGTACTTGCTTCATAAAGTTTTACACGTGTTAGTGACGAATGACACTCCTAATTATTCTACATGTTACACGATAAACATACACCATCTTAGTAACTAACAAAATCCATCAATAACATGATCAATGATAGAGCTCATTTAACAATTGTAGGTTGAGGTCACGCATCGGGATACCATGCCTTTTATATCTATTCTCGTGTGAGAAAGAAATAGATTCAATTACCTTTCTTACCCAAACCAGAGGCCGTTAACTAAAGACTTGAATACTTTTTGGTCATTTTGATATTGTTAAAAACGCAAGATAAGCACACTGACTTATAAGTCATCGAAAGCCGATATAAGGCCTCTATGAGATTACCATAATTTATCACATCTCAAATGATAAAGAGTTCGCATATGTACGACAGTACGAGACCCAAAACAGTGAGATAAACGCCAAAAATGTTGAAAAAGAAAGGAAAAGGGCAGCAAAGCTAGCCCATTGTATAAACGTTCACTTTAGATGCTTTTCCTTTCACATCTGTCACCTAAATGCATTATCAAAAGATACAAGCAAAGTACAAAACCAATAATACAAACGCAATCACATTTCCAACGAATACCGATAACCCCAATCAATGTCCAAAACGAATCAAAGAGAGAGAGAGAGTTTTGGACTGCTTACCAAACTAAATTCTTTATCGAGTAAGATTGGGTTTTTAAAAAATTTATAAGCTGATACTCTCATGTATGCGCACAGGCACATGAGTAGCCACTCCGCTCCTCCGGAAAGCTCCTCCATTTTATTTTACCCTAGATTTGCTAGGTAAATCTATTTGATTATTCAAGAAAGAATTCGCTTTGAAGCGACTATTTCCTAAATACACACGTCGTCAAATATTATTTTTATCTACACATTTCTTAAAGCTACACGCTTATATTAAACTCACCCCCAATAATGATAGCGAAATATAAGAAATGAACACAAAAAACAAAAGGCGATAAAATGGTGTATCTAATTGGGCTGGCATAGCAACACGCTACCAAAACTCTAGTGGCATGTTTAGTATGCTTGACTGCACCACACTAGACGTGTTTAAGAAAAGAACAATCTTGTTTGTTGTCATGTGTAGCGCTGTCGAGTATTGTATAGCTCGGGATGTGTTAAACAAATTCGACTAAGAATTTACATATGCCAACATCGTGTAAAATCTCGATATAGAAGAAATTGCAACAACCTTCTCATATTCAATGAGGCCACCTATAGTAGAAAATAAGCAATCACAAAGGATAACTGAATTACAAAGGAATTGTAGAAAATCGGTAGAACTACGTGCAAAGATCGAGGGAAAAAAATAGCCAAAAGTGTTTGTGTTAATCAACCTACTAAACCATATGGTAGTCCACCTACTTAACTAATAAACAAGACAATTATCTTTAACTCCGATATTCACGATCATACAATGTGACAGTATTGTGATCTTAAAATACATGATAAATGAGCAAACCATGGATCTCGACTACACCTTCAAGCATTCTGAAGTATTGATCCATAAAATTGTTTTGAAAAAAGCACTGAAAACAAACAAATCAATCGTTTTTTCATGACAAATGGAAGAAATAGAACTCACGGGCCAATCTAGTTATTTTATCATAATATTACAATACGATCTCTCAAGAATGATAGACTATACCACATCATACAACACATACAAACTAAACAATATGAATACAACAATGGTAGAGGCATATGCATGTAACCATACATTACCTGCTAAAGAAAATCAACTCAAACAACAAAATGTCCATCGAGCAAACAAATGGGATTAGCTAAATGATATCTCATTTCACCTCGTCCACCTTCTTCTCCACACTCTTCTTGTATTCCTCCAATTCATTCAACCACAAATCCGCAAACTCAAAATCCTTCCACTGCTCGAACCACGGCCCCCCAAGTGTATAATGTATAGCCTTAGGGTATGTGCCGGGATCACCCACAACAATCGCATTATGCCCCACAAGAAAATTCCAAATAAATGGTATTTCCCCAATCTCCTTATCCTCCAACCATTGAAACCTATGCAGGAATGCCCCTGTCTCCTTATTCACCACCTCAGGCGTCAGCACCCGGTTTTTCGGGTGACCACAATTGTACAGAACCATAGATGACCAGTTCTTTCTTGGGTACACAGTCTGAATTGCTCCATCCATTTTGGTGGCTTCTTTAGGCGTGTAATCATGATGCACACACATTATTGCATATTTTTCATCAATCATGTCAAATAATTCCTTAATATCACCTAAATACAAGAAATCACAATCCACAAACATGGCCCAACCATTGTAATTCGCCAAATATGGTGTTAAGAATCTCGAGAAAGAAAACTCAGTGCTCTCTAATTTCCCCCTTTCACGCCAGTAAATGCCCTTTTCGCGCAATTCACATTGCTTAATGGGGAAAATCTCAATTGGGATTGAGGTTCTTTTCAGTATAGAGTAGCGACAAACCTCATAGGCAACATCCTCCCGCGAATCATAACCTATGAAAATCTTGAACAAATTCCCATTCGAATTGAATCCATTTTGGCAATTTCCATTTGCATTTAAATTTGTGCCCTCCGACATAATCTCAGCAAAAAATATTTCCTCCTGCAAGAATCATAAACAAAAGAAAACCCATAAATTAAATTCAAGAAAAAGTAGAATATGCTATGTAATGCAAATAATTGTATGCAAATGTGAAATGTACCTTGATAAAACAGATCCAGGTAGAGCAATGAATGGACGAAAAAAGTGAAGAGAGAATTTGCTTGATGTTGGAGGAAAGGATTCTGGGATTTTTATACCAAAAGAAAGAAGAAAAACGTACGGTCTGCATTCGTTCATTTCCTAATGTCTTTTTTTAATCTTGATTTTAGTGTGGGTGTGGGGATTGAAGTCATTTAGATCACTGATTTTTTGAAGCAAATCATAGATATATCTGGAAAAGATTTCCTTGTGTCGGTGGATGTTAGACATCATATCCTATTACCACTTGCTCTCTCATTTATTAATCAGAAGGTTGAAGAAAAGGTAGCAGTTCCTCCCATACTATTTTATATTTGAAATGATATTTATAACTTGTTTGGTATAGATTATAAATCAGTTTTTCAACTAAAAATAATTTATTTGATCAAAGAAGTACCAACAACGCTACGTCTTTGCTTTGTGAAGGCATATTTTCACCAAATAAACCATTTTTTGTCAAATAAACCATTTTAATTAAATAAATTAGTTTATAAACTATACCAAACGAGCACTTACTTTGAATTACTAGTTAGACAAGCGTGGATTTCCTGTATTTTTGTAATTTATATTGTCAATTTTTTATATTTTCAAAATTTTTATTTTTTAATTGTTAATAATTAAAATGTTAAAGTAACAATTGCAATAAAAATAAAAAGTACATTTATTGATAACATGTTGTATTGTATTGTTCGATATTGATATTTTATTTACATTCATAGAAGTACAATTGCAATCAAATATTAATTTTATATAGTTGTAATACGAATAATAACTTGAATTCAATGAAGAGTTTTTAGTAATTTGAGCTTTGAAGATTGACGAATTATTGATATCAAATTGTATGAAATTTATGATTTAATAATAGAGATCTTTAAGGTTGTATTTTACAAAGAAAAAAAAATAACTGATTAGTTTTCTTTGACATGTTTGTTATTAAAGTGTTATCCAAAAAAAAAAAAAAAACTCATTAGTTTTCTTTAATTTTTATAAAAATAAAAGTATTCAACATATTTGCACATTTTGTAATGATTAGAAATCTACATAAAATTTCTTATAATTAAAACTAAGGATATATTTGTCATAAGGACCAATTTCGCACTAAAATACATAGGTTAAAGACTTGTTTGCTAAAAAATAAACATTAAGAACCAATTCCACACTAAGAGCAAAGGTTATGGACCATTTGCGCCAAGATCCCTATTCTTTATGTGTATGTTCTCTTTTTATTAGACGTGTGATTTGGCGACATACATGAAAACTTCATAAATATAAGTAAGAAACAAAAATTAAATAAGTGTCAATGCTTGTTTATGTTGTGAGAATATTGTTGAGGGACATAAGTAAGATGAGAACAATATTCTATATATATTAATTAAATTAAATTAAATTAAAAATAAAAAAAAAGTTTCAAACGTTAGTTCTAAACTATAGTATGTGTTTGGTGGGGTTTAAAGATTTTGAAGAAAAAAAAATTAGTAAAATACATGGTTGAAAAATTGATAAAAGTTGTATGTCCCACAAAATATATTGTTGAAAACAAATTTGAGAAAAAGAAAAAAAGAACCAAACATGCTTATAATCACTGTAATTTAATGTATTAAAAATAATCTTTTTATCTCCATTACAATTTTGACAACCATGATTTGAATTTTAACATAGTTACAATTTGTCTCATTCATTTTTTTGGGATTGAAACTCATTTCTCATTCCTTTCATCTACATAATGTAAAAATAAAATAAAATTTGAGATCATCTTTTCACCTTCATATTTAATTTAATAGATTAAACGTTTAAAAAAAAAATTAATTGTACATTTAATAAGTTGTTGAAAATTTAATGTATAATAATGATGAACAATAAAAGAGTAATAAATAAAATACTAAAAAATAATTATACATTAATTAATGAATACTAAGAGTGAATATGAAATTTTAAAATTTTTGTAAGGATAAAATAGTCTTAAAAAGTTTATCCATTTTAGAACCTTTTTTATGTAGTATAAATTAGAAATGAGAGGGTAAAACAGTCCAAAAGTATAATATATTAGGGTAAAATAGTCATATTTTTATGATCGTAAATACATATTTAGGAATTACATAATCATCATATGATCATTTGTATTCTGCAGTAAAAAAAAACTGAACATAAGTTGTCCAAAGGCCCCAAACAATCCCTTATTTTGTTCAATAATGTGAAAAATGAAAGGTTTTTGGAATCATTATATGATCCTTTGTATTCCGCAGTGAAAAAAAAAAACTGAAGATAAATTATTCAAAAGTCCCAAACAACTTATTTTGTTCAATAATGGTGGAAAATGAAAGGATTTTGGATTTTTTATTTAGAGCTAGTTTATTTGACCAAAATAGTTTATTTGACAAAAAACAGTTTAATTGACCAAAAATTTTTTCTTTGTAGTATGATATTTTTTACCATTCTTAGTCAAATAAACCGTTTTGATCAAATAAATCAGTTTATAATCCACACCAAACGGGCACTTAATGTAGGAGGGTAAAATAGTCTGGGGAGATGAAAGGGTTTTGAATTTTTTTAATTTAATGTAGTAGGGTAAAATAGTTCAAAGTTGTAATATATGAGGGTAAAATAATTCAAAATTGTTTCTCCCTTTTATAGCGTTTTAGAATTAGTATAGATTACATGTTGCTCAGTGATCTATCTCAAATCATTACTCATTCATCACCCGACTCATTTCCGTCAATAAACCTTAACAGAAAATGACACGTGGTGAGGAAATCGGAGGAAATCTTATGTACATAGATTAAAAAAAAAAAAAAATGGAAAACTGGAACACAAAAATAACGTTTTCTTAGCAATTAGGGTTCAATCGAGATTTTGTGTTTTGTTTATTTTGTATGAAAACGTTATTTCTTTGTTCCATATTTCTTCCTTTTTGAAAATATATATATATGTGTGGTAGATTTTAACAGATTTTTGTATCACATAAAATTCGATCTGTCACGTGGTATTTTCTGTTAAGGTTAATTGACGGAAATGGGTTGGGTGATGGATGAGTAATTGTTTGAGATAGATCAGTGAATAATGAATAATACTTCAAAGTTGGGTAAGTAAGTAGTAATGTTAGATAAAGTTGAGTGATTATTTATTAAATTTATTCAAGTGAAAATAGGCATTGGAGGAGGATAACATTTTCCTGTAACTCCCTTTAACAACTTTTGATATTTTAGAAACATACTGATTAAGAAGAAAATAGATTTATGAACAAAATTTAATCTCTTTTAAATTACACGCATGACTTTCTTGGAATACAATTAAAACTCAACACACTCTCTACTTGCACATATATTTTTGGTTAAATATCTCAATTATCATTGATCGTTTTCAAAATGTTATTGATTACTCATAGGTTGTTTTAGAAGTTAACGAACTTGATTATATGAGAGACAAATTTTTTACATGTGAAATGCTTTCGACATTAGTGTATGACACCACGTCAACAAAATTGCAATTGACGAACATCTTTAAAATGTCGAGTAAAGAAGTGACGAATAGAAAAGGCCAAGGCTTAGTTCAAATGGTAAGAACAAAATCTTCTCCGGCCAGTTGAACTAGGTTCAAGCATCCTTTTAGGGGAGAGCTTGATTCCCATTTTAAATGAAGAAGAAAAAAAAATAATGACGAATAGAATAAAATTTTGATAAATCCAGTCGCAACTAATTTTTTTTTTTTTTTTTTTTTTTGACATTGGAAAATATTTGAAAATTTTACAACTCCAAAAACTTTTCAAATTCAATAGTATCAAAGAAACATTTGAGAAGGATAAGTGACAACAACAATATTTAACCCCAAATTCATCAACCTTTTGTTTTCTTTTTCAAGTGTACGACTAATTCTTGTACGTGTACAAACCCACGCACAAAATGGTTCTAAAATCCGTTTGACGGAAATTATAAATTAGCTTATAAATTAATATTAGTTTATTTGAATTGAAATTGTTGAATTTTTAAATTATTTTAATATAAAATGACAAAATTGTACTTTCTACTTTGAAATGACATTTTGTTGTTTAAAAGTAATATATGTATTTCATGTCAAAATTTTAGTTTGAAATAAATCATTTTTGGTTTATAATTCATGTCAAGCGGGGAAAGTAAAAATTTGTAATTGAGTATCAAAGTCGATTTCTCAAATTATTTTAGTGATAATTTTGCTACATATTTGATTTTATATTAAAATTCTACAATTACTTTTCAACATTTTAAATTCTAAATGTAATATATGTAACTAATGTAACACATATTTTTTTTTGTAAGAAATGTAATAAACATAACAAATATAATATTAAGTATTACAAAAATTAAAATCAGTATTTTTAGAATAATAAAGTGGAAAAATATTTTTTAAATTTTTTTATTTTTTATGGTATGTAGTACAACTATCCCATTATTTTATGCTATAATTGAGTAAAATGAGTTAATTTGAAATGGGCTCATAGAATGAACATGGCTCGTCGAAATTTCAGTCCCATTAATCAAGCCCTAATAAGTCACGTGGGCTTTATGCTGAACTTGATTCATATAATATAGGAATCTATTCTAGATAAATTGCAGTTAGTGTCTTTGATCTTTGATTTTATTTGTACTTGTATCTTTAATATTTAATTTTTGACATTTATCACCTTAATATTTTATATAATTAGCAGCTAATGTCCTTTGTGACCAAAATACCCATCAACATTCTATATAATTTACAACATTTTATGCTATTTGATGCCATATTAAAATATTCACAACATTTACATTTGTTTATTGATATAATATTTGATTGTGAAATATTGTAAATATTGTAATATTTGATGCAATATTATAAATATTTAAACACCATAATTCATTACCACAATGTGATTCCAATCCAGTTAAGTTTCAATAAAATAGTTAATTTTAGTCCACAAATATATTATGGTAATGAATTATGGTGTTTATATTAATGTAACACAATTTATAAATCTTTGAATATTTTAAAATTATATAATTCCAATCCTGCTCGAGTCTTTTCAAAATATTAGTTTTTGGTTCGGTACATTAATGCACGTGGTGTGTTTATAATATTGTATTTTAATCTTTTTCAAGTTGTCGATGTGATAGATTGTATAATTAATAATGTAATGTAGGTAACAAAAATCATTTTTTGTAAACATGAAATTTTACCTTAGACATATCATATTTAAAATTTAATAAGTGTTTCCAATATTTAATATTGAAAATACAAAATTTATTGATAACAATAATACATAGAATAAATTTTATTTGGACTGAATAATACATTTATTTAGACTGGCTAACAATAATAAAGTTAATATGACCTACAAATTTACAATATTTCACAATCAATTATTATATCAATAAACAAATGCAAATGTTGTGAAATATTTTAATATGGCATCAAATAGCATAAAAAGTTGTAATTATATAAAAAGTTGAGGGATATTTTGGTCACAAAGGGCATTAGCTGCTAATTATATAAAAAGTTGAGGTGATGAATGTCAAAAATTAAATATTGATGATACAAGTACAAATGAAGTCAAATATTAAAAACACTCAGCTGCAATTTTTCCATCCATTCTTGTATCATTCAATATCTTGTAATGGGCTTGCTTGTGCTCCCCAATTTTGTAAAATTTCCCCCTTTTTATTTTGAATGGATAAGGGTTTATAACTAGTTTTTGGCTTTTAGCTTAAAAAAAAAATAAAATAAATAAATTGGCTTTTCATAACATTAAAATTAGGAAAATTACCAATAAGTCACTTGCATGTGACTTGTTTCAAATTAGGTTAATTTTTTTTTTTTCAAAATTGTGATTAAATCATAATTTACAGTAATATTTTAAATTAATTTCAAAATCACCATTGTTAACCATATTTTATATCGACACATTCTTCCACCTTCACAAACCTCCTCCACCTCCGATGATAACCTCCGGCGACCTCCGACGAGTGCTTCTTCTACGGCGCAATGTGATTTTTTACTTTCCTATAGTAAAATTTGGTGTTGCAGATATCTTGCGATGGACGTGCGTTCAAAGCAACAAGACTGCCCACTGAGGCAGCTCCGAAGATCTTTGTGGAAAAGATGAAAGTTCCAGATAGCAAGGTAAAGAATATAATATGTGATTCACAGCTTGTGGTAAACTATTTGATACTTTCAGCAATTTTTGCAGTTATGCTATGTCAATTTCAGATTAATGTTTTTTTCTCTATAGGGTGCTGTGAATAGTGGACAAAAAGATAAAAAAAAAAAATTGCAACCATTGAATTTTATCGTGTTTACAAATCAATGGGTGTTATTGTCTGTGAACACAATGGTAATTACATTTCTTTTGATTGTTTTGATTTTAAATTTCAATTGTTGAGTTGGTCAAAAATGTGAGAAAAATGTTATGCTTTAGATTTTCGACTTTAATATTTTCATCCACGTAGTTACTTGGAAACTTTTAACCAGAGTTATTTGATTCCTAATTCGATATTCTTAAATATTCAAAAGAGATTCACAATTCTTTGTTCACTGTGGTTTAATGTTTATTCTACAGAGCACCCCTCATGTGTAGAAAAGTGGTTGGAATGGGGAGGTGGAGCTGATGGAGATGGAGGTTGAAGGAAAAGATCATTGCTTTCACTTATTTGATCCTGATTTGCTATGATTAGTTTTGACCATGATTTGCTTCTATAAATAATAGCTCGATTTTGTATTATAGAAAATATATTGGTATTGTATTATAGAATAAGATCGATACTGTATTAAGTTGGCCACTAGATTATTTTTCTGTATTGTTAATTAGTCATGTGTGTTGTTTGATACTGTATCATACAAAACAGTATCACAAAAAACAGTATCACAATAAAAATGGGCATAGAATTTACATACGTGCTCAGAATTTTTATTATAATATGTTTTCAGAATCGTCTCGACAAGCCAGTCAAGACCAGTAGCCTTCGCCACTATGTACGATATATTTTAGCCGTTTGAAGTCGTCTCTTTAATTTAAAATGACAATCTTTAATTTTTTTTTTATCAAATCAGTATCATACATAGTTTAAAACAGTATCACAAATAAATGTATCTTCTATATTGGTATCATACATGAAAATATGTTAATAAAACAGTATCACATACATAAACTACGATCCAATAAAATAGCAGTATCATAGATTGAAACATTATCATAATAAAACAATATCAAAGATAAAAACATGATATAAATATACCATATCACTTTATTTAAATAAAACAGTATCATATATCTGTTTTAATGGTTGAAGTAATTATATTATTATTAAAATACTCAATTATTAATACAAGACCATTGATATTGTTTACATTCAATTACATTATCATATATTAAAATAGTATTATAGATGTTTTACTAGTTGAAATAATTAAATTGTCCTTAAAATGCTTATTTAGTAGTATAAGACTATTGATACTGTTTGTATTCAATAACATTATCATAAATTAAAACAGTATTATATGTTGAAACATTATCATAATAAAACAATATCAAAGATAAAAGTACGGTGTAAGTGTACCATAACACATTATCTATATAAAACAATATCATAGAGAAAACAATATCATATATAAAATTAAATACAAGATGTTTTAATATTTGAAGTAACGATATTCTTCTTAAAATACTCCATTAATAGTACAAAATCATATGTTTAAACATTGTGATAATAAAACGGTATTAAAGATAAAAGTATGGTATAAATATACTAATGTACATTATTTAAATAAAACAGTATCATAGATAAAACAATATCACAATAAAACAGTATCACAACAAAACATTATCACAATTAACGTTTTTTTTACAATTAAGGATATGTTGGTCTTTTAGCTCTAAAATGTGACTTTAATTAAATTAAGTGTTGATCATATGACTTTAGAGCCCATAGGTACACAAATAGTGACCGACCTTGAATTTATCCTTAAAATTATAAATATTAGTAACTATATTCATGTATTTTCTCTTAGTCGATTATTTATGGTATATTTAGTATGCTAAGTAAAAATAATACTAAATTTGATTTAAAAAAATAAAAGTTATGAGCAGACAAGCCTTTAGAAATATTTTTCATTCTTTAGTCGGAAAGATATGTGGCTATGAAAGAAAAAAAAGAATTAAGTAGAACATAATTGACTCGGTGGTAGAGTTGTGAAAACGCTTCTTTTCCCTATTACTGCTTAAACACGGAAGAATTAAAATTTTAGATCAAAACTAATCATGTCGTAAAAGTTAAAGAAATTTGTTGGATAAAAAATGAAATATATATTAATAAATTAAATTTTAAAAGAATCGATGATTGAACGTTGAGAGAAATATTTTTATTATTGAGTTAATTAATCCAAGTTGATTTCAAGCCCAACAGATACATTTAGGAAGCGATTCTTTGATTCTCAAGTTATTCCAACGTCAACTGAATACACACTTCAAGAAGGAATATTTATATTATTGAGTTCAAAGAGTACAACTTACAATAATATTATACTAAAGAAATTACCAAAATTCATATTGATTACTCGCATACCAACTCAAGTATCAAAGTTACTACGATAGACTTCCACACTTCTTTTCACATGAATAAGCTAGTACCTCAGCTAGCCAACCCAAATTTAACTATCACCAAATACTCGGTGGAATATTTCTAGTTGTCATAACGAGTCGACTCTCTTTGGCGCATCATATTGAACCATGACCTCAATTGCTCACGATCTCTAGGCGAGTGTCTTCGTTTAGATTGATACTCAATAAATTTCTAACTCTCAACGATGACTCAACTCCCGATATATTAATCTATTCTCCTTTTTTTTAAGATAGGACAAGCAAGACAGGTGGAGAGGCAGGCGGGCGGATTTTCACCCCCCACCATGTTGGGAATTTTTTCACCCCTATCCCCGCTTAAGGCGGGACCATTTTTTATAGATCACTTGTAATTATTCACTAGTTCATACTTCTATCAAGTTTTTTTTGTCTGGATAATGATAGTAATAAAAGAACAAAAACTAAAAATAATAAAATGGGGCGTGTCACAAGGCGGGACCATGTTCCAATCCCAGTCCTAAAAATTCATTATGTGGGAAACCTCCACCTCTGTTTCCTGCCCACGAATTGCGTTGAACAGAGTTTTATGTCATTCATACAATTTTTTTTCTTTTCTTGGTGGGTTTTATGGGTCCATAGATCTTCAATTATTAGGTTAGATGCCATGTATGAATTCCCAATCTCTTAGACCCCTATCCTATGACTCCCATATTTTCCCAATCTCAACCTATAACATTGCATAGTGAGTGCTATACATGCCTCCAATAAAATGCATGCGTGCGTGCGTGCACAAAACCGTGTTGACAGCACTTCACTAATGCATGTGGCAACATTTGCCCCCACTTTTAAAAGATGACTTTGATTCTAGAAGTGTCAAAACATTTCACTTTTCATATATGGGAACCAGCTCTGCATTATTAGGACTCTCATCTGACATCACATTGTCCACTTCCATTTTCACTTAACACCACAATTGGTCCACGTCGTATATACACACATACACTTTTCATTTACATTTGTATTTTTACTAAAGTTTAATATTAGTATAGTGTATTTGGTGAAATGGATTGTAGAAGAAGAATAAGTAATTTTGATTATTGTGCGTTCTAATTGTGTCAATTAAAGACTTGAGTTTACAACATACACAACGTGAACAAGATGCATGGTTAGAAAATACGGTAATAAAGGCTTTAGCAAACTATATTATCATCTACGCTTTGATAAAAAAAAATATTTGTCTAATAATATTAATGACGAACATGTTAATTATAACGATATAACATCTTATTCCATTGCTCGTTGAAGACAATTTTTTTTGTTTTTAATAGTAGTGGTGAAATACTTGTAATGACAAATTCAAGACATATATGACTCATAAAAAATTAGTTTTGAGAAACAAAAGATCTAATCAATTAATGTTTCAATAATTAATAATATCCTAAATCCTTCTTGTTATTTTGACCTAAATGAATCAGCATTAGCAAGCTATCATTTAAAAATTTGAGTGCATTAATTAGCACTATTAGTCACTTACATTAAAAAATTATAAACTAATTACAAGTCAAAAAATGGTGTAGGTATCAATCAACTCTTTCATGGGTTTTGTTGGGTTGCTTAATTCTTTTTATATTTTTCACTTTTCACTTTTCACTTTTCACTTTTCACTTTATATATTAAATAATTTTCTTTTGCACTCGTCACCCAACTTCTAGAAAAACTAATTTAGGTACACCTATATGTACTAACATGAATAATATGTTGTTCTTCATAATTGGGTAAGATTCATATATTGTACTGCTAGGGGAAGATATTAATTTAGAATATGTATGTTATTGCATATAAGTATTTATAAGTTGGTCAAATTTTATTTTTATATATGGATCATTTTGTAAAACTCACAATTTTTATCATTTTTTATCCACACATTCCAGTATTATTTCGCTTATATTTTAAAAAAATCTTTACCAAACATACACTTAATATATACAAATAATATTTTTCGCAATAGTCATTTGATATAATACCTGAACATGTGAAAACGAAAGTTCATATTTCGCCATTATCAAATTAACAAAATTTTCACATGTACAAATTAACACAATACACAATGTGGCCGTATGTTAATTATTCATCAATCGAGCTATATATGTTGACACGAGTGATCATTCACTCAACCTTAATCCCTCAATTAAATGTAGTTATAGAGATTAAAAAAAAAAAACCAACAAATAATCATAATATTTTCGATATGTTGCACTAAATACAACTGATAATATTAAAAAAATTATATTAAATATATTTATTATAATTTTAATGTCGGCAACAAATTATATAAACCTCTCTTAATAAATTTTGGAGTTGGTTATGTGACGTCATAAGAACTGACAAGAAAAGGGAGAAATCTAAACCAACAATTAATGTTCAAATATATATCCTTTAATTAATCCCACAAACACCTGAGGTTTAATTAGTGCATGATATAATTTATATTTGTCGCCTTGTTAACGTGTAAACCTCATGCAATTTAATGGCTTAAACTAAGATTAGGTGGAGAAGATTAAGGGCACTACTTTTAACTTTTGTAATCATTTTCCTTTCCTTTCCACTTATATATGGTCATCTCCACTACAAAACTCCCAAAATTATCCCACACATTCTCTCTATCTATACACAAAATTTGGTCGTCTTTTTTCTTGATGCTGCTGCCACAGTATCTTGTGAAACCAGCACAAATGGCTATGTCTTATCTGTTTGCCCTGATATTGGTAATGGATATTATAGTGAGTGGATGGAGATTTAGAGCGGATGGTTTGAGTATGAATTATTACATAATGAATTGTCCATTTGCTGAGGGAATTATAAAGAACACTGTTAATATGGCTTTACAATCTGATCCCACTCTTGCAGCAGGCCTTGTCAGGATGCACTTCCATGACTGCTTTGTAGAGGTTCTCTCCCTCCCTCTCATTTTCTTGCACACAACCACACCAGTTACACACCGCGCACACTATTTTGCGCACAGGCACACCACACACAACAACAACAATCTTAAACTCGTCTAGGAGAATCTTTTTCCATCACTCTATCTCTTCACAGCTATTAACTCTAACCCTCTTATGCCAACATGCGGCATTCAATGCATCACCTCACTAAAAAGGGACACGTGATAAAGTTTTACGCTGTCTATCAACTTATCAACCTATCAGTCTATCACAATCTTCTTCTATTATGTGAACTTGAGACGTGCCACCGAAAAAGAAAAAGAATAGTAGGAGTTACACACTGCACACACAATTACTGAATGCATGGGTTTATGCTAATGTTTATTAATTGTTTTTACTGTTTTGTTGAAGTAGGGATGTGATGGATCAGTACTAATTGACTCTACAGAAAGTAACACAGCAGAAAAAGACTCCCCAGCAAATTTAAGCTTGAGGGGTTATGAAATAATCGATAAAGCCAAGGAAGAAATTGAGAAGCAGTGTCCAGGAATTGTTTCCTGTGCTGATATTATCGCAATGGCTGCAAGGGATGCTATTTTCTTTGTAAGATTTATGCTGTTGGAAGTAATTTATCAGTCACTGAAGTTCTTTTTGTTTTAACTGAATTGCATAATTTATACTTATAATTCAATCAAGTCATTATGTCCGACTTTCGTTAATGGATAAATGGAAAAATGACACCAACGTTGACATGACATAACTAATTTCGGTCTTTTTTGTGTTAGGCTGGAGGTCCAGTGTATGACATACCTAAAGGAAGAAAAGATGGAAGAAGGTCAAAAATAGAAGACACGATCAACCTTCCTTCACCAACCTTGAACAGTTCTGAGCTTATAAGGATGTTTGGGCAGCGTGGTTTTACTGCTCAAGAAATGGTGGCTTTATCTGGTAAATAACTTATAATTTCTATCAAATTCGCCATCATAGTATATGTTGGAAATGTGCGAACAAAAGTCCACATCGATTAAACATAAGGTAGACAAAAGATTAATAAAAAAATGTGTTAACTTAACAGGTTAGCATTTTGAGTGGAACCCCAGCCATCATAGTATATTTTTGAAAAGAGAATGGCTAGTTTCTATAACATTTCAGGTTCCTATTTCTACGGCGTTTTCTATATAACAACTCTTATGTTACCATAAGAAATCTGTCATCACAAGTCTTTCTGTCACGACCTTTTCCCATAAAAGAAAGGGCTTTCTTAAAATTGTTTTTTTGGACTTTGTTGAATCACTACATCTAAAAATTTAGTTGTTAGACAAGTACAATACTTGAATTTAGGGGCACTTCTTGATGTTGTTGATTTGTAGGGGCACACACACTAGGAGTGGCAAGATGTTCATCATTCAAACACAGGTTGAGCAACTTCGACACCACTAATAATGTGGATCCTACATTGGACACACAATTTGCAAAAAAACTATCCAAAACATGCAGCGGAGGGGACAATGCTGAGCAGACCTTTGATTCAACAAGAAACAGTTTTGACAATGATTATTTCTATGCACTTCAGAGAAAAAATGGTGTCCTTTTTTCTGATCAAACTTTGTTTGCAAGTGGATTAACTAGAGGAATTGTGTATGGTTATGCCATGAACCAGGCCATGTTCTTCTTAGATTTCCAACAAGCCATGGTGAAAATGAGTAGGCTTGATGTTAAAGAAGGATCGAAAGGAGAAGTTCGAGATAACTGTCGTCAAATTAACTGATGTGTATGTAGAGGGTCATTTTCGTATATTTACGTAATTTTTTCTCATGAAATATAGTTTGTGAAAGTGATTTATGTGATGTTGTGTTGTTACTTTACCCCAACATTGTTTTAATGAATATGCTTTAACATGTACTTCTTGAGAATCAATTGATTTTATGAACAATTGTTAGTAAAAATAACAAGGGGATGATGAACTCTCGACCCTTTGTCTACATATTCTTGTGGCCAGGTAATCGACTAGTGAATAACATTCTCCCACTCAGACTGCATAATTAAACAATATGTCAAGTCGCAATCCAAATATGTTATGTCTATAATAACTTAATAACCGATTTCAATAATTAACCTATTCAAAGAAAATTCAATAATTCTTGTCTTTTGCCAAACAATCCACAAAAATCTAGTTCGAAATCCATTTTATCCGTGTCTCATATCCACATTCCACAACCCCAAGATTGTATCACAAATTTAAGTGAATGGCGAAGAAAAATCCACAGACATAATAACACTAGAGATTTTGTGCAACGAGACAATATGTCACTAGTTGTATAGTTGAAATACACAAGTCATTAATTTTTCGAGAATTCTTGGTAATCTAGGTGGTTAAAATAAAAAATGAGCTAATTTTTACTCATCAAATGACATCAGTCTACTTTCACTAACCAAACATCTCAATTTAATTTAATTTATACAAATATTCAAAATTTGTCCACAAGCTCCTTTCATTTTTGTAAGAACATCAAATTGAGTAAATTAACTAATTTATTGAATACAACTATAAAATGAGAGGTTAGCAAAAAGTAAATGCCAGGTGACTTATGTTATATTTCATAAGCTGGAATTCAGAGCACAATATTAGAATTTAGAAACCAACACAAGAACTGGGTTAAATTAGTCAAAGTAACAGACATGAACGCAGTGACCTACTCGTAATGAAGTTTAAAATCAGTGACTACTTTGAAATTCGTTAAAAGTTTAATGACTAGGAATGTATTTAACCACACAAGAAGCAAAAAATACGAGAAAACAATAACATCTAATATCTAATTTATACTTTCAGGCATCGATAATTCCATTAATTTATATCCTGTTCTTGTTTTTTGCTAATATATGACGTAAATGATTTCTTTTTATCATATAAAGCCGGCAGAGATGTCTTGAGTTAACAATTTTAAAGTTTCAGAATTTCAAATCGAAATCAAAATTTATTTACATTCAGAAGATAAATTACCAATATAAATCTATTACCTTCAGAAAACAAATTGAGAGGTCTCTGCGGAGGTAAAATTGGCGGCGACGGCGGCAGCACTGGGAATTCAATGGTGTATCGAGGGATGGCCTGGTGGCGCAATCTTTTCTTTGGGCCCTCCTTGTGACAAACGGGGTGGGTTTCCAGTCCACGTCATTACACAGCTATTGACTGGAGTCCGGACTGCCTGCTTAACTTATAAGTCTGTTTTAAAATAAATGATTTTTTTATTAGTGAAAGTTAGTTGGACAATAGTTTTCAAAAGGAGTAATATTTTATTTAAAAGCAATGAAAAAAAGGTCAGTTATGAAGAGTAACTTATAAGTAACTCGAACAATTAATCAATTCTAAGTGGACGGATTTGAATACAATTTCAATTTATAAGATTGAGAATCGAGTCAAACCTTCTAAGACCCTAATTGGAGACTATACATGCTCAAATAGAATTAAACTAGAATGCTGGTTTCGATCTGTTTTATCAATTTCGAATCTTTTTGTACATTCTATTCAACTTTTAAATATCAAAATGTGCTATATATTTTTGTCATTAAAGCGGAGAACTGAACAAATAATTCTCTTTTTTCATTATCAATCGAATCACTATTCGCGACCCTAGATTATATTTTATCATCAATCCATTGAAAAACTCACATCTTTTACTTTCTCGTTCGACCCTCGTATTTTCTACATTGGGATCAAAGTGTCCATTAAAATAACCTATAGTCCACCTACTATCGTAGTACTATTATTCCAATTGTACTAATATCAATCCAATTTATTTCTCTAATTACTACTATTCTAGATATATCACGATAAGGGATGATTTGGACTACAAAATTAAACTTGTGAGATTCATCATCCAAGGGTAACCAAATGTTAAGATAGTAAAGTAAATTGTGTGACAATACACCATAGTGTGATTCATAAAGTGGGAAAAAAAAAAAAAAAAAACTGGAAGTAATAATATATGGGGGGGGGGGGGGTCCGTGAAGAAGACGGGGTGGGAATGAATTACAAATTTACAATTTCACAAATGGCATAAAATTCCGGACCTGAAATGAAGTAACTGAAATAGCAATATGGTTGTTAATTGTTATAGTATTCCCACATAGCAACAAAAAAATCGGATCACATTCCCCTCATGTCTTTACAACACCCCCAATTGCATATACCACGAAAGGTTTCATTCTGTCAGTATCTTACATTCCTTAATTTTAAATTTAATTTATTGATCAACACATAGGTTCGTGATTTTATTTTTTTTTTTTTTATCATGCATTTTCCCCATCTGTTCTGTACTACGCTCAAGTTTGAATGATATTAGTTGTTCTGGTTCAATTTTCTGATATTGCAGGTAAAAAATGGCTCAGATTCTGCTTAATGGGACTCTCCATGTCACGATCCATGAAGTCGATAGGCTGCACAGTGATGGAGGAGGTGGGCACTTCTTCCGCAAGGTATCACTTTGATCTCAAAATTCGCCTCGTTCGCTACCCATTTTTGTTAAACACTAGTGTAGAAAATGTTGGTATTATTTGGCAAACTGCTTTGCAGTGTAATTTTCCTGAATAGATTTGAAAAGATATGGGTGCTTGGCACTATATGTTTTCAAATTGATGCTCTTTTTGAGTGGGGTTCGTTCCATCTTGAGGAATGGTTAAGGTGTTTTCTTTGTTTTTTTATTCCATTGTTGTCGACAACAATGGAATGTTGTTTTTTTTTTGGTTGATGATATGGTGTTTATGAGTGGATCGGTTTTGAGTAGTTTTTAATAGCGGCTTTTAAAACTGGTAAACCCACGCTTGGGAATTTATTATCCAAATGATTCTAAAAGTTTTTTAAAAATTAAATTACATATATACTCATATATTAAAAAATTAAATTTAAATATTTTATATATCAACCTATCATTAAAAATATAAAATTAAATTTATGTTATTATATATATATATTTTGTGTATACATATGTTCTTTATTTTACAAATATTAAGTTTAGAGAAGTTAGAAAATATTTGTTTGAGAGAGGATAAAATTGGAAGAAATTTTGAAGAACAACTAAAAACCACCGATTGGGGTGGGGTGGGGTGGGGTGGGGTGGGGTGGATACAATCCAAATTACACTACACCGTTTTTTACAGTTTAAAAAACGCTAAAAAACGATACTCCAAAAAACTACCAAACACCGATTTTTTCAACCCTTCATAAGCCAGACAATCCAAAATCGGTCAATCACTGGATGAAAAAAAAAAAAAATCTAAAGCAGACCCTAAATGCCATGGAGATATCATCCTTCGACCACTCCAATTTACTATAAGTCTCATAACACCGAGCCCATATCATTTTATTCCCTTTTCCGGAAATTGAATGTAATGCCAATACAAACAACGATCTCAAAAGATTGAATCCCATTTCCACCACTTCAGAAACAGAGGCTCTAAACTCATCACTTTTTTGCATTATGGCTTCTGGAAAATGTGTCAATAACAATATGATACACGATTGTGGGACATTAAGTTCCTTCAAAACCGTAATATTGGGAGCAAGATTCTTACTAAAATCCTCTAGAAATATCTATAATGTTCCCTTCGCAGCAGCAACAACAACCCTTTCATCAGTTAAAAGCATGCTCTTTAGATAATTATAGTTGGGAATAAATTGTTGACATATTTGCACATAATTATTGATTTCTACTTACAATTTTAAGTCGATATTTTTGGAGTAATACGAATTATCAAAAATTTTCATTTCTGGGAATCGTTTTCCCTATTTGTTTAAAAAATTTAAATTTTTATTTTTTTTATATCTCGTTTCAATTACACATAAAACCTTTTATTATATTTTTCATATACGTGCAATGCACGCGCAAAACTAGTATATATATATATATAGTTAGATAGTTAGTTAGAAATGAAATTCGAAATTGATATTCATGTAAAAAAAGAGCAATTTTCTCAATTTTTGTGCAAGTAAATGACCTCGGGGTGGGTCCATTTTTTCCTTTTATGAATGGTAGAGCATAAACACGAAATCTAATTGGGTGTCCTCAAATTTGGTCCATATGAAATTGAAAATCAAATGGCAATGTCCACAATGCCTAAATCAACAGAAGAACTTGTGATCAATCTTCACTTGACAAATGTATTTTGAACTTGTAATACATGGATTACAATGATCCCTCCACACAATTGTTTGCGTCCAATTGGAGAAAGTAAGTGAATATTAGTTGAAAGTACATGGTGTCGTTTTATGTAGATATGATTGGAGTTTAGGACACTTGGCTCATCCACAAGAGGGTTGTTGAGAAATCATGTAGAAGAACCTTCTTGGACATGGCAACCATTTAAAAAAAAACAGTGTATGTGCCCAAGTACTTACACGTGGGGGCCTTATTTGTGGTCTCATTGGATGTCCATCCACCATTGAATTACTCTATCCGTTTTCAAAAAGATGACTTATCCCAAATTATAAGCGCCACTTACTTTATAGAAGGTGTATTAAATTTTTCATTTTCTAACATACCCCTCATTTAATTTACATCATATCAACTCAAAACAAAAGTATTTAAATTTATTAGATTTATGAAATGGTAATATTAAATGAGATGTGTATAGGAAAAGTGTGTGAAAAATTTATAATTTCAATTACATTAAATATGTTTTCTTAATCTATGTAAAAAAGAAATGAAATCTATCTTTGTGGGACAAATGAAATATTATTTACTCCAAGTAATACAATCTAATATTCACGTTTTATCACATGTTTATTATTGTTTAAATTATAATTTTAACTGATTAAATTAGTCAAACATATTTTTTATCTACACATTTCATAAGAATATCTACAATTTTTTTTTATTAAACAATAATGTAGTTTCGAAGCATATAAAAAAAATTAGAGTAAAATTGGTAGATATTTCATTTTAATGTTAATAAATAAATAAATTTCAGGATAAAAATTAACAATTTTAAGGAAAAAATGAAGATATTTAGACTCGTAATCACTTGACAGGTCATTTTGTTGAATGATTAAGACTAAGAAATTTGCTTGCTACTTAAATTATTACAGTCAACAGATTAATAAGTAATAAGTTTGAAAATACCTAACTTTTCCTAATCCACCTCTATCTTCAACATAGAAATCAATAGGTTTTATATGGATTTCGTTTAATTTTGCTTAATTTCATAAAAATTTAATTATTAATTTTAATTCATAACTTTTATTAGTTTTTCAACAACGCATTATATCAAAAAATTGACATCAACTACACATGGAACGGATAGCTAAAGATAGACTTAAAACAAATACAACCTAATTAACAAACAATAGAGTCCAATAAATTCTAATTTTTTGTTTTTCAATTAATGTTTGAAAAACATAATTAGGGTTAAGAAGGTCTGCATTTAAATTTTAAAGAATCAAATTGAATTCAATCTGGAGAGAACGAGAGGATACGACACGATAGCCTCGTGGGCACACTAAAATTTTGACCACCGCCAAACATTGCCAAACTCTGCCGTGCACTGCACTACCATTTACCAAAAAGCAAAATCCAAATCCAAACCCTCCATAGTAATCCAGTCCCACTACTACTCCATTTCTGATTTTCACTTTCTCGAAAAAAAAAAAAAAAAAAAGAGGAGGAAGAGAAAGAGACAAAAGTATACACCAGACATATCCAGACTCTTTACCTCTATAAAAATAATCAAAATCCACCCTTTTAAATAACCTGCACTATTTAATCCCTTTCTTCACAACTACTTCATAACAAACCCCATACATACACACACACAAAGTAGTGCTGCATTTAACCAAGCATTGTGTCTTCCATGTTGAGCTCACAAGGTCTGGTTTTGGCAACTGCCATGGCTGTCTCTGCAGGCACCATAATTGTCTTTGATCTTCTCAGGGAAAAGTATTTCCCTCCTACCCAATTTTCAAGGAATCAACAATCAATTCCTCATAAACAACTTCTCAAGTCTTGTTTATCTTCGGGTATGTCAATCTCGTAATAATATTGTCCAGTCAATCCAGTACTTGTGGTCGAAAATACACTTTTTTTTTTTAAAATACATAATTAATGTGGGTTTTGTTATTGGTATGTAATAGGGAGCAAGAAAAGCCAGAAGAAGAGGGTTCAATTTTCTGTTGATGTTAAAGATTCAAGTGGAAATAATGAAGTGTATAGAAAAACACACAGAAAACATAGAGAAGTTCCTCAATCCACTTCTTGTGGAACTGAAATTCTTGAATTGCAAGGAATGCCTGCAAATCACGTGGCTTTGTACAGTGGAATTCTCAAGGATCGTGTACAGAAAACAGAGTATTCATATTGAGTGGTTTTTGGCAAGAAAAATTGTAAAGAAAAACAAATGGGGTGTGGGTAGTGGGGATCTTGGGCTACACCCAATCCATTGATGGTAAATGTGCAGGAACTTGGCTAGAATCTTCTTTTTTGAATTTTGGGTATGTAAAATTCAGTAGATTTGTGCCCATCAGAAATCATATTGCAGGATGCCCCTCAAGTTTCAAAATTTTGGTTTTTTGGCACTTTGTAAATATTGATTGCATGAAAGATGTCTTCACTTGCCATAGCAAAAAAAATTCACTATCTACTTATGGGCTTGCAGTTATTTCTTGTGAAGTGGTTAATTACATAAGATGAATTTCTGTTTTTTGGTTGAACTAGTTAGTTATGAAGTTCTTTTGAACAATTTTTATGATAGTTTTTTTTTTTTTCCCCATCTAGAAGTATATTTGGTATATAAAGGGAAATAAATAAGACCTTTTCACCAATCATGGTCTAAACCAAGTAAACTGATATCACCAAATTCAAAATATGTAGATTGTGAATTGGGTCAATTACTATATTTTAATCTTTACTTGCCAAATTGGTGTTAGTTATGAACTTGCAAGTTGCAATCACATTATTGTATCAAGTTGGTAATCATTCGTATCATTTAACCTAAACTTCAAAATAAATTTTCTGTTTTCTTTGAAACAAGGGGTATCTTAATTTTTAATCAAAATAAAGTATTTACAAAAAAGGTCATTCTTTTAGTTTTCTTTTACTATTTTATATTGTGTATTTTTTTTATAAGTTCACCATGACGAGTGAAACGTATTATTAAAAATGAAATATTTACAGTACAAAAATAGGGTTAGGTCTGACCTCAAAGAAAAGAGAGAAAAAAAGTTACTTCATCATTTGTGGTCACGTCCAACTTCTGGCCATCTTGTGTGTCGTGAGGTATTTAGCACGCTCATCATCATATTTGATATCACTGTTTGAAGGTAATTTATAGAGTTACCATCCCAATCTCTTGAAACTATAACATTATAGTTAAATCTCATTTAAGTGCATTGTCTTTGTCTTGAACTCGTAACTCTTGATTGTAGCCTTTAAAGCCTTTGTGCTAGATCAGCTCCATGCAGGTGGCAGGCTAGCTTTCTTGTTTGCCAAATAGTCACCAAGTTTCATGCAATCCATGTCGTTTTGTATCTTTTCTCTGACCTTGCCTTTGGTTGTGTGATCACTTCCTCATCGCAAATGTTAATGATCATTTGCGCCATATTTCATAGTAAAAATTCAGAACTTATTAAAGAATTCAAAAATCAGCCGGTCCATCTTAAATTTAACGAATTCACTCTCAAATTTTGGTTTTCTTCCTGTATTTCCGATCAGTTTGGAAGTCACGGCAAGGCAAGGTGGGGTCAAACAAAAATTAAAATATCTCTATTTTCTGTCCAATTTCCTTATTTACTTCTTTATTTTTTTTAAATACGATATAAATTTTAAATCATACAATAAAATAAAAAATAAAATTCGGGATGAATAATTTTGGGTAATTAGCACAAAGCGTCTATAACTTTTAAAGTCATTGTGCAAATCGTCCCTATCTTTAAAATTTTAGTATTTTCACCATCATCTACACCATTTTTGTGCAAAACGTTCTTTTCGTCCATTGTCATCCAAAATCTGTCGTTAACTCTTTTCCACAAACCGAGTTGTAACACAAATAAAGAGTAATTTTGTCCACCTACCTATTTCACTTGTCCTATTTCTTCATCCATGGCGGAGCTCTACCAGCTGGCTTCTTCCATTGATCCAAGAAGTGGCTTTTGCAAAGCTAATTTTCTACATTCTATAGCAAGCGCAAACCAATCCCTTTACCATCAAACGATCCCTTGATGTCACAACCTTCATATCTTCACGATCGCACCGCGGTAAGATCGCGTTCATCAACACTTCCACTGGACATCAGCTCAGCTTTTCCGATGTTTGGAGAGCCGTCACCACCTGTCTTTCCACAGACATGAACATTCATAAAAACGACATCATCCTCCTCGTCTCCCCCAATTCCATGTACTTCCCCATCGTTTGCCTCTTTGTCATGTCCCTCGGTGCCATAATCACCACCACGAATCCTCTAAGCACTTATGGGGAAAAATCACCAAATAAATCTTCGATTCAAAGCCTATCCTCACTTTCACCATACTCTAGCTCCTCCCTAAACTCGCCGATTCAAAACTCTCCATCGTCCTCCTCGACTTCACGATTTCATACTCCAACAAGTTAAAAATTGTAAATACCATATTAGAAATAATGAAAAAAGAACCGAATCAAAGCCAAGTCAAAGAACGAGTAAGTCAAGATGACACAGACAGTCTATCATATTCTTCCGGCACCACTGGAGTGGGCAAAGGGGTTGTCTCATTGCACATAAATTTGATAGCAATGGTTCAAAGTATTGTAAGTCAATTCAAATTAGATGAAGAAAATCAAACTTCCCTCTGTACAGTACCTGTGAAGACTTTTTTTTTGAAAAATAGGTAGGTGAACAAAATTACCCTTCCTATGTGTTACGACTTGTGTTGTGGAAGATAGTTAATGGCAGATTTTGGATGACAATAAACGAAAATGATGTTTTGTGCAAAAAATAGTAGATGTGAATGTGAAAATACCAAAATTTTAAAGATATGAAAGATTTGTATAATAAATTCAAAATATAGTAACTTTTGTGCTAATTATCCAATAATTTTCCCTTCCGTCAAGTCGACTGTCAAGTTGACTGCCGTGTTTTTTAGTTAAGCTACACTTCTTTCCCTTTTTGTCGTCAGTTGAACTAGAGAAGAAGCGTGAAAAAAAAGTTCATCTTATCTGAAAGGCTTTTTCGTTTCAGAAAGGGGATCGATTTCGGAAGGAAAAACCCAAGAGAGAGAAAGAACTGAAAATGCCTTTCCCTCTCAGGTAAAATTTATTTTTTTGTTTATATAATTTAAATACAATTTATATATATAATATAAATGTTTGTGAAATTGCAGGGCGTTTTGAAAACTTGCTAAACCCTTCCTGGAATCGATGTTTATGGTGGGAAATTTTTTACGCTTCGGATCTATTGCAGCTTGGATTTTTCGTATCATTGCGTGCATGGGGTATGTATACATCTCCGATGTCAAAAAAGCATTGTAATTTCTAGGTTTATTAGAACGGGATCTTGTGATCTTGGATTGATATAATATAGGTAAATATTGTGAATTCTAGTTGTTAAATTGTATCTTAGTTAGGGAATCAGGAATTCTTTTATTTCTAATAGGCGTATGTTTTAATGAGTTTTGGAATTTTTTTAAATTGGTGAAATGAAATACTGGGGTCTTGAGATGAATGGAGCATATCATATGAGATGCTTCTAGGTGTTTCTTTAAAACCAATTTTTTTTCTCCTTTCAATGTTTTTTGTTGTTTGATGGCGTCCTAACATGTTGTGTTGTGGTTGCTAAGGATCTCCAGATGCTTTAGATCTTTCGGTAGATCTAGTAATGGACAGATGGAGGTGGCCGACTTAGATTAACTGAGAAGAAGGCTTAATTTTTGTTGTTGATGATGTCCTAATATTGAAGAACAAAATGTATTATTTGATTTAGATCTCACCCAAATCGGCCCATGGAATTTTCTGCCTTTGTATACTATGTTGAAAGAAAAAATAGTGTTGATACGGTAGTAGGACTTTTCAACCTTCTGTTTGAAAATGCCAATAGGAAAATGCTAATTATATGGCCAGAGACTCAACATTTGGGCTTATTAAAGGGCAAACGCCAGCGCATATCTGATAAATAACTATATTGCTCAACCATGAGATGAATAATGCACTATATAAGTAATAAAAAGGAGATTTTCCGACAATTTGGATGCTGGGTTTTATACTGTGTGTTGCCATGAGCAATCTCGCCTATAAAATGCTTGTGGACAATTTGAAAGTAGGATCGGACTTCTCCCATCTAAAGGTTATCAATTACTCAATTTGGAAGGGCTGACAAACACATGCCAAAATATATAATATAGTGTTGGTTCCTAGAGGCTATAACGAATGAGAATTGGTAAGTCGTATGGGAAGAATAAGAAGTTTCTTGATACCATTAGTAATTTTGGCTTTAAATCTGAAAGAAACTATTTCAAGTGAGTAGCTTAGATGTTTAGTCCAATCAGAATCATTATTCTCAATGTGTAATACCAAATTGTGTAATGATCTTTCTAATATACGCAAAAGGCGATGAATATGGGACTTCCTGTACACATATATCTCACTCTTTTTACTGATTGAAATTCTTAAGCACTGTCAAACAAAGCTAAGAGGCTGATCTTTTTCTTGTAACTGATGTCAACGGACAGTTGACAGTCTGTCCTTGCAGCCTTTTAGAATTCTTTTTTCATTAAAATCATGTGAAGAAAAAAAATTGCTTCATTGAGTGAGTTCACTTTAAATTGCTGGAGTGATGATAAGGGGGGGTCACCGCAGCAGTACGGCTAAATTCTCTGCCCATTAAACACAGTGTGGGGAAATAGTTCAAGTATTGTTCTAATTTGAGGTGGGCATGTTGCAAGTATTACTCAATCCACACTTTCTAACATCCTAGGTAATGGGACCATAAAGTGATCCCAGTATGAAATGTACTCTAAAACTTGTTGTTCCATTTTGTACTCAATACACGTTCTTCATTTTCCTCGCTCAGTTAATGCAAATGAAGGAACTAAATAATCAATCAAGAGAATGGAAATGATACATTTTATGTGACATAGTAATCTAAAAAATTTCTGAATGCAATGATTTAGCACATTAGATACTTGTTGAATTTTGCCTTACTAACTTATCAAGATTAATGATTTTTGGCATTTTAAATTCGATAAATTAATTTTAACTCCATGGTTACTGAAACTATGAGGTCTGGTAAATTGATACTACATGTACATGTATTTCTTTTTGAGAGTATGTGTAAGGCATACGAAGATGCAATGCATTTCATTATTGGTTAGAACTCAAAGCTATTCATTTTTTGTTCTTTTTGTTCTTTTCTTTTGTCTATGTTGCACCTTCCTTTATCTCATGACTTTTAATGGCTTAACTTTGTTGACAAATTCCAGGGTATATCATTTATATTCTGCCTGTGTTATTATGTTGAATTTTTTCTTGGAAATGCAAATTATTGTCACTATCACTTGAATTTGTTTTGTTTTGCTTGAATTCTTCTGTGCCCTCCCCTCTCTGCATGTTTGCCCCGTGTCAATGTATATATTTTTTAATTTCTTTCTTTTTGTATTTTTTGGGAGTGGTGGGAGGGGGATTTGTCTCGTCAGAGAACTTTAAGTATTAATACATGATTTTAGTCACTTTCTACTGCTTAAGTTGATTTCTTACAGCTGATGTCATTTGAAACAGAGCAGTGGTTGTATTGGATGCTGTACTAAGCAGAAATTGATTTCATCGCGTAATGAGCCCTTGCAAGGTCCGAAACCCCCCACTTTGACGGCTTCAAAACCTAGCATATCTGAGGATTTCTGGACCACCAGCGCGTGTGAGATGGAAAATAGTGCAGTTCAGTCACTTGGAAGTATCTCGCCAATAAGTTCATCAACACAAATTTACGATGCTGGCAGTTCGAACAACCCTTCTGAATATATAAATCATGGCAAGTTGATTAGCTCTGTTGTTGGCTAACATTAACAACTGGTTGATGTTATTTATATTTTGGTTCAGCAATTTCAGCGGATACTTGTTTTCTATCTTGAGGCTATAAATTCTTGTTCACCGTGGTATGGGATTTGTTGGTTGTCCTACTTTAATCCGGACAATCCTAAAGAGCCCCCACAATATATTTAGAGGCTTATGAAATCATTCTATCTATTTTTCTATCTTTCTTTTCTCCCTGTCAACCACACCTCTTATTTACTTTTCTTGCTGAATCTCTACCAGCAAATAAAACTATTACTTATGAGAAAGAAAATATATTCAATCAGACCAGTAGTGTGCTATGTATTCAATTATTCCGTGCAATAGCTGCAATTACTTGTTCGTTTGAGGTTTTACTTAGTTTTGTTATGGATGATTTTGATCTTATAACGAAAGACTTTGGCTGTAGGTCTTCTTCTTTGGAACCAAACTAGACAGAAATGGATAGGAAATAAGAAATCAGAGAAATCGTCACAGAAGCTCCATGAACCCAGGTTGAGGTGAGATGATCTCATTGTTTACATTTAAAGAGTGACAGTGTTACATTAGACAAGGGGTTACCAATATAAATAGATCATCCTGTAAATAAGAAATTAATCAAAATGAAATTGGAAAGTAAGGTCCCTGCTTACTAATATGTTAACTTTCATGACAACAACAAACTATGTCTTGTTCTCTACAATTTTGGAGTCAGGTCCATTCGGTTCCTTGCTACAGATTATGTTTAGAAGCTTCTTAAAAGTGACACTGGTTGGAGAATTAATTTGAAGGTTTATGTTTTGTGTGGTTTGATGTTAAATCAATTTAGTGTCCCTTTCTGGGGGAGTGAAGAAAGAGTAATATCACAGAATTGTCCTATCGCTCTCTATGCAAAGTTATCATTGGTCTATTTGTCTTCGTAAATAAGGTTCTATGCTGTGCGATAAATAGGTTTAAACCACTACTACACATCCATTTCCTTGCAGTAAGTTGTATATTGCTCTATGATGATATGCGCTTTGTAAATCCATAAGGCAATCCCCTCTTTTTTTAGTTAGTTCGAGGGAGAAGCATCCTATACAAAATAAATGGTGAACCCCCCGTCCCCCTGCTGAGCACGCCCACCTCCTTAATTTCCTTTCAATCCATTGTTCATTTCTTTTTATTTGTTGTCAGCACTTTCTGCTTCTGCATTGCTAATAAGTTTCGGGTTTGCAGTTGGAATGCAACCTATGATAGCCTGCTCGGAAGCAACAAGCCATTCCCCAAGCCGATTCCTCTGGCTGTGAGTCTGATAGCATAATATGGTTTTATTTTGTTCGATTATCACATCCTTTATCTCATTATTTTGCTTCAAATTGGCAGGAGATGGTAGATTTTTTAGTTGATATTTGGGAGCAAGAAGGAATGTATGATTGATAAAGTATAAGCATTGGTTTTTGATTGCCAGTCGGGTAACCTCTGTTGTAGAATGTTAAGTTGCTTAACAAATAGGTGACTACACAGAAATGGCATGTTTGGTATACTCAACTAGATAGCACGAATAGGAATGAAGAGTTGAAATTTTGTTCATTGTATTGTGCAGTGTCGTCTAGTGTGTATCAAAGATTCCACAAGTGTATTATGAATTGAATCCAAGTGTGTGACTTAATGTATTTTTGGTCGAGCACATTCACACGAGTTCGTGTTCCAAGACTTCTAATGTATAATAGAATGGGTAAAAAGTCTGGTTGGTCACTAAACTTATAAGTGGGTTTCAATTTGGTAGTTAGACTTTTAATTTGTTTGAAACTAATCATCCAACTTTAAGATATGTTTCACATTGGTCGCTGAACTTTAATTTGTTTGACCTAATTGTGGATTCAAATGTTAGAAAAATGAGTATGTAAAATAAGCATACCATGGTCAAAGATTTCAATTTTAGATTTTTCCATTTCAAATTTTACTTTCTGGCTATCAAAATTCGTGTACTAAACTTGAAAAAAGCATGCCTTAAAAGTCCTGACAACCAACAAGCATTCAAGAATAACAGTGTTGGCACTTAAAAATGAGATAGTACTGAGTAATATTACCAAAGAAAAATAAATAGTAATTGAGGGTTAGGCAAAAGGGTACAATTGGAAGCAGAGCGGTCCTCGGAAGTCACAATGTCTGGCGTAACTAATTCGCTTAACAGGTCAACTTACAAGTTTGAAGGGCCATACTTGAGCATCTAGGCTCGTTGGACAACTCGATTTTGAGGAAAGCTGATGACGACACTTTAATACATGTAAATCAAACAAAAAATGAAAAAAATAGAATTTTTAATGACGAACGAATGAATAATGCTTAAGAATGTGTCGTCAAGAGGATCGAACTAAACAAGAAAAAGCCTTGATCTAACACAGTAACACCTATAAATGGGATGGGAAAGTGTTCATTGGATGCGCGATGCCTCTGGAACAATCTTCTACATTCAAGCCAAAGTTGGATAAAGATTAAAGAATAAGAACCTTCTCATGTTTCACCCCAATCCCCTCCTAGAACCTCTCAGAGCCTTCTCTCCACTGCAGAATACCAACTACATAACCAGGTCTTTAAATTCTCTCCATTCTTCTTCTCCTGTCATCGGAACTAATCAAACAACATCAGCTGATCAGCAGTCATAGTTTGATCGAAAAATCAAAATCATAATGGCTTTGACACGTTTGGCTATGAAATCTTTGCAGCAGAGGATGGTTTCCCCCTCCTCTTCATTGTTGTCTCGAAATCCTGCCCAGAAACAGAAATCGACTTCTGAATTTCTCAGGCGGCTTTCGACTGCCTCAGACGAAAAATCAGAGGCCGACCGAGAGGTAGCCGTTTCTGAAGGTGGCGGCAAGAAATTTAAGTTATTCCCAAGGAGAAAAAGTAGAAGGGGTCTCTGGAGAAATCACAACCGTGACTTTGTTCCTACTGCTTGGGGTAAATTCTTAAAGGAAATTTTGATTTGCTTGTCTCAAGAACACAAAAATCTAAAATCTAATTTTTGAATAATTTAAAGTGTATTAGATTTCCAACAATTCGTTTTTTGAATTTATTCTTGGAAACCAATTTAATTTCTTGCCCATAAACACAACTAACTGGGATGCTGTTTTCAGAATTCTTTCCATCAGGGCTTGGAAATGCTCTACTTGAAGCAACTAAAAATATCAACGGATTATTCGAAAAGCTGTCACCTTCTAACCTCATTGGCAAGGTAAAAGAACAGAACGATTGCTACAAACTTCGGTATGAGGTTCCGGGGCTTGGCAAGGACGACGTAAAGATTACGGTCGAGGATGGAATTCTTACCATAAAAGGAGAGCACAAAGAAGAAGAAGAAGAAGAAGGATCTGATGATGAATATTGGTCATCCATAAGCTATGGTTTCTACAATACCAGCCTTGTGCTGCCGGACGACGCGAAAATCGATGAAATAAAGGCGGAGATTAAGGATGGTGTTCTGACCATTACAGTGCCAAGGATTGAGAGGGATGAGAAAAATGTTAAAGAAATTAGAGTGAATTGATTTTTTTTTTACTGCTTGCTGAACATGCCCTAAGTGTATTCTTAATGGGCGTTGGTTGTTTGAGTTCAAAAATAAGATGAGTGTGTAGACTTGCTAATTCTTGTGGCCTTATGCACTATATGGAATTGTATCCCCGCCTCTTCCTCTCCCGTTAGACGGTGGTTGCGCTGTCTCCTGTCTAATATTGTCCAAATCAAGCTGTTAAAACTGATCCAAATGACTGGTAAGTACTCAATTCTGCTAGTTCATTTTAGTAAGATGTTGCTCATTTATGTTGTCCATGTTGAGGTGACATCAAATGATTGGTAGTTTATAGTACTACATTTATTATTGTTACCAATCATGTAATACCCTCAGTGTGAACAACATAGGTGGACAAATTAAGTGGGTAGGAGATTATTTTCCGTTAAACTTATTCTACTGAACATAATATTTGGTTGAGACTTCGGATACGAACTTCACGGGGTTTCTATATCTCGATTAATACTCGACTAACAATGTTTTTGGATGAGGAAACTTACAAGAATAATGATATTACACTTCACATACTGTATATTTACAAGTTCTTTCAAAACGTTTATGACATTTGATTTCTTAGATTTTATTGGATAAGACAACGGCTAATATATTAAATTTTTTTGTTTTTAATTTTGTTTAGCATTACTTAGTTCTACCTACCAAATATCTGTCTTTTTATATTTTGTTATAGTATGAAACTCTATTAGCATAGTATTAAGTATTTGACAATACACAACATTTTCTATGAACTTCTTTGGACATTGATAAATGAAAGTTAACTTATTTAACATTATAACAAACAGCTAAGAGTCGTTTCTAATAAATTGGTCGGTAAATTCGTTTGATCAATTGTTCCATTAAGAGAGAATATTCACACCACCCTTGGATTGAAGGGAATCACGACCCTTATCAAGTGTTAGGTCTAGTTACTCTAACGGTCACAAAAATTATATAAAGAATCGTATTGAAGTTAAGAACATGTTCAGTAGGGATTCTCACCAAAAAAAAGTTAAGAACATGTTCAGTAGGGATTCTCACCAAAAAAATATATTTTGTAGTATGATTTATTTGACTTTTCAACACAATTTGAAATGAAATGACCAAAATACTCTTTTAACTTTTAAATGATATTTCAATAATTGAGGGTTATTTTGTCATATTGCAAATAATGTATAAGAACTTTTCATAATGTGGCTCACCACATTAATTGTAAAATGGATTTTTGGAAACAAAAAAAGGTAGCCGAACAAGCACTAAATATTTCTCGATTTATGTCTAGATTAAGAAATATGTTAAATTAATAAAAAAATTATTTAGACTACTTTCATCTATCATTATATACAGGTAAATAAAATAACTTTTTATTCACTTTATCTCGGTCTGAGATCAAGTACTTGATGTCGAAAAAATTTAAAATAAATTTAAATTATTATGATCGTACGGAGTTTTTTTCGCTACTGAAAAAAAAAACATGTATGTCTGTGTCTCTACATTTTCGATCTCCCTCTCAAACAGAACTATTTCTCAAACGAATTTTTCTTTGTTCTGCTTTTTAAAACTATAACCACTGCAATTTAGATTGTTATCTTTATCCATCAAAATTCTATCAGAAACAAAGATATTCAGTGACTCATTTTTATAGATATTGCGGTCGAATTCTACTGCAAGAAAACGATATATTAGTTTGTTGAGTCTTGTTGAGAATTAATTATTTCTGTTTGAAAATTAGTTAAATTAAACAATATATTAAAAGATTTTAAGATAAATGTTACTCATCTGGGGAAAAAATAAAAATAAATCTCCAGTCCCTTCTAGAGAAACTGAGAAACCTGTCTGATAACGGTCAAAATCAATTACAAAAGGCCACGTTTCACTAGAAAAGATAGCACGAACTCTTTTGTGCCTTCTAAGATAGATTGTTATCCACTTCTCCAATAAAAAAGGCGTCGTGGCGGTTTATTTGGGGCACGATTTTTTGCTAAAGAGAATTTGGCTGACTGTTTGTTTAATTTGATTGTACCTTTTTCTTTGTTAGCTGTACCTCTAGAGCTGGTTTTGGTTTTTGTACTGTAAGTGACAAATGGCGGAGGCTCAGCGGGGACCTATTGACGATGTCGTTTCAGTGGAGCTCCCTGCGCCTGCTTCTTGGAAAAAATTGGTATTTTGTGTAATCTTAGCTTTTGCATCTTTTCTTGGCAAATGAATTTTGTATAGATGTTTCTAGTAATTTTTTGTGTACTTTTTCTTTCCTTGTTATTTTGTTAATATGTGTTGCCATGGCTGTATGCAATTTTTGTACACAATAATCTGTTGTTATTAGGGTTTATGTTAGAACATTACAATAATTTGGGTTTTGTGGGAAGTTAAATTTTTATTTCCGCCTATTTTCCAGTTCTAAATTATCATTTGATTATCTTTTTTTTTTTTTGAATCGTGAATTTGATTATTAAGATATGCTTGTAATATGTTTAATAACATATTTTTTCATTCAAATTAAGCTTCAATAATTTTGGTTTAGTATCTGGAATCTTTTCTGTTTCTTGGAAAATAAGTTTATTAGAGGATTCCGTCAGTTAGTATTATTACTTAAATTAGTGAGACTGTGTTAATTGAGATTGCCTATTATCTTTCAATTTCTCCAGATCAATTTATTTTATTTTTTTATGAATTGCTTAGGCTTCCTATTTCTTGACAATATTGACTTTTTTATAAGTTGTGTTTATATTTGACACTTTTGCTCTCTTCAAAAAGCAATTCTTAAAGTTGAACTTGATGTGAATCCTTATGAGTGACCAAGGAACCCCACTCCACCTCGTTGTATCCATTACTCTATTGCAAGGAAGAGTTGAGTTGGACTGTGGTCCAGGCTTTTGCTTTTGCTTTTGCATTGGAGGTTTTTCCACGTAAAATTTGGTTTCTTTATTTCTTGACTGTTTTACATTTCTATGCCTAATTATCTGTTGAAATGTGTACTTCTAATTATATGAGGTGAATATGGATTTATCTCTTCGGTTGGGAAATTCCTTGTATCCGGATTATCTGCATCTTTAACAACTATGTCAATTTCCTAATAACATGGCATGTTCTGCCACATGGTAGGACCATTGTTATGCATAAGATTTTTAAGTCCCATCCTTTGTAGTGGTTTGGATAGGAGAAAAATGTGAAGAAATGAAATAAATCCAACTGTTCTTTGGGGCTGTGTTAATTTGTTCATTGATAATGAGAGGCCTGAATTTGGGTTGCATTTTGTGTATGCTTGTTAAACTTGTTTCTTGTTTCTCCAATGTTTCATTATCAAGCTGACAAAAACAGTTTTTAAATGGAAACAGAAATGGATAGACGTGAAAATAGATAGATATGATTAGAATGCTAGTCGCATAGTTAAACTCATGGTGAAATATAGGCCTTTAAGATGTTATTATTTTATACCATGTATACATGGAAGTTAATCACTGACCAAGGGAGGTTTTCACTCCACTCACACAAAAAAGTAATATACGTCTATTTTCACACTTTCAAAAAAAATCTCACAATTTCCTCAAATTTTTTCTTCCCAATTCTCTTTTTTTTACCATTGTTCTCCAATTTTTTCCTTCTCAACCTTGTTCCTCTTCATTATTCACCACAGGTTACTCCCCAACTTCTATCAATCTTCATTTATTTTTCTATGGTCTGATTCCGCGGATTAACGGTATACTAGTATAGATGCCTCTGCTGCCGGTATAATAGACAGATGAGTGTATGAACAAAACCAGACAAAAACAACATTTTAAGTGAGATATACGTTTCTGGATTGTCAAGGGCAACCGGGTTGTACTGCAAATTTTATTGTAATTCCCTGCTGTTATCTATATGTAGGTAATTATCATCCATCTAGTTTCTTGACATGGTTCATCAATTTTTATGCAGTGCATGACAAAAAAGGGTGGTGCACCAAGAAAGAATGAGGTTGTATTTATTGCTCCTACCGGAGAGGAGATTAGTAGCCGGAAACAGCTGGAGCAGTACCTAAAATCACACACTGGAAATCCGGCAATATCAGAATTTGATTGGGGCACTGGGGAGACTCCTAGGAGATCAGCAAGAATCAGTGAGAAAGTCAAGGCGACACCCCCGTCAAAAGAGACTGAACCAACAAAGAAACGAGGCAGGAAGCCATCGGGTACAAAGAAAAAGAAGGAAATGGAATCTGGAAAAGAAGAAACAGAGGGCAAGAAAGACACTGAAATGCAGGATGCCGAAGTTGATGAAAAGAAAAATGACGGAGGAAAGGAAATTGATCTGAGGGAGGAAAATGAAGGTAAAACACAAGAAGACGCTGATAAGAAAATTGACACTGACGTCAAATTGGATTGGAAGGATCCAGAGGAAAATGTTGTGACTGAAGAAACTTCAAAGATGGAAGAAAAAGTCGAAGAAATACAGGGAGCTGCTTTGTCCGGAAAACCAAATTCCGAACCTGGAAAAGTTGGGCCAGACAATGAGACACAGGATAATCCAGGAAGCATCACTGAAGCAGCCAATGGAGCTGAAACTAATGGAGTCCAAGTGAATAGCAGCAAATTTAATTTGCAGGTGGCAGATGAAGACATGAATATAAAAGGGGACATCATGGAAAATGGCAAGTTTAACCTCGCAGGAAAAACGTTGGCTCCAAATTATCCTTCTTCTGTTCCTTTCAGTTGTTAATCATATTTCCGCCATTTCTCTTTAGTTCTTGATATGTATAACATATAGAGTCCCATAAGCATATTTTGTGTTGGTGAGAGAGATGGGATCCTAAACTTTTCAGACTTGACTTAATGTAAGCATAATGATTATAAGTGCTAGATTTAAATTTTTAGTTAGGGAATCAACCTTAGGGTGGACCTTAGGGTGGTTGATGACATCGTATATTTTGTCATGCAAATAATGTATTAGACTGGAATAAGAGGACATACTATTTTGCTATGCTGCCTTGTCTTCAAGTGATTTTAATGACATTAAACTATATAGTTTGGGCTGATGTGGAATTTGTATTCCAAATATCACCCTTTTGGTACTTAGGATAGGTGAACTATGAACAGAACAAAAACTGATACGTAAATGGAAATTTTGGTAGATTCCAAGGATTTTCTAGTTGATTAACTTAGGTGGATTCTTCTGAAATTCCAGTTTATTGTTACTGATGCTTTGGATTATGATTTTTGCAGTTTAGAACGTCTCTTCTACTCTTATGTTTTGGTGATATCTAAACTATTTTAGTTTGATGATAATTGTAGATATCCATTTTCCAACGAAAATATATTGTTGATTGTATCCTTTTTTGTGGTTTTTGTTTGTATATTGTCTTGATTGATGATTGAACTTTTATAATATTTCTAGAAATGTTGAAAGGTTTCAAGATTGTCGTAGTTTTTGTGTTATTAGCTTTCTTGATAAATCCTGCACCTTTTTTGCTCATTTTGTAGATTGTTAATGTTCTTCCACTACTAGCTTTCTTTTTAAATCTAGTTGTTATATAATAACATCTCGAGATAGATGTTATATTATGTTTGTCTATGCATAAAAGTATCTCTTTTTAAGAAGCATCCAACTTCTTAAGCTTAGCCAAATATGTTCTCAACTGCTTCCTTAATTTTGATATGTGAGAAGTGTATAGGCTCTTCCATTGAATAGGTTAAAATCAAATTGACATATGGGTGTCAAGCTTCCCGGCTGTTTAGGCTCGGGAGCTCAATGCACATTAGGATGTCCCGTCCTTCCTTCTGGGCAGATCCATCCCTACGATCGGGCCCGACTATAAGAGTGTGCCGCCCACATCTGCTTTTCTATGCTTGCTTAATTTATTTTTGGAAATTTGGCGCAAATGGTCCATAATGTACACCCTTAATGCGTTTTTTGTCCATAATCTTTCATTTTTGGCTAAAAAGTCACTAGCCTATGCTATTGGGTGCAAAAGTGGTTTTTATGGACAGATTCTATCCAAATCTGCCGTTAGTTGGGTACGTGTAGTATAATTTTCATTAATTTGCTTTTATTTGCAAGGGCAAAATCGTCAAATCACATTTTTTTCCCTTTTATTCTTTATATTACCCAACAATGGTTTAAAAATTTTGAAAATAAAATTTTTTTATCACACTGAAACGCGAGAAAATCATCGTTCAATCATTGCAAAAAACGTAAATTGAACCCAAGGAAAAGAAAAGTAGATTACGTTGGATGAACTGTTTTTTAGAACTGGTGTGCAGATAAAATGTTATTGGTTTTGCAAATGTGTAAATGACACTCATAGTTTGTAGGTCTCAAAAGTAGTTCCTATGTTTTTTTTTTTTTTTAAGAAAATTTCTCTGGTTTTGCAAATGTGTAAACGGCACCAATTAATTGAAAATTTTTCTTCAAATGTTGTTTGAGGAGAATGCTCGTACAACTTTTTTATGACTAACGTTGCACCATTTTACATACGTTAGTGACCAGTTGTGCACCTTTACTGAAAAGGTTAGAGATCACTTGCGTATATTTACTAAAAACGATAGGGACCATATATGCATCTGAATCGTTAGGGATCATTCATACACCTTTACTGAAAAAGTTAGGGACTATCTATGCACCATCTCCAACAATTTTCATTTCCAACAACTTTCATTCATTCTTTCATCCAACAACTACAATACACATTACAACATGTTACCAGAGAATCCAAAAAATCCAAAAATCAAATCTTACAACTCTGCACATAAAATCCAAAAATTAAATCTTCCAATAACCCAAAAATAAAATTTTTCAACTCCGCACATTAAATCCAAAAACCATACTCCGCACATAAAACCCAAAAACCAAATCTTCCAAGAATCACCCATCTTCTTTGGCAAAACAAATTTCAAAAATTATGAATGGAAGTGGAAGTGGAAACCTTCTATGCATCGAGATTTTTTTTTTTTTAGCATGGAATGGAAGTGGAAGCAACTGAAATGTCTGAAACCAACAAAAAAATGGATAAAAGTGAACTGACGACTTTACCCTGCAAAAAAAAAAAAAACAATTAATGGAGATTGCATTACACGCATCCAACTAACGGCACATTTGGACGGAATCCATCCATATGGACCACTTTTGCACCCAATAGCATAGGTTAGGGACCTCTTAACTAAACATGAAAGGTTAGGGGACCAAAAACACACTAAAGGCATGGGTTAGAGACCATTTGCACCCAAATCTCTTTTTTTTTTTAAAGGAAAAAGAAAAACATCTATGTAATTTATCCAAAAAGAATTGTATGGACGTAGACAAGCGTGGGCCACGTCGGATAAACTTACAAATCCTAAACTTCAACTTATTAACTTACGAAAGGTATAACAATTAACAAGAAAGACATCTTAATTAGAGAGAGAGAATCTTGCCAAAAAATTAAAAAAGATAGTACTACGGATCAAGAATGAAAAGCACAGAAAAATATACTTTGAGGTAACGAAAAGGTTGGAATCTTATTCCAATCCCACAAAGCTCACTTATTTTCATCGGAAATCCAAAATTTTCCTTCATCTTTAGATCAAGGTTTGGAATCTTTTATGGGTTTAGTGTATCAATTTTGACAATGGAATTCCTGCAGAGGAAGCATTGCATCCTACAAGCCCATGTTCTAGCACCTATTCCACAATTGCCATTAATAATCCTTTATTTCTACATATCGAATGACTGTTTTCATTTACTTCTACTTTCAAGATTATGGGTTTCTTTTCTTTCTTCCTCTGGTTGTTCATTCTTCCTTTGATTGTTCCCTTATCTAATGGTATGTGCCCTTTCTTCTTTATTATAGGAGTACATGTTTTCCAAATGATTTAAAGTTTCAACACATTTATTTGTGTTGTTGGTTCATTTTTCATCAAGGCTTGCTTAAATGGGTTGTTTTGAGACTCTGAAATCGGAAACCTTGTTTGTTCTCTTATCGTTTTTAATCTCTTTATCTAAAATCGAAGTATTTAGACGAGATGGTTCAAAGTATTGAAAACTTTGATCTTATTGTCATTAATGAGATGAAGAGCAGGAGTTTCTAATATGCATTTCAATCATTAATCCCATTTTTATGTCTCCTTTTGAGTATCTGAGAAAATATAGATCAGGATGGATGCTCTAATTTTCTGTGTATTTGATATTCACTAAGGATATGCATATCAGGTTTAGTTTGTTAGCTCTCCCATTAACTTCGGCTCACAGGAAGATAAACATTTTGGAAATGATGTACTCTTATTAATCTGAACAATAACAACAAGAACAAACTAAGCCTTGTTCCAAATAAATCTTATTCATTATACTATCCAACTTTGATATGCGTAATAATGCATGCACTTGATGCACTTGCAACAAATAATTTTTTTTTTTCTCTCTCTTTTTCGTGAAAACAATGCATATATTTATTGTGAAGGTGGACCTTACATTACCTAGTTTTATTCTGTTTTGGCAGTTCTGGTAGCACATGCTTTCACAGGTACATATGGAGTAAATTATGGTAGAATAGCTGACAATATTCCAACACCCGAAAGCGTTGTAACACTTCTAAAGGCAGCAAAGATAAAAAATACCAGGATTTATGATGCTGATCATGGAGTTTTGACGGCATTTAAAGGGTCTGGAATCGAGATAATTGTTGGACTTGGGAATGAGTTTTTGAGAGATATCAGTGTAAATCCAGATCGTGCGGTGGATTGGGTGAAAGAAAATGTAGAGCCATTTCTACCCGGAACGCACATTAGTGGAATAGCTGTCGGAAATGAGGTGTTGGGGAGTGTTGATCCAGAACTATGGGAAGTTCTTGTGCCGGCAGTGAAAAATGTCTACAATGCCCTTGATCGGTTGCATCTGACTGATAAAATTGAGGTGTCAAGCCCACATTCAGAAGCTGTTTTTGCAAATACGTTCCCTCCATCTGCAGGGGTATTTAAGGACAGTGTTCTTCCTTACATGAGGCCACTTCTGCAGTTCTTTTCACAGATTGGTACTCCTTTCTACATAAATGCTTATCCATTTTTGGCTTATATAAGCGATCCAGAGCACATTGATCTAAATTACGCTATTTTTCTCTCGAATCCCGGTATTTATGATGCAAAGACTAAACTACATTATGACAATATGTTTGATGCTATGGTTGATGCTTCTTACGCTGCATTGGAAAAGGCCGGTTTTGGTAAAATGGAAGTCATAGTTTCAGAAACTGGTTGGGCTTCGCGTGGAGATGAAAACGAAGCAGGAGCTACGGTTAAAAATGCGAGGACTTACAATCGTAATTTACGTAAACGACTACTAAAAAAGAAAGGGACTCCTTATCGGCCAAAGGTTCCCGTGAAGGCTTATATTTTTGCATTGTTCAATGAAAACTTGAAACCCGGGCCGACATCCGAGAGAAACTTCGGATTGTTTAAAGCTGATGGGAGCACTGCATATGACATTGGGTTTACAGGGCTAAAACCTAGTTCGGCAACCTCGTCTCTTCTCTCCATCAAGGTACGTGTTCTTAAACAATTTCGATTTTTATAACAGATGCTACATTCCCTTTTCTTTCTAACCTCTGTTCTTGTTGTTGCTATCCCATTTGATTTAAATTTTCATGATCTTTATTTAGCTCTATCATGCATGTTCTCCCATTCTTTCTTTCTGTAGACGTGAAAATTTCCCTCTTCCACGATCTAGATATTTTTCAAGCCAAAAGTTCATCTAGTGCTTTCACTGTGTGTATGCCTGGTGCATGTCTGCTTTTTTTCTATAGACGGTTCTTAGAGAACAAATTAGCGAATCTTGGTTCGACTTGATGTCCTGAATATTTATAAAGAGGCCAATAATTCATAAGATGTATACCAATGTGCAGATGAAATTTGTTATGCTGTTTTTAATCCATGAATCGCCCTAATCAATCACATACTTTGAACTGAAATATTAGGCTTCAAGTTAGTTAACTTACCAAATAACGAGCTCGAATTAGTTGAGAGTTTCAGTTTCTCCATGTATTTTGGGGCTTCCGGGGCCATCAGTACGCTCGTTGGGAATCTCAAGAATCATTTAGCTCCCATATGTAGAAATTGCATAGAACTCGAGCCAGATCCTGTATCGTTAACAATGAAAAAAAATGACAAAAAAATAGTTGAAACGAGTAAGTTTAATTATAAGTAGACAAGTCGTTTTTTTTATTTAAGTTTAATTATAAGTAGACAAGTCGTTTTTTTTTATTGGTCAAAATCGGAAATATTAAACTATGTGCAATATTTTCAACTTTTCAGGGGTGTGGACTTCAAGGATTGGCTCAAATAGCATTTGCTGCTCTTGTACTTGTTTTGATCTTATGATTCATTAAAATCTAAAGAAAGATATCAGATTCATTGTAATATAAATTCATTTGTTTGACATTATTACAGTTCCTGTCTGTACAGTTGATGTTATCACCTGATTCTTTATGCTCATTATTCCCACTGTTCTTCAAAATTGTTCCCTTCAACTTGTTTCAGATATAAATACATATTTCTTTGAGAAATAGATTAATCTTTTATGGCTTTATCACTATTTAATATTTATATATTATTATCAATTACAAAATTCAAGAAATATATTTTGTTCATATTCTACAGATTCACTGTGTGTTTAAGTTTTTTAAAAATCAGTTTTTCCAGTAGATATTTATAAATTATAATATTAATAAAAATTGATGAAATGTGTGAGTAAAAAATTGATAAAAGTTGTGGGCCCTATAAAATATGTGATTAAAATTAATTATTAACTTTTATCACAACTTTTTAATAAATATTTAAACAAAATAATACAACACCTCAAATTTTAAAAGAATTTTATTTAATAAAAGTTGAGTTGACATATCATTTTTTAGGAGATTTTTGTCTGTCACTAGTTAGAAAATACGTGCAATGCACGTGATTTTGCAATAATTTTCTTAATTTTTAATATTTTCAAAATTCTTATTTTTTAATTGTTAAAATGTTAAAAGTGGCAATTACAAGATAAAAAAAATACGATTCTTAATAACATGTTGTATTGTATTGTTTGATATAATAATGAATAATGTTGATATTTTATTTATATTCATAGAAGTATAGTTGTAATTAGAGATGAATTTTGTATTGTGGTAATACCAGCAATTGCTTGAACTCAGCGAATACATTTTGGTGATTGGAGTTTTGATGATTGACGAACTATTGATATCAAATCTTTTAGAATTGATGCTACGAAAAATAAGAATTTGACAAATTTTTAATAAAATTCAAATCTCTAGATTTCCAATTCAATCTTTGTTTCAATAGAAGCATAGGCAATAGAAAATTAATTATTTTTTAATTAATAAAAAAAGTGGCAACTAAGAAAATTAGAAAGAAGGAAATGAATTATATTATCATGTCTAGCTAAAGATCAATTAGGTTGCATATTCTCATTTGGTTGTATTTATTATTAACATTAATGTATTATTCCAAGAACTTCAGCACATAAAACACTTGCTAAACATCAAATACTAAATATTTCACTTGTGTTTTGAAATTGCCATCGAGGTTTTTTCTGGAACCCTACTAAATATACAAGAACATAATTATAGCAACAATGCTTATACAACGTTTTTCACATAATGCCTTTCTCCCTATTTAACGAACTTTGTGCAAGCTACTTCAATTGATAAAACTCCAATTAATCCATATTCTCATTTCTCTATGAACATAGTCCATTTTGATAGATACACATTATAATTATAAGAAACGAAAATATATGAAGATCATTTATTATTTATATGAATGATACTTACAAATAATTTTAGAAACTAACAGAAAAATGATGACTCATTTTTTATTTAATTCACGTCTCGAAAAATAAATTCGTAATTTGAATGCTTCTCATTGACAGCCAGCCTGAGAATCAAGCCCTTGTTATACATATGCGTTCTACAATTTTCATTCATGAGGACTAAACAAGATAATAAAATGTAGTGATACTTAAATGAAAGTAATAAAATTGGTAGATGTAATGAAAATGAAAGAAATCGTGTATTATATAAAATAGGCCAAATGGGTGGAAAATGTTAGAAATTTCCTTAGTTTAAAATATAAGCAATTAAATAATAACAAAAAAATATAAATTGAGAATTGATTAATGTCAAACATGTTACTCTTACGTTAATTAGAGATTTTGGCACAAATGGTCCATAACGTATGCACTTAGTGCGATTTTGGTCCCTAACTTTTTATTTTGCATTTGGTTGCAAAATTGGTCCCTATGGATGGAATCCGTCCAATTGTGTCGTTAGCCATTAATTTGTTTTGAGATTTTGGCGTAAATGGTTCCTAACATTTACTCTTAGTGTGGAATTGGTTCCTAACGTTTATTTTTGACATACATGTCCCTAACCTATGTGTTTTGGTGCGAAATTGGTCCTTATGGGATGAAAAAGACAAATATGCTCTTAGTTAATTAGAAGAAATTGTATGTGAATTCCTAATCATTACAAAATGTGCAAATATGTCCGATACTTTTATTTTTATAAAAAATTAAGGAAAACTAATGAGTTTTTTTTTTAGAATTAACACTTTAGTAATAAACATGTCAAATAAAATTATTATTTTTATTATTAAGTAATTATATTATTTAAAATTTAAACTTGTATTTTATTGTTGTATAAAAAAATAACTTTGTCACAAATTTGATGTACAAATACTTTTATTTAATTGAATTATATGTTTATTAACTACAAATTTTAGATATCCAACTATATTCTTCATATTTTAATTTATCGTTTTATTTTCGTTCAAAAATAAAGCATATAATGTGTAAATTAATTTTATTTGCACATTTTGTAATGATTAGAAATTCACATACAATTTTTTCTAATTAACTAAGGGTATATTTGTCTTTTTCATCCCATAAGGACCAATTTTACATCAAAACATATAGGTTAGGGAAATGTATGTCAAAAATAAATATTAGGAACCAATTCCACACTAAGGGTAAAGATTAGGGACCATTTGCGCCAAAATTCCAAAACAAATTAATGGCTAACGGCACAATTGGACGGATTCCGTCCATAGGGCCCAGTTTTGCAACTAAATGCATAGGTTAGGGACCATTTGCGCCAAAATTCCCGTTAATTATGTTGGTTAATATTTAAACTGATAGATTTCTGTTCATTTTCCTCCCTCGGAATTTTTTTTTATTTACATTAAAATTAAAACTGATTCTTGTATGTTCTTTTTTCTATCTTTTTCCCCCTTTGGACACATGCTTCTATCAATTTCAAACTAATGCCAATGAGTTGTGAACATTTTCAATTTCAGTTGGTTTAGACTATATGAGCATTTTTGTTACATTAAGCTTGACTGATCAATAGATAAATGTTTCACATATCATTGTTTTTTAATCCTATTCAATTATCTCTAGTACTGAACATATCATCAATCCCTCCAAAATTCATATAAAGTTCTATACAATTTATACCACATTTTATAGTGAGTAATCAAACCATGTCGAAAGAAAAAACTTTCTATATTTCTTCATTACATTTCATAGTGAAAATACCGAACCATATCGAATGAAAAGTTTTATACATTTTTTTATAATATTTCCTAAAGGACCAAATGGAACCATATCAAATGGAAGGATCTATTTGTACATCGTGTAAGATTATGAAAAAATATTGTATTAAGTTGAAATAACCACTTACATGCAGATATGACCTTAGATTTCTTGAATATGAAAATTGATTGAAAAATCTGAAACTTTTTATTTGTTCTTCAATAAGTTTGAATTATCACTTCTTGATTTTTTTTTCTTTTGTAAAATCTTGAACAAAAATGAGTTTTGCGAGTGTAATTTGTTGTGAAAAGAAAAAAAAAACAAAATGAGAGAATTTGGAGAAACTTTCTAATTCTAACTCGTAAAATTTACATATAAAATTTGAAAAGTTGATGCCAAAGTAAAAAGGAGAAAGAGTCGACCAATCACAAGGTTTTTTTAGAGAGAAAAAAAATGATAAATTTTGATGTTAATATTGACAAATAAAAGGTCTTTTGACTCACAAATTCATAGATCTCATTTTTATGATCCTAAATACATATTTATGAATTACATAATCATCATATGAATCTTTGTATTTTGTAGAAAAAAAAAAAAACTAAAGATAAGTTGTCCAAATGCCACAAACAACTCATTTATTTTGTTCAATAATGGTGGGAGAGAAAAAGTTTTTGAATTTTTTAATTTAATATGGGAGTGTAAAATGGTCCAAAGATGTAATATAGGAGGGTAAAATAATCTAAAATTGTCAATTCCTTTTACGGCATTTTAGAAGTAGTATAGATATAGATTAGAGTTGGAGGCCAACGTTTCTAATTAATTATATTCAATTTATGAAATGAATGGGTGAGTGTAGATGTATAGGTAAAGAATTTTAAACTTTAATTAATTAAGATTTAATTGAACCAATTTTAAAGGCTTTTTTAATTAATCAAGGGTAAATTGAAAATCTAAAATATGAGTATGGATATTTTGGTCTAAAAGTATTTATCCTTTTTAGGGCCTTATAAATGTAGATGTATATGTGGAGAATTTTAGAAGCCTTAATTAAATAAGATTTAATTGTTAGATGTAAATGTATATGTGAAGAATTTTAAAAGTCTTAATTAATTAAAATTTAATTGAACTAATTTTTAAATTAATTGAAAAATCTAAAATATGAGTGAAAATATTTTGATCAAAAAATATTTCTCTCTTTTAAGACTTTTTAGATGTTGTATAGATATACACTATATCCTCTCTTTTTTCTTTCCTTTTGGTTTAAGAATTTAGAATAATATATATAATTTAAAAAACAATAAGTTAGAACTTTAATTCCTTTCGAATATATCAATTGTGCTAAAAATTCAAAAACCTATTTTCATCTTAATGGAAAAAAAAAAAAGACGAAATAAAAGGTTCGAATGTAAATTATCGATCACAATTTGTACATAACAAGTCGATTCAAGTTGCAAAACAACTTGCTATATCATATATAGACATATTTGGTCGCATAGAGATGCAGGACTGCCGTGCATGGATAAACCTACTTTCCAATGCATCTACTCTTGATGTTAGAAGAATTCAGAATATATTTTTTACAATAATGACGAAAAAGTAAAACTAATATAAATTAAATTAAACTCACACAAAAGCTCCAAACACAAAATACAAAATAACCAAAATTAATTCTCATGGGTGGGCTCCACGTCCATGCCGTGGTCCCCTCCCTCATCTTCATCAGCTAAATCATCACCGTCAATTTGATCCAGCACCAGCACTAGCCCCATACCAAAGGCCCCATCAAATCCCGGTTTCACCGAGAGTAAGAAAACGTCTTTTCCAAGGACGACATTGGTGGAGGCATCCACTTTGCGTCGAATCTCAGCCACTATTTCCTTGTCCGCATTAAAAATCGTGCAATGTCTGTTGGCGAAGGAGCCTTCGATCTGGTACTCCTCGACTGGATTGGTGTACACCTCCACCGCCACGTTGCACCGTCCGATTATTGATGATCTTCGAACGCTGAAGATTGGCTTCTCCCCCTCCATTCTCTCCCCTACGAAGCCTTCCCACCTTTGATGGAGACTAGGCCTCTGCAAAATAAAACAAAAATCAGAAATTCAGTTGGCTACGCCTACACATATATTGGCGAATTTACGTAACATGTTTAACGATTACTTTCGAGTCTTGTGACAAGTCGTTACAATCAAATCAGTTTTAAGAGTTAATTCGGTTCAATCGTGCTAGTAGCAATTCAAATCGGACACATCATTTAGCTATTCAGTGAGTTGACTAGTTATAATTTTTGAAAATAAGCTGACCCAGATTGATCAGAAACAATAAGAATTAAGGAATTCTGTGTTTACTGATGCAACGAAAAGTTAACCAATGATTAGCCCGAGTTAACTCAATACAACGGTTAAGAATTTGCTAGGAAGAGTAAACGTTACAGTGAATAAATACGTCATTAAATTCAATTCCAGTGAAAACCCAGAAAATTAAGAGAGAAACTGAAGAATCCTTTCTTTACTAAATTAATTTTTCATCATTAATTTCGTTATCGTTTCAACAATAAGGTACTATAAATCTTGACTCACTGAATTGACTCAGTGTAAGAGCTGAGAAATGATTAGCAATATATACCTTGCGACGGACGGTGAGGAGGCATCTGCCGGAGGCGTCCATGAGAACGAGTTCACCCGTGTCACGAGCACCGGGGCCGTAAGAGTCCACTCGGAAGACGAGTTCACCTTTGCAGTCGTAAGCAGTGTAGCCATCGCCCGCGAAGAAAAGAGTGGTTTTGGAAACAGTAAGATGGGTTTCGTCCTTGTATACGTACCCTTCTTCCACAATTACTTCACTCTTCATCTTCTCTCTCTAAATATTTCCTGCAAAAGTTTCAGATTTAAAGCACTCAATGATAGAAATTTGTTCTTGGAGAAGAGTGCAAATTCTTGAAAGTGAACAATATACAGTAAATTATTATATATAGAGTAATAGAGAGAGAGAGAGAATGGAGAAAAATCTGGAGCTGAATTTGCGCATTGTATATGTCATGTGGAGAGAATTAATAAGTGCAATAAAGGCCCTTCTCTCTCTCTCTCTCTCTCTCTCTCTCTCTCTATACACACACACGCTTCGAACATATGCAACTAGAGAGAGACGTGAAAATATGGTCTAGGAATTTATCACAAGGGGAGGTGACGTTTTGAATCTTAGTGGTGTCAAAATAGGTATGTTGGTCTGAATAGATTTGATGTATCTAAATCCAATTTACGCTCTCAGTGATTCTAATTGGTCCGACATAAAATATGGTCTAGGTTTAGAAGTCTGGCCAATTCACAAACCCGTTAAAATTGTGAGTTGTGCTGGTCCAACCTGTCATATTTTAAATTTTTTTTTCTAAAATTTTAATATGATTTAGACTTAAATCATAATTAAAAAATAAATATTCTCAAAAGTGTTTGTGGATTAGATTTTTAAGTTATTTATGTAATAAATAATAATAATTTATAACTATAGTTTAATAGTAATGAATCGAGTTAAATAGGTTGTTGAGTTAGATAATCAAATTCAGCATGACTTATTCCTCATGATGGGTCAATGTATGAACCGGTCCAATATGGCAACTAATTTCGATTTGTTTTTTTAACTGGCCCAAAATGGCCCAACTATTTATGATGGGCCAAAGTGTGACCCGTTTTTACACTACTAAGCTAATAATTAAAAAGGTTTTATTTTTTCACAAATAACTACAATAAATAGAATATTTTTTAAAATACTTGTCATATTTTTTTATTATAAAAATATTGTTTTTTATTTTTGTAACAGTTGTTGTTACATTTGTTATTTTAATTATAATAAATGTGTTATATTTGTTATTAACAAACATAACAATTGTAACAACAAGTGTTACAAAAATTAAAAACATTATTTTTAAAATAAAAAAATTTAGATAATATTTTTAATTATTTTATATTTTGTAGTATATGATGCAATTATCACTAAATAGAAAGTTAAGAGTTTAGGTGATAAGAAAACAGGCCCTGTTATTTGTGATAAGGTGATGTTGCCACCATTGAAATTTGAATATTGTTTAACTTCTATTTTATTTTTTTTTTTAACCTACCCAAGTAACACATAGACCAGAATTGTATATATATTTGTAGAATCAATCTTAATTTTCTTTTTATATCTGGTATGCACTAGTTTGATAAAAAATTGATATAGATAAAATAGGTAGATTGGTTAGAATATATTTCATTTTAATATACAAATACAAAACGAGTCTGATGGCTAAATAATATCTACAAGGAAAAATTGTCTCAGTTTTGCTATTGGTACAAAATCGTCTCCAATTTAATATTTCTACATCTCCTCATAACTATAAACCGTTAAATATCTTGTTAAGTTGACATGCACAAGTGATGTGAATCGATGGCATGCCACAACCATCGATTTCGACCACCATAATTTCATATGACCACCACCATTATCAATTTCACCGACCCTCAAAATGTGATTTAGTCGCTCCTGGGAGCATGAAAATGAGAGCACGTACACTTGGAAATTTGATCTGAACATGGTGTTTTTTTTTTTTTAATTTTTTAAATAATAGAATGTAAAAAAGACAATTTTATACTTTTGAAAAAATTAGGGATCTCAATTGTAATTTTTTCATTATTTTTTTTTTTTTTTTTTTTTTTTTGTTATCTTAATTTATTTAAGTTAGGGGCAAAATTGTCAAAAAGACCATTTGGAGACTTTCGGTACGAATTAATGAAATGATGGTGATGATATATGCGAATAAAATTAAATGAGTATGATATTGTTACAAAGCTGAAAGAATAGAGATTAGAAGTGTAATTTATCTTTAATTATTTGTGGCGTGGTGGAGGGGTACAAGAAAATGAAGATTTTTAATTTTTTCTTTTTCTTTTCTTCTTTTATTTTGTTTTATTTTGTTTAAATTGAAAATGTTTTGTCCATTTTGCCCCTGCAATAATGGCTCACATTATTGCATGCACAAGACAAGACAATTTTAGCAGAATTTTTTGGCAATTTCCATCTGTACCGTAGCACCTGTATTTAACTAGCAAGTCTCATATAATTGTTCTGATATCTTAGGACAGTAAATAATTGTTACTCTCATTTTATTTTTTCTGTCGAGATTATTTTTTTAATCATGTCTTGTTGTGTGAATCACATAATCATCATTTATTGATATATATTTTTAGATTTGGAAAATATTAAATTGAATAAAATTGTACTGATAAAAAATTTAACAAATATTTTGTACAATTCATCGAGTCCTGTACATACAAAGATTTTTTTTATCACGAACAAGGTGGCAATATGTAGATAAATGGATGTAGATTTTGTGGTCCAATTTATAATTTTATATTATCTATTCTTTATTCTCTTTTTATAAAGGGTACGCGACAAATGTATATATGAGTAGACATTTTAACTGGAATCGAACTTCACGAATCGAAACCGAACTAGAACCGGAGGTTTCGGTCCGATTCCAAAAAAATAAAATTAGGAATCGGAACCAAGAACCGATCAGGGTTCGGTTTGGTTCTTGGTTCTTGAACTAGAACCGTGAGTACTTGATTAGAATCGAATTTATTATTTTTTATAATTTATTCACCCTAACTCAATGACCCACAATCCAACAATATGACACCAAAAACAAGAGTCTAACTATCCAATATCGAAAAAAAAAAAAAAATTACATAATCCATTACTCTTAAATTCAAACTCAATTGACTCAATTCTAATTACTCAAATCTCAAAATTTCAATCTTTATTTGCTCATATGCTCAATACAAATATTATCATCTGTCTCACACTTACGCTCATCTCTCTCTCGTTCAACACACAGTGAGACGACGAAGACGAAACTTCTCTGTAACCGAAATGAATCTTCAATTTTGAAATATAATTTTCCTTTTTCTAACACAAATTTATGAGTTTGTAATTTTGGTGTCTATTCTTCTAGTTAATGTTTATATTTTTCATAAATTATTTTAATATCTAACATACTTTAATGGTAACGGATTTACAATTTTTAATTTTTTACAAAACATGTTGTGAATTAAAGATTTTTTTTAAAAAAATGTTATGAGTAGAATCGAACCCGAACTCGAACCGATTTGTTCCGGTTCGAGTTTAGTTTCAATAATTATGTAGAATTGAATGGTTCCATTTACGAAATACTCAAACTGTAACGGTTAATTCTGGGTATTGAAATACTCGACCGACCCATCCAACGCGCAAATCTAGATGTCTAGAACATTAGGATTAGCACACGTAAAAAGAGTATTAAATTCCCAAGAAAAACGACACCATTTACATGATCGAGTTGTCTGTATCTAGAGTCACTTTTTAATTTTTCTATTTTTTTATCGGTTCACTCGTTTATTTTAACTTTAATAATTCGACTTTATACAAGTGAGTGGTGGTCAGCACTCCAAATTGAAGAGGATCTAAGTATTGATATTAAGAGTTGATCATTTTTCTACGTTAAAATATATAACATATAATAAATATTTGAGTAAATTATACTATGAGTGTCCAACCTTTCCATTTTGTCTCCATTTTATATTTTAAAAAAACAAAAAAACAAATACAAAAAAATACAAAGAAAGAGACAGAAATAAAAAAAAAAAATTGTTCTTCTTCTTCATCAATGACCTACAGCCACCAGGCGACGACCACCACCCAAAATCAACTTCAATCCCCTGTTTCGTGTTTTGAATTCGGACTGTGCAATGAGCTTTCACATTGTATTTTCATTGTACTTTCTTTTTCATTTGTCTTTTTTTTTTTTTTTTTTTTTCATTTGTTTTTTTTTTATTTAAAGTTTAATGACAATACTATCATTTTTCATCACTTTAGCATCATGTTTGTGTGAGCTTAATTGTTCATCATCACTTATAAGTTGGTCAAACATTATTATTATTTTTTTTCGTAGTAACTACAATTTTTATCTACACATTCCGTGGGACGAATTGCTTATAATTTACAAAAAGTTTCTTTAACCGATGTTTTGAACAAAAAATTGTTAGTGGGGTGAACTTGAAATTAATGAATAGTTAGAGAGGATACATGTTACTAAAATTTAATGAGGCCGAAATTGAAATAAAACAAAAAGATTGGAAATCTATCATATAATTTAGGATGTTTATATTTACACTACAATGTCACACAATATTTTAATTTCACTTAAAATCTTTAATCTTTGTTTATTATAATATTTATGTGCCTAACTTTTTTTTCATCGAATTCTTGTCTGCAACTTCTATTAATTAGCATATCATACCTTCAATGAATATTTTGATTACATGCTTTGAAATGAGAAAATATATATTTTGTCGTACTTTTTTATTTATTATTTTTAAAAAAATATGATAGAAAATAAGTCATTTTACGCTCTCCCAACGGACTTTTTGATGGAAACCATTATTAGAGACAAAATATGCTAATTAATAGAAAGTTCAGGATACAAATCGGCGAAAAAAAAAGTTGAAGATATGAGTTCTATAATATATAAATATTGACAACCTTAAATACCATTAAATATAGTGCAGCAAATTAAAAATATGATATTCAATTTTTACTTGTTCTTATTCACAAGTTAGTATTCGGGATTTGAATATTCATGCGTACTCGTTCTAAAAGATGATCACATTTATTTTCATTATTTACAAGTGTATATAATTAAAGTTGATTCATTTGTCCAAATTAAAACTATTCTAGTTGAGACTTAATGCTCTTTTCTTTTACTATATGTAAGCAAAATAATAATAATAATAATAATAATAATAATAATAATTTAAGAACGCTTGTTTATTGGAGTCATGTCAAGAATATGTACTTTAGATTGAAAAATAAATTAAATTTAAATGAGTTCTCGATTCTAGTCGAGATTTAATTAATTGCATCGGGTAGCTTTCTTAACTTGCATTTTCTTTATATAAATAAAATTAAACTTACATCTTAGCTTGACTTATGTCGACATAAGGTCATCTCCAATCTATATCTTTGAATTGGTACAATTTTTGCACTAAAATGGTCCAACTTTCACACCAAATCCAAATGTTATCTCCAAATCATTACTTTAAATTTTGCACCAAATAAACAATATACATTTTCTTTTCTTATTTTTTTTAATTCTCAACAATTAATTTATTTCAAAAATTATTTAATTATATATTGTCTTTTTATTAAATTTATAAATTAAAAATTACATTTATTAAAAAATTAAAAACAAGCATAATACTCAATATCACAATTAACAAAATAAAATATTTAACATCACAAAAGAAAAAAAATTACATAACATATAAAGATATCCAAAAAACAAATAAAAAATATAATTAATTGTCATTTAATTCTTGGAATTAATATATTCACTAAAAAAAAAAAGAACATAAATCACATGAAATGACTAAAACAATAAAACTATAATAAACAAGGATATAGGAGGAATAACAAATTTTTGTATTGTAAATATAAGGACAAAATCGAAATAAATATTTCACAGCATTTCTTCTCCATGCTGCGCCATATATGGCACAACAATGTTTAAATCTTTATTTTGGTGTCTCCAGATAGAGAATAAATGGACTTTCACCAAAATAGAGTTTTGGTTGGAGATGTACTAAGTATTTAGAACTCAAGTACTCATCTTAGAATAATTCTTCGGATGCAATGAAAACAACCATAACAAAGCATATAATAAACATCAAGCCTTTCTTGTAAGAAAATATCGAAGCGTCAATTGAAGAAAGTTAATTAAATTTACTCCACACTAAATTTAGGCTATGGGTTCGATCAATAAACTTGAGATAGGCGGCTAGACCCAAGAGTATCTCCAATAACCTCTTTAAAAATAAAATACTATTTACTTTCAAGAGTTAATTCTTAAAATTAATTTCTAATAAACTCTTTAATTTAACATTTTAAATTAAAGAGAATGAGTTTGACTCTCTACATTTGAAAAGTCAAATCTACTCTCTATTTGATACACATTTGTATTTATTTTTTACATGTTGTCATTTATTGTGCTACGATGTTTACTTCAAAAGTTTGAATTTACAATTATAATGAAAAATGTCTTTTGACCTAATACCTATACAAACTGAGCTTAAAATAAAATGTTTTCAAGTTCCCAATTGACAATTAATGTGTTTTATGCCTGTTTTTATCCACAAACACATTGTTTGATCCCATAAAATTTTGGTGTACATTTTCGTTCATTTCTCGCATATTTTTTAACATTGTTCAATGTCCACCTCAAAAGTTGGAAGTATGACCAAAAATGTGTTTCAACTCGATAAGTGTATGTACATTTTTAAATTCTCAATTGAGATTTATGCATAGACTTTCATATATGAAAATAGATAATAAAGCGTTTTCATTCATTTTTCACAAGTAATTTATATGTGTATTTCGCGTTGACATGAGAAGGTGAAAGACATTGTTCAATCCAATGAGTATAATTGATGTTAGATATAGAAGTTACAAAAAAAAGTTTATGGGTAGACTTTACCATCTATGAAAGTAATCTTGCCTAACCCTCAAATTCAATTGTTAAAAGCCATTTTTTGCTTTTGAGCAGAGGTTGGTAGCTTCACATCCGTGGCCAACCCAATAGCTTCAAGAAACCTAATTACATACCAAGTCATGTCAATTTGCCACCATTTCAGTCCATGTCGTGCTGAATATTCGAATGCATGGTGGTTGTTATGCCAACCCTCTCCAAATGCAAGCACACCTACCCACCTGCCAAATATTCAATTTTTTTTTTTTAAATTTTAGGATACGTTGAGTACAAGTGTCTGTCAACGTCGGAACAAGGTGAACATGCAAATATCATGCCCCTTATCTCTAGGGCGACACTGACATGGAGACATTATTAGTTGTTCTTTAATATAAGCAATTTAATAAACTTGTAGAAAGCTGGAAAAATATAGTGAATAAACTCTAGCCTACATGTCAGAAAAATTTTAAAGGATACGATAAACATACCAATTATTTTTGGATAAATCACCTGTGTTCCATGCTTGTTTTCCCCAAACGTGACAAGCTGAATTCACTAGCCAAGTGATGTGGTACACCCACACGATCCTCATACCCTGTATTGTCAAAATTTTACTCTATTAATTTCGAATTAAATGGGATGCTGACTTTAATTATTATTTAGTTGAAATTTGAATTGAATCTAAAGACTAAATTTTAGATCAATTTATTAGTTGAAATGCATATATATATTATTCTATAACACAACTTAAAATTCTTAAGACTGCAAAGAATAATATTTGCACATACCAATCCCCAAACTATGTATGGAAATCCTCCGAATGCATATAACAGTGCTCCAAGTGCAATTGGATGAATTATATATGTGCTTTGAAGAAATTTATAGAAAGATTGCTTTTCTAAATCTCCAACATTGTTGGGCTCTCCACACTGCAAAATAAAAAAAATAAAAAAAAAAAGAACGTTGATTTAAAGATTGCATATAACACGATTTTTTTAGAAACATAACAAATCATATTAATTATGATTTATTTTTCTATCTTCTAACTTGTTATACTAAAATCACGTCAATTCTATGGAGACGGATTCAAGAATCATCAAAAGAAAGCATTAGCTATATATTTTATAAAGACGGATAATTGTAAATGTTTGAATTGTAATTACCTTTTTAACAATAGAATTGGTATCAAAGAGCCAACTCATGTGACTAAACCAAAATCCTTCAATAGGGCTATGTGGATCTTTTTCAGAATCACAAAACTGATGATGGTACCTATGTGTGCTCACCCAGTCAATTGGATTCCCCTGCATCCAAAATCCGCAGAACAAAAAAAAAACTTTCAAGATTCAATTCACACAAGAATAAAGTGAGGACAAATTTATCGATTTAAAATTTTATTTTCATCATGACATCTCATGTGCTAGTCACAGGGTCGGAGATGGGGGGACCCGAATGTAGTTTGGTCTCGCTTCGAAAAAATCAATTTTTGAAGTGCAAAATTTTTATTTTTTCAAATAGTAACTTCTGCTCCAAAAAATCCTTATTCTTCCTCTGACAAGTCGAGTTTATTTTTCTCATCAAATAAGTGAGTACAAGAATAACTTCATCTAAAAACTTAAATTATTTGAAAAGGAACAAATATATTCATTCGTTCGACTCACATAATTATTTCATCTATAAATTTAAACTATTAAACATACACAAATTACGCAATTAATGAAAAAAATAATATGAACTGACCTGAAGTGCTTGAACACCACAATATGCAAAAAAATACTCAAGCCATTTTGGAATCTTGAAACTCCTATGAGAGAGGTGCCTATGAAAAGAAAGTGTGATACCTAAAAGGCCAGTTATTATATACAATCCAAAAGCAACCCACAAAGCACCCCAATTGAATGTAAAGGGAGCAAGAAGGCACAGCAAATGCATAGCAACCACCACTCCTACGGTGGCGACATCCAAAGAATTCCACTTTCTGCCCCAATACACATTCCGCCTCCTCTTCACCACCACATCAGACAGCAAAATTCTCCCAAAGCTTGGATCTTTTCCACATTCTGGCGTTGGAATTGATGCTGCTATTGTACTCTTGCCATTTCCAATTTTACTTTTGAAACCATAATTTAGGGGATTTTGTGATATTCTAATGATTCTAACATCATAAACTGATTCTTGATGTTTATGTGTAATAATAGGAAAATGGCTTTTTGCAGGTTTAATGTCTGGGCGGTGGTGGGGTGAAAATGAGAAGGGATTAACCTTGGTCGGCGGTGGTGCTAGCAGCGCCGCCATTTTCTTGGTTCAGGCTTTTTTGTTTAGTTATGGGCGGTTAGATTTTTATAAATTAGTTGGGTTGTGGAATTTTGAGTTCTTAAGAATTCATTGTGCATATTATTCAAACCATTGTAACATGTGGTGGAGACGGTTAGACATTGTCCAATCGTGTCCAATATAATATATTAAATATGGATAGAGAAATATGAAACGACTGTTGGAAAGGCGGTGGGGGTGTTATTGAGTTGAATTGGATATTTCCGATTGTGAAAGGATAGTGATCGTGCGGTCAAGATTTTATTTGGGTTCACACAAGTTTTGTCTATTTTTTGATATAAAGAGATTTTTGCAATGTAAACTTTGTGTTGTGTGGTTGAGTTTATCTCACTAACTATGCTATCCTTGCAGCCAAATTGTAGCTGTAGCAGCTACAAGTGCGTGTGTTTCATGGTTTGAGGAAATTTGTACCGATTTCTATCAATACTACAATTTGAAGAAATTTGTACCGATTTTACTATTGACATGTTCGATAAAGAGAATTGAATACAACTTGATAATATTGAAAAAAAAATAGAATCTAATATTTTATTCCTTATACCGTACAATTCTATCGACTCATATGTACCAAACACACAATAATATATATCTCTTTTTTTTCAAATTGGTATGGTGTGTGCTTGCAATAGCTATAGACACATTGCTGTTTACTTGTTAAATGCCATCTTTTGCTTTTGGGCCGAAGTTGGTAGCTTGACATCAGTGGCCAATCCAATAACTTCAAGAAGTCTAATTACATACCAAGTGATATCAATCTGCCACCATTCTAGACCATGTCGTGCTGAATATTCGAAAGCATGATGGTTATTATGCCAACCCTCTCCAAATGTAAACATGGCCACCAACCTACCAAATATTCAAAATATCAAGTTTTAAGATTCAATCAACGACGGTAAGAAAGGTCAAAACTTTATATGTGCATACATAGAAAAAAGTTATTGTAAATTATTAACTTTTGGACTATAACTTGGTAAATATGGACAAATTTATAGATTAAGCGAAGTCATATATAGTTTATGCTATAGAAAATGTGATAGATATATCTAACACCTTTTGAATTATTTTAGTAAAAATGATAGAATAGTTAAATTATCTACTGATTAAGAGATTATTAAAGGGAACTAAATACACGTATCAATGATTATCGTGATCCATATTATAGTTAGAGCATTTCCAATGCACTTTGTCTATTACTTTTTAGGCGTGCCACATAAGCACAGATAAACAGAGTTATAAAAAAAACTCCTCCAATACATGCTGACTAAGGCTGTGTCTAACTGGTGTGGCACATAAAAAAATAGACTCATTTTATAAGTCCGTTTAAATTTAGACGGAATAACTCAACAAATTTAAATCCAACTCGACATTTTATTTAAAAAAGGTCAGACGAGAGAAATAAAAATTAAAAACCCGCCAAATTTTTAAAAAAAATTAATGTCACATAAGTGGTAATATTAGTTTTAAACGAAACTTAAATTTAAAAATAAATTATCTTATGCATTTAGCGAGATTATTAATTTAGTACACTAACCTAGATTGATACTAGAAAATTTTAGTATTTAAGTGAGATTATTAAGTTATCGAACATTTATTTATTGAGATTTACTGTACTATTCTAAACATTCAACTTGTGCCTCATATGTCGGCTCCAATAATTATTGAATGATTGGTAATTCTACTTCGAATGTAATCATGCTTCTAATAGAAACGCCAACTCTAGCTTGCTGATGGCAACCCCTCAGGACAAATCAAATGCAGTTCTGCCCTTCAAAATAGATGAAGGAAGCCGCATTAGCATATATTACAATACCTCAAGAATAAAGGCCTTTTTCGCTAGAAATATGAAATCATATACTCGTATTCAGTGGCGGAGTCAGACATTTTAAGTTGGAAGTTCCAAAACAGGAGTGAAGCCAAGATATGATAAAGGAGTAGGCCGGGGGATGGGGAAACCCCTCTCACGTGCCTCCGAATTTTTTCCCCCCTCAAACCACGATTACTGAGCCTATTTTTATGAGAATCTAATATTTTTTTACGATAATTTGGCCATTCGATTCAATAGAAGAATTCAGACGACGTGCTTCTTGCTGCAGCCTACCGTGCGTGATTCGTGATTTGAAGTTCACAAAACAGAAGACGTGAAGTCCAATGGCGGAAGAAGATGAATATGAATCTATTTTTGGACCTTCTTTGTTTAGGTTATCCTTCTTTTTTTTTTTTTTTTTGCCTTAATTGATTATTTAGTTTGAACAATTAGACTTTGAATCTAGTTGGTTAGTAAATTAAAAAAAATTTAAAAAAAAAAAATTTCAGAAAAGTGGGAGGTCCTGGTATCCCCCAGGACCCCCCTCCCCTCTGTCCCTGCTTGTACTCATGTTAAGAACCAAAAAAACAATAATTATGTCCCTAATGTCCTCCCAATACCATAATTTAAGTAAGTTAATAGTATCTTAATTAGAGTAATTTATAAAACTTGTAGAAAAATGGAAAATTGTAGTGCACTACAATAGTCAAATTGAAACACATCAAGCATACCAGTTATTTCTGGATAGATCGTCCGTGTTCCATGCCTGCTTTCCCCAAGTATGGCTAGCTGAATTTACTAGAAAAGTGGCGTGGTGCAGAAACACACATCTCACGCCCTGCATAGTCACGTTACTTAACTTCATCATTAACTACTAAAAATAGAAGTGTAAATTTGAACGTACCTAGCTCTCCTAAACTGCTAAACAAATCTTTTTAATTTAGTGCTTATTAATCTCTTTATATATGTGTATGTGTGTGAATATCACACTCTTGAATTTTTAAGACCACAAAAAATAGTATTTGTACTTACCATTCCCCAAACAACGTGTGGAAATCCTCCCAATGCATATAATAGTGCTCCAAGTCCAATTGGATGTATTAAATAAGTGCTTTCAAGAAATTTATAGAAGGATTGCTTCTCTAAATCTCCAACATTGTTGTGCTTTCCACACTGCAAATCTCAACCAGAGACTAATATTGTTAATAATGACTGACAAATTTGTGGGTACTTTGTGAATATTATTATCATTTATTCTATGTCATCGTTTGATCTATTTAAAGATGAAATATAGCAAGACATATTATGTTAATTTTAATCTATTTCTGGTTGTTTTAAACCATTCGACTAAAATCAATCGTCAAAAGAAAAAAAATAAGTGTAATTACCTTTTCAACAGTAGAATTGTTTTCAAAGCTCCAACCGATATGACTAAACCAAAATCCTCGAATAGGGCTATGTGGGTCTTTTTCAGTATCACAAAACTGATGATGGTATCTATGTGTGCTCACCCAATAAATCGGGTCCCTCTAAACACGTGAAGATTCAAGGTTTTGTTAGGAAAACTATAGAGAATAATAATATATTTAACAATTTAAAAAAATAGAACTGTAGATAAAGAAACGAAATTAACAATTAAATGAAATATCTAAGATAGCAAATCGATGCATGTATAAACACAATGACTTTTAAACAGATTCACTCTTTCACTATAAGTACTTGAGATTAATTGATCGTTCATTTTTCAGGATATAACAGCGAAACCAATAGGAACCGAGTACTAAGTTTCTACACCAGTGAACTAAAATTTATCTTAACACTGTCTCCAAGACTTGGACAAAACTGAAACAATCCGGACAAGAAAAAAATTGAATATTCGACTAGAGAAAAAGAGAGTTTTTTGTGCTTGGAAATGAATAAAATGGACCTCTTTTATAAGTGTAGACATTTAAAAATGGCTGTCAACAGGATCCCCACACCTCTTCTACCTACGTGTATTTTACCAACACACTTGGACGGCTACGTGGACCTGTGGATCACACTATGGTACACTTAAAAATAGAAAAGATGTTTGAGCGTGGGAGAGACATGTTTTAGTCGAAGAATTGGCTTTAGGGCCTCTAACCATTGATTTCCTAAGTGATATACATCACTTAAGTTAACCAACGTAGATGACTTCTTGTTTAGTATAGTTTCTTCTCTTAGATTTTCATCATCCCCTAAGTGTGGATATTGTGTTGGTATTTTTAGGCCAATGTCAATTGGCCAAGTACTTTGGATGTACTACAAAGAATAACGTATTTAATGATATAAGAATAAAGTATTTAATGATATTATGAAAACCAATGGATTAAAAATTCGATCTATTTTTCAAAAATAATGGAATTGCGAGCTTGTATGAAGAAAATAATGGTTAATACCTCATTATTTCAAATCAACAATTTTGTTACTTATGAAAGACGAGACAAACAGAGTGCTTAAAACAAAACAAAAAAAATCAATGTGATATAATGATATAAGTTGAGTAGCTAACATAATTCTTAACCGTAAAATGAACTGACCTCAGCTGCAAGAACACCACAATATGCAAAAATATACTCAAGCCACTTGGGAATCTTAAAACTCTTGTGAGAAAGATGCCTATGATAAGAAAGAGTGATACCGAAAAGGCCAGTGATTATATATAATCCAAATGCTACCCAAAAAGCAGCCCAGTTGAATGTAAAGGGAGCAAAAAGGCACAGCAAATGCATAGCAACAAGCCACCCCAAGGTGATGGCATCCCAAATATTCCACTTTCTGCTTAAGGTGATGGCATCCCAAATATTCCACTTTCTGCCCACATCAATGTTTGGATCTTGTCTACAATCTTGTAATGCATTTCCAATTGACATTTTCCTATTTCCATTTCCAACTTTTCTTTTAAAACCATATTTTGGGGAATTATTTGTTATTCTAATATTGTTTCTAGCATAATCATATACTGATTTATGATGCTTATTTATAATACAAGGAAAAAGGGTTTTACTTTTGCTTGAAAATGATAAGGGTTTAGCATTGGGCGAAGGTGAAGCTAGCAGTAGTGCCATTTTCTGGGCTTTAATTATGGGTTGAATTTTCAGTTCTTGGGAATTCATGTTATATAGAGGCTATTGAACCCTAGAAAGGGAAAGGAAAATAAACATGCATGGCATTTTATGTTGTATACTGATTGTGAGGTCAAGATTTTCTCTGGGTTCTCCAAAATAAGGAGATGGACAAATATTAGGTTTATGAAATTCTCGACAGTCTGTAATTAGTTACCTGTTGTCGTCTTGCCGGGGACCTTAAGAATTAGGTATCTTATGCTTTTCAATCTCTTACTTGTTCATGATTATAACATTTCAAAACATTGTCTCAATTGATTGGTGATTAATTACGGTTTTCAACATGTCATGTTATATTGTCCACTTGTATTTGAATAATAGCTAAATATTATTTGTTCAAACTCAATGACAGACATATAATTTTATTCAAGAGGAGACATTGTATAAACAATGAACAAAACATATCAAGGCGAATTATATAAAACTTACAATACATTATTTCATATTCTTAAATCGTTTAAGAATATTACTGCTACAAATATTATCAAATACTTATTTTGCTATATATGCAATCATGTAATTATTCTTCCAGTTATCTCTAATTTGATTGCACAATTAATTTTGATATTCATAACAAAAAAAAAAAAATTATTTCTACATGGGTAGTTGCAACACGTAAAAGATGAACAATTTGATAAACAAATAAATTAAATGACAAATAAGTCACCCTCTCAGAAAGACGTGTGCATGCATAATGATCAGACCACAAGCACATCTAGCTTGATAATCAATTTCTTAATCTTAACTCGGAACAATATACTAAATAATAACTCCAATAAATACATGAGATAATGATTTATTGAAAATTATTTAGTGCTCGAAAAAAAATAATAATAAATGATTATTGAACTTTTGCTAGTCCCTAGCAAAAATAAGATAAAACAAAGACTCAAATGCATACAAAGAAAAAATTGTGCACACCGTTGGACTTCTTACGATTTTCGCCTCTAGTATAGGTCTAATCATTTAATTCAAGAAAAAGGTCCAAATATTGCTACATAAAAGATTTTTAACACTTATCCAATGTTCGACTTGTGTGTGTGTGTTAATAGCTATTTCAGTCATTATTTGAATTTGGATAGAGTTATGCAAACAAATAGATTCTTAAGTCTTTCAATCACAACCCTCAATGATCATAATTTTCTTTCTCCTCTCGTAAATTTCACACCATATTCAAGTATCTATAACTTCTCCCCGATGACTTTCAGCCAATGCTAGATTCACATTTTAATCTTCATCTCAAGCTAGAAGGATTTAACTGATTAAGGAAAAGTTTAGATAGGCAATGATTCTCCACGATGTCAAGTGTTCTAGTCTTTAGGTCATCACTAAGCAAGTCAAACTAACTAGGCATCTAAATCTCTTTTCTTGTCCAAGACTTAGTCAGGCAAATGCAGTACTTTTATTTCGTTTTTTTTTTGGCTACTACTTTTCTTTATAATTTTTTTTTTTTTTTTTTTTTTAATTCACCACAGTAGGTAGTTTTCGCTCTAATACTGAGGCAGCCCTCTTCCATGGTAGATCGTCTCCTATATATATTGTTGATACATAGGGCCAGATTACTCAAGGTTAGCTTTCACACATTAGTATGGACAACTTTTTCTTACTCGATGTGCTTTGACTAGTACAAGACTGAAAGTTGAGATTAGAATTCTAGAAAATAGTCAATACCTAGCTTCAACCCGTCAACTTGAACTAATTATAAATTTTCTCAATAAAGGCTGAATTATCACTTCTCTAAACTATCATCGTTACCAGCTCAATCACCCCCAAACTTATTTTCAAATGTTGGTTTAGTGAATTTTTCAACTGATATATGAAAATCAAAAACACTATCTAAAGTCTTAAACTCAAGTCTTAATTTACATCACATAACTTGTCTCCAAACTTAAGCAACAACAAAAATAGCTATGTGCTCAAAGTAGTCTTAAGTCTCACATGGATAAAGAACATTGTAGCAATACTCAATCATTTTTCAACAATTAATCTTAGACCAAGTAGAAATCATAATAAGCTAGCAAGTTGTCCAACTATGTTAGTCAAAATATTTTTGACTTTTTGTTTTTGTTTTTTTTTTTTTCAATTTTTGTTTTTGTTTTTTTGTTTTACACTACATACTCCAGATAAAAAAATAATAATAATAACTTGACTCAACAAATCGACTCCACCCCCAAACTTAAATCAACATTGTCCCAATGTAAGTATGAAGACAAATTATGAAAAATAAAGAGAAGGATCACGATACTCCCCTAGTATTCTTCTTTATGGTTAGAGTATTTGAGCACTTTGAATCGACCATACTATTTTTCCCAAACTTATAGAGAATCTTCCAAGTCATTTGGAGAAATTTTCCGGTTAAAGTATTTCATCGAACACTTTGTGAGTGACCTACAAAATCAAGAAATGTATTATGTGATAATTGAGAAATTTCATACAAAAGGATGACGACAACCTAGGTGCAAAATTTTTACTTAAAGCTATTACTTAAAAGCAAGTAAATAAAAGGGTTAGAAATTAGGTTACCTCCCAATAAGCGCTTGATTAGAGCCGTTAGCTTGACTTTGTAACAATCGTTTCACGGCACTTTAAATAGTGATTTGGAGGACTTGCTTTGCTTGCATCTATTGACTTTGCACCATTTTTCATTTATCCTCAAAATTTTGAATTTGCGCTCCTCATAAAAATATGATTTCAATTTAGCACCTTGTTCGAATACGACTACGAAAACCTCAACTTCCTCATCGATCTTGATCACAAAATCAATTTTAGAAGAAAGAGGAGAGTCGGAGAATTGCTTGATAAGTGCAACATCATTAAGTATCACTTTTTCATTTTGCCCATTTAACTTCACTTTCCCCACATAATCTTCTTCCTTAATTAGTGCTTCTTCTGGTTGGATGACATGTATATTATCCAAAATCTCGGGCAGTTGTTCATCATTCCTTGTTGCAATGCTTGGCATGTGTTCCATCGGCTTGGCTTCAGTGTTGCTTGGGAAGGTACCTTGTGGACTCCCAAATAAAGCTGCTACTATCTGTCCAATCTGAGTTTCCATATTTTTAAGTGAAGCCTATTGGTGTTGTAGAGTATTATCAGTTTTGTTAATGTACTGATACATTAAGTCTTCCAACGATGGCTTTTTCTCCTGCTGCTGTTGGAATCCAAGTTGTTGAAATCCAGATAGTTTTCCTTGACTTTGATTTCCCTGATTCTGATGGTTACCCCAAGAGAAATTTGAATGATTTCTCCATTCCGGATTATAAGTGTTGGAGTAAGGGTTGTTCTGTTGACGCGAGAAATTCTGAGTATAGTTGACTTCTTCAAGGTTCGATGTGAATGAATTTGTTAGTAAACAAGTTGAAGTTTGGTACATTGTGAAGACATCTCCAACAAGCATGTCGTCCTCATCAATCTCAGAAGTTGCAACATTTCTTACTATATTAGCCTGGCACATTGCAAAGACATCTCCAACAAGCATGTCGTCCTCATCGTTTGTCATCTTGTGTTGTTGTTTTTGGTGTATTTCTCTGTCCTCTTCTTCGATGACAAAAGGTTATTTTGATCTCGGGATCAAATGGCAGAGGGTTGAGATCTTACAAATCATGCATAAAACGACTGCAACTGCTTGAAAAGAGCAAAAAAGAAGTATGGGAGAAACAAAGAAAAAATAAAAATAATAATAATAAAAAGAAAAATTGGAATTCAAGCTAAAATTAACAAAACTTAAGCTAAAAATCTTAGTCCCCGCAACGGCGCCAAAAACTGTACGGTGAAATCCCACAAGCGTACGGGTTCGTTGACAAGTAATAGTAAAAAGTAAATAAAAGAGTATCGTTCCCACGAGGATTAGACTTTAGCTTAATTTCGACCAATTCGAGCTTGAATCGAATACACACAATAAATATATGGATCAAGAAAGTATGAAATTATCTAAACTATAACTACGATTTAACTAAATGCAAATATAGTTTTTGGAGAAAAATCAAGTAAAGAATTTATGCTAGGAATCCGACTCCACCATTAGTATCTATTTTAATCCTCGAAATCCTACGTTCTAATCCAATTTATGTTCAAATTAACAATCGATAATCCTAAGTTATCTAATAATCTCTTTCGAGTAGAATTAAACCTATTTTCATATAAGTTCCAAAATATTCCTATTTTGTATACGAATATACAAAAACGCTTTCAATATCAAGATTATCAAATTTGATTGCACCAAGCATAGGAAATTATTCCTAATCTCTATAGAACTTGGTGTTTAAAATCATAATGAGCTAATCTATTTTGAACCTTTCGGAAACGAAAATAAATCACAAACACGTTTAAATGGTGATCAATCATTCAAACGGATATTAAAATCATGCCATAAATCAAACAAACACAAATTAAGATTAGAAACGAGAATTCTTAAATTAAAACTTCAACATATGGTTTACATCATTATCCTTAGCATAAAGAGTTTAGCTCATCATGTTTAATTTACAAAAACACATAATACATGGAGAATTTATCACCCGGAATATTTGATTGCAAAAAGAACTTTGAAGATTAAATTGGCCATCTTGAATGTCTTCAATGGATTGCCCAAGAATCCCAAATTTCTCTTGCTTGAAATCCCAATAATCTTGTCCGGATGAAGAAATTCTTGTAAAGATCTTGTGCTTTGCCTTCTTCGTTTTCTCCCAATTCCACTCCTTAATTGTTATAAGAGTTTTCCTATTTATATGGGTTCAATTAGGGTTGAATTTTGTACCCAAAGTCTCCAAAAATCTTCAAAAAATAGATTTTTAACCTAAATAAGTCTTTGGCCGCAGCACAGTCCGCTCGAGCGAGGAAACAGTGCCCACTCGAGCGGACAGAATCATGTTCCACCAGCGACTGGTTTTCATATGGCCATAACTTCTCGTAGGAAACTCCAAATTACGATCCGTAAAAAGCGTTAGAACCGTAATTCAATTATATTTCCAATGGTATATCATTTGACTAATTTATATGTTTGTACCAAAGGTTGTGCTCTAATTTCTCCACATGTGTCGGTTGTAGTTTCTCAATTTGCTTCTTCGACTTTCGGATGTTTGATCATTCACTTCAACTCTTCATTGTCACTCCAAAAAACCTTAAATATATTGATTTTATCTTCTTTATCATTCTCTAATATTTGGCTCTTAATATTTACTTCGAAAACTCAATCTCTTTTCATTTACTCGCCAATTTCACCAATATAACTTGAGTTCAGGGATTTTGTCCTACAATCACAAACATGAACAAAAACTCAATAGATATCGATTCTAAAATACTTAGAATTATACAAAAACTCTTCATTAAGGAATCAATATAAGTGTATAAATTACACTTATCAATTATATATACATAATATTCACAATACGTATTAATGAACAATTTTTTTTCTTACAACTTCTATTTTTTCAATTGATTGTCAAAAAATATTGATGGTCAAGAAAAAAATTGATAACTTTTATATATAAAATATTGGTATTTGTCAAATCAGTATGTATAAAATTGGTCTGATCATAAGCCAACTCAGACACAAGTAGATCACAATCACTTGTCAAAACAAATTATATAAAATTGAGTGGGGTCCTGGGCCTCAGGTAAAACCGCCTATGTTCAAATTCAACCTTAAATGGATGGGATTTTTTCATAAATAAACCACTTTTTAAAAATAATTCTAATTTTATCAACTTAACAAATTTATTCTAAAAATATTACATTCATAAAATTATATTAATTAATAAAATAATAAATTAAAATCAAATCTATACCACAAAATATATATTTCCACGTGAATTCACTTAAATTTGCATTTGAGTCCTTGATTATTTGCACAATAAGTCCTCCATCTTTATAAAATTTTCACTTTAGTCCCTATACTTCTCCTTTCATTTCAATTTTGCCCTCTTTTATTTGCAACCTAAGTCCTTCAACTTTTAAATTTTTACAACTTGATCCCCATATTTATGCTTTTATATCAATTTAGTCCTTTATAGTATCACTATTTGATACATATGTTACAAATGATATTGTGTATCAATGTTTGATACAAATGTTACAAATAATATTTTGTAACAATCTGTGTTACAAATTGAAATATAAAATATCAGTGATACAAAATATTAATTCATGTAACATGTATTGTGTAAAATAATATAATATAATTTGTAACATATTCAGTGATACAAAATATTATTTGTAACATTTGTAACAAACAATGATACATAATATGATTTGTAACATTTGTAACAGATTGCGATACTAAATAAAAATTGTTACAACTGTTACAACTGCAAAATCAACTCTAAACTTCAATAAGTTCGTTATAGTATGATATAGATATGTAACACAATGTTAAATTTAACAAATAAAACTATTGATTTCATCATTTGTAACATACGTAACATCAGTGATACAGAATACCAATTCATGTAACATGTGATGTATAATATAATATAATATAATATGTAACATATTCAGTTATACAAAATATCATTTGTAACATCTGTATCAAATAGTGATACAAATGACTAAATTGATATAAAATTATAAATATGGTGACCAACTTGTACAAATTTAAAAGTTGAAGGACTTGAGTTGCAAAAAAAAGGATGAAATGAAATGAAGGAGGAAGTATAGGGACTAAAGTGAAAATTTTATAAAGATGAAGGACTTATTATGCAAATAATCAAGGACTCAAAAACAAATTTGAATGAATTCACGTGGAAATAGTCTTTTGATTTTAATTCATTATTTTATTAATTAATATAATATTAATTATGTAGTATTTTTGGAATAAATAAGTTAAGTTGTTAGATTTAGAATTTTTTTAATATTGGTAAGTAGTGGGTGTAATATCCACTAAATGGATCTTGGACTACTTATTGTTGCATGAATATCTTGATCGGATAGCATTTAAATAGACTAAAATACAGATTATACAATATTTACTAGTGGCGGATCTAGAGTTGAAGTTCAACTAGGGCGGACGTTGACTGGTTAACGGTCAAATATTAACCGTTGACCAGTCAACGGACGATGCTTATAAAAAAATAATGTAAAAATATTTTTAATAAATACGTAACTTATAAAGCAACAAAAAAATTATATAATAGTGAAATATAATTCGATACAAGCCGTAATAATTCTGTTTGATGACCAATTACAATGTCTTAGTTAAAATGGGAACGAACAAGAACTGTAAATTTGGTAGTTTAAATAACCTACCTTCCTCGAATGAAGCATCTCCTTCTCTTCCTCTTTGAGTTCTGAAAATGCGTGCCAACAAAACGATAATCATTCATTAACATGATAAAATACACGTCATAAACGATAGCCAACACCAGGAGCGGACCCAAGATAATGGTTCAGTGGGGGCGATAAAGATTTACATAATAAATAATTTAAAATAAGACAATAACGATAAGAAAAAACTTAAAATAAAGTCAAATCTATGGCAAAAAAAAAAAAGAGAGCAAAAGTTCTGATAAATACTTTTTATATTCTTCAATTTTGACCTCCCCTTTTCAAATTATGCAATTATCATATTAAAGAGAAATAATAAATTCTTTACTTGAGAATTTATTCATGCAATTATCTTATTTTTTTAACTTCTCAAAGTTCAAGGACCACAAATGAAGGTCATGTTCGGTAGAGTTTTTTCTCAAAAAAAATCTATTTTTTTGCCTACAATTTTTGACTTTTCAACTCTTTTTACACTACAAAAAAATTTGAAAAGTCAAAAAGTGACCAAAAAAATCTATTTTTTCCCAAAAAAAAACTCTACCGAATAAACTCTCAAATTTTGAATTTAAAATGGACATTCTCTCTCTCTCTCTCTCTCACACACACACACACACACACACACACACACACACACACACACACACACACACACACACACCGTCTTCAACTCAAAAAATTTTATATATACAACATATACATACACTACACGCAGGAAAAAAATTTGATCAAGTCAACACCATTTTTTCGCGAAATTCCAGTGACGCTTGAGTCTCGCCATGTACTAGATCCGCCTCGATATTGACACTATAATTTTTTTTAATTACAATACATTTTAATTGTACTTAAGTTCTTTAACCTTTGTTAATTCTATAACTCATGTTCTTAAATTTTTTTTTTTAAATTCTTATCTTCTATTGCTATTAATTAGCATATCCCTTCTTTAAAGTTGGTTTTTATCAAGATATTCTATTTGCATGTTTGAAAATGAAAAAAATATATTGTTGTACTTTTGTATTTATTGTTATATGCTACAGAATTAAGTTGTTTTACGTCCTCCTAACAAATTTTATGGACAAAAATCGTTATTAGACACAATCTGCTAATTAATGAAATATTAGGAATAAGAATTAGATAAAAAAAAACATCGGGGACATGTAGCTTCTTAAGTTGGAAACCAATTGTACCCTTTTGCCTAACCATCAATTGCGTAAGGCCATCCTTTGCTTTTGGGCAGAGGTAAACATCCGTAGCTAATCCAATAGCTTCAAGAAACCTAATTACATACCAAGTCTTGTCAATTTGCCACCATTCTAGTCCATGTCGTGTTGATTATTCAAAGGCAGTGTGGATATTATGCCAACCCTCTCTCCAAATGCAAGCACACCCACTCACTTGCCAAATATTCAAAAAAAAATTTAATTTTAGAATAAGTCTGTGTACACGTATAAAATATATGTACGCATTTAAATGTTGGATAAAAAATTTGTGTATTGTATTTTTTTGTTTAATTGCAAGTGTATTACAAAGCCAGAACATGGCAATCAGGCAAATATCATGTCATTTATCTCTAGGGAGACTCCGACATGGAAATATTACTAATTGTCCCTTCATATATGCAATTTAATAGACTTGTATAAAGCTGAAAAACTACAGTGCACTGACAATAGGCTAAATGTCAAAACAAATTTAAATGATATAATAAATATATTAATTATTTCTGGATAGATTACTCGTATTCTATGTTTGTTTTCACCAAACGTGACAATTCACTAGCCAAGTGATATGGTACATCCACATGATCCTCACACCTGTATTTTCAAAATTTTATTCCATTAATTTCAAATTAAATGAGATGATGACTTTAATCATTAATTAAGTTAACATTTGAATTGAATCTAAATTTTAGATCAATTTAGTTGACATGCTGCACATGCATATATATTATTCTACGTAACACATTCAAATTCTTAAGACCGCAAAGAATAATATGGATTGTTTCTCTAAATCCCAACTTTGATGGGCTTTCAACAAACCAAAAAAGAAAAGAAAAGAAAAGACACGACCACGTTAAACTAAACGTTATTCAATTGCTTCAATCAAGAAATAAAAATTGAATAATCCCTAGTAATTAACGAGTCATGAAACTCAACACATTATTCTTGAACAATTTGAACTTTGATCTCTCTTCTCACACTATCAGGGAAATGAAATTAGTGGCCAAAATCTTATTACTATATTGATTTAAAGATTGCTTACAACATAATTTTTTTGGAAGCACAACAATTCATACTCCATACGTCCTACCAAGATATACTTATTTTCTTTATTCATCTTTCTCAAATTATAGTCCACTTTCCTTTTTTATAAAATAGTTAATTTCTTAGTTGTCTAATATGCATCTATTTAATATGCATTGCTATCAACAAATCTTATCTTATTATTAATATATTAAAGAAGCATAGCCGTCAAAACATTTGCGAGGCTTTTTCCTCCAAAATTTCCTCCAAAACTTGCCTAAATTCATGACATAATGTAATAAATAATATACGTAAGTAAAAATAATAGAAATGCGTGATTCAATATTTTTGAGTTTAAAATTTCAATGAGTTCTTAAATCATGTATTGTTATATTATTGTTTAATCTAGTTAATTAATGTGCTTGAACTTTCAATCATTATTAATTACAACTATTCTAGAAAGTGACACTATATTTTTTCAGGTTGCTAACAGTGAATAGTAATATTCCAACGGTAAACTTGGATTATGGAAATGAAAAAATATTAACATTAAATATTGAAAATCCTATAAATAGGACAGCTAAAAATATTAAATTCTAAAAAATCTTATAAATATAAAAATTTACATTAAATAAACTTATTAAGTATCTCCAAAACTAAAGGAAAAGATTCTGACAATTTATTGTTGTATTGAATGCATGTATATTGAAAATCCTATAAATATGACAACTAGAAATATTAAATTCTAAAAAATCTTATAAATATAAAAATTTACATTAAATAAACTTATTGAGTTTTTCAAAAACGAAAGAAAAAGATGTCTTTTTTCAAAAACGAAAGAAAAAGATGTCTGATAATTTATTGTTGTATTGAATACATGTATATTATTAATATGATAGGAAATTATTATCTAAATATTAATAATATTGATATTGATCGCATATATAAGATATTAGCAATTAGTATTAGACTATTAGTACTATGATTAAATTAAATTCTTAATTAATTTTTTTTTATATGAATGTGAATGTTCATTTTTTGATTAACATTAAAGTAAAAAAATTATGCATTCAACCTAACATAACAAAAAGTCATGCTCTATAAAAGGACGATTTATATTCCCAATGCATCATGATGCTTTCCAACATGCATTAGTTCACGTTTGAAATTGAACAATGAATAGGTACTGCATTTTTTTTCGTCTTTGGTATGTTGAGCCCAATGATTAGTCTACTATGATGATTAACCCACTATGAAAAATTCAGCTCACTATTGTTGGGCTTAAGCTGTTGTGCCCTGAAGATGTGTTGGCCCAATTCCTTGGAGAATGCATTTTTAGAGTTGTTGGTAATTCGCCTTTGATCTTCAATCTTCAGACACTTTCTCATCCGTTGGATTGTTACATTTGATCCAAGCCATTGGTGCTGAGTATTTAAAGGCCCATTTTTCAGATTAGGGTTATGGACTTTATCTCAGTTGGTGCGCAGCTTTTTCGTTTTGCTCTCTCCGTCTCTAGACTCTTATTCTTTTTCATTCCTTCTTTTCTAGGTGAACCATTGGTTCTCCAATGGTCTGTGAAGTTGATGATGCTATAGTAATCATCTTCTGATTTCTGTAGTTTTGCGAGATTATCTCGTAAATCTGTTGTGAAATGGATGACATATGTATAGTTTAGATCTGAGTCTGTATGAGTGAGTCTTGGATGATTCTGAGTGAATTATCTCTTGTAAACTTGTTTCTTGACCATATTGTGGTGTTAATAGTGCATAAGAGGTTGGATCTACGTTTGTAGAGCCTCAAAGGTAGAAGTAAGCATTGCACCAGATGAACTACTTGTTCCCAGAAGGGACAATCAAATCTTGATGTTTTTACTTTACATTTTCTGCAATATTTTTTTGATCGGTTTCTAATTTATTTATTTTTTTGGAAAAACTTTGAGTTTCATGTTAATCGCCTCAACATATGGTATCAGAGCTTGAATAATATTTCTTGGCGATTAAACATTCGTCGTCTTTGTTACTGAGACAAATCTCAGGGCTGAAAGTATTTTTCTTTCCCCTGTTAGGTAAAAGTCTGTTCTCCTAATTTTCTTACGCTTTAACTTTGTGTTTTACAAATAAAAGAAAATTTTGTTGTATTACATACTTTATGATCTGCTCTTAGTATTCTTTTCTGAAAAACACTTTCAAGAAAAATATTAGATCCTAACAAAGTTTCAGAATATGTTTGTGATACTTATTCTTTGTGTATATCTGTATCATAATCTTGTTACTAAATGTGTTATTTTTTGAAAATCCCTTCCTTGAGACTTTCTTGAAACACACCTTGACTTGATAACCTAATTCTCACGGAATCCTGGAGTTTTCTTGATTATAGGTCTCCCCCAAAATCTTGTGTGATATCTTGCTTGTGCATGTAACAGGTTATTGATGATTTTGTGTCTCCAGCTTGAATAAAATACTTTTATCATTCTAATCTCTGTGAATAACTGTGTTAAAATTAGTTTAAATAGAAACTTCAAGTTTCCATTTAGATCAGTTTAATGGAAAATGTGATTTTTCCATTTGACAACAAAAAATGAAAAGTATTTTAGTTCAACAAAAGGTGTCAAATGCCATAAATAAATCATTTCATGATACTATGTCTGATGATCAAAGATAGAGATGGTAAAAAAACCCGCGACCTACCCTGCGTCCCCCCAAGCACTGCCCCGCCCCGCTCCGCCTCGCCGGATAATAGGAGCGGGTCCGGGACAACCCCGCCTAGCCCTGCGACCCGCTCCTCCAATTTTTTTTTTTTTTTTTTTTGAAAAATCATAAAATAGAATAGAAATTATAATTTTCACTACAAATAGACTAAAGAAGATTCGAATCTGGGTTGAAACTTATAAACTACCAATCTTAACCACTACACCATAACTTCAATCTTATAATTTTTTTCGTTTTGTTTGGTACAAATATATAAAAAAAAATTTTAATTTTTAAAATTATTTTTTCAATTAAAAAAAAAATTTAACCGGAGCGATTGGCGGGTCAAAGGCCGACCCGCCTCATTGCCATCCCTAATCAAAGAGTAGAGGTTGATGAGTTAGCCTATACCTCTATTATACTTTATATGTCTGATTCCGTGCTTAGAAAAATTGGTACTCTTGATGATGCTCAATCTTTATGGGAAACACTTGAATCAACTTACTTGAAAAAATCACTTCCTAACAAATTATTTTTATTAGAAAAATTCTTTAGTTTAAAAATTGACCCCTCAAAGGATCTTGATGAAAGTTTTGATATCTTCAATAAGTTGATTCAAGATATAAACAACTGTGGTGATAAATGTATTGATAAATATAAAGCCATAATTCTGTTGAATTCAATTCCCTAATGCCTATAAAGATGTTAAAAGTACCATAAAATATGGTAGGGATGACCTTATTATTGATATGGTGATCAATGCCTTTAGAAGTAAGAATCATGAGCTTAAGAATTAAAAAAAAAAAAACAAGAAATAATGGTGAAGGTCTATTTGTTAAAGGTAGATCCCAGCATAGATAGTTTAATAATCAGGATGAGAATAATTCTAATGGTCAAAGTCACAAAAAGAAGGGTAAGGGTAACTCTAGGTCTAAATCCAAGGTAAATGAAATAAAGTGTTATAATTGTGGTAAGATAGGACACTATATTAAATACTGTTATAAATTGGATAACAATGCTAAGAAAAATAGACCACATCAACAAAGCAATCTTGCTACCACTAATATTGAAACCTTAGCCATTAAAAATGAAGAGCCTGAGACCTTAGTGAACTATGTGTCTTCCATTTGTCAATTTGATGAATGGTTACTTTATTCTGGGTGCACATTTCATATGACTCCTGATTTTGATATGTTTTGCTCATATACAAAAGTAAATTCTGGTATGGTTGTTATGAGAAATAATGTTGGCTGTAAAATACATGGGGTAGGCAACATTAGGCTTATGTTTGATACTAGTTTTGTTTATCTTCTTGTAAATGTAAGGCACATACCTGATTTGTCCGAAAATCTTATATCAATTGGATCTCTTGTAGATTCAAATTTAGATGGCAAATTTGGAGATGGCTGTTTTAAAATCTCAAAAGGAGCATTCCTTGCAATCAAAGGGTATAAGAGAAATGGTTTGTACTTTACTAAAATAGAAAAAATGTCTGCTGATTCTGCCATGGCTAATTCTGTTAAAGAAGATTGTACTAATCTTTGGCATAGAAGACTTGCTCACTTAAGTAATATGGGGCTTAATAGTTTACAGAACCAGTGATGTTTTGGAAAAGATAAAATAACTAATCTTCTTTTTTGTGAAAATTATGTCATGGGTAAACAAGTTAGAGTTCAGTTCTCTATTGGCTTACATATATCCTCCTCTATTCTTGAATATGTGCACTCTGATTTGTGGGGTCCTTCCTGCACATCTACACATGGAGGGAACAAGTATTTTCTATCTATCATTAATGATTTTTCAAGAAAGGTATGGATTTTTCTGTTGAAAAACAAATCTGAAACTTTTGATAAGTTTAAAACTTGAAAAACTCTTCTTGAAAATTAAACTGGTAAAACTTTGAAGTGTTTAAGGACAGATAATGGTCTTGAATTTTGTAATAAAGCTTTGATGATTTTTGTAATCAATCTGGACTAAAGAGGCATAGAACTGTCTCTTATACCCCTAAGCAAAATGGTGTTGTTGAGAGGATGAATAGAACCTTATTTTGAAAGAGTTAGGTGTATGCTTTCTAGTTCTGGTCTATCCAAACATTTTTTGGGTGAAGCTGTTGTTACAGCTTGTTATCTTATTAATAAATCTCCCTCAGATGCCTAAAATGGTAAAACACCTGAGGAGATGTGGTATGAGAGGCCAATTGACTACTCTAATCTTAGAATTTTTGATTGTACTGCATACTCACATCAAAAAGATGATAAACTTGATCCCAGATCACAAAAGTATATTTTTTTGGGTTATCCTGATGGAACAAAAGGGTATAGACTTTGGGCTAGAAGTTTAGGGGGATTTAAAATTATTATCAACAGAGATGTTTTTAAAGAAGATGAAATGTTTTATCTAAAACAAAATTATGAAAATGATAGCAATCATGTTAATATAGAGATTAAGGTGGAGTATGATAATGTAGTTATCACGCCTGTAGAAGAAAATCAACATGATATTCTTCAACTTCTTGATTTCGACGATGATTTAAATCATATTCAGATTAGAGATGAAGGTCAAGATTATTTTCAAAACTTAGAGTTAGAAAATTATCATTTAGCTAGAGATAGAAATAGAAGAACTACTAAAGTGCCTTCTAGATTATCTGATTATGATCTTGCAGCTCTAGCGGTTAGCTCTTATGAAGAGTTAAGTGGTAATGAACCCAAAATTTTTGATGATGCTATTAATGGTAATGAATCAGATAAGTGGTCGACAGCTATGAAATAAGAAATGACTTCTTTATACAATAATCAAACTTGGGAGTTGGTTCCAAAAAAAAAAAAAAATCCATTGTTGATTGTAGGTGGCTTTACGAAGTAAATGAAGGTAATGATATCTTTGATCCTCTTAAGTTTAAAGCAAGACTTGTAGATAAAGGTTTTACTCAAAAATATGGTGTAGATTACAATGAAATCTTTTTTCCAGTTGTTAAATACACCACATTAAGAGTTATGTTTGCTTTAGTTGCCTATTCTAATTTGGAAATAGAACAACTTGATATTAAAACTGCCTTCTTACATGGTGAACTTGAAAAAAAGATATATATGAATCAACTTATTGGTTTTATTGATAAATACAAGTCTGAATATCTTAAGAAATCTTTATATGGATTGAAGCAATCTCCTAGGCAATGGAACAAAAGGTTTGATTCTTTCATGTTATCTTTAGATCTCATTAGAAGTGAGTTTGATCATTGTCTTTATTATAAATTAGAACAACCCAGTAATACTCTTGTGTTTTTGCTGTTATATGTTGATGATATGTTAATAGTTAGTTCATGTATTGATTTAATTAATAACATTAAATCTGCTTTAAGTTTTGAATTTGATATAAAAGAACTTGGCAATGCCAAGAAGATTCTAGGAATGGATATAATTAGAGACAGATCAAATTCAATTCTGATGTTAAAACAACAGTCTTATATCATGAAAATTCTTAAGAAGTTTTCTATGCATGATTTTAAAGCTGTATTTGTTCATTTAGCTAATTATTTTATGTTAAGTAAAGACCAATGTCCCTAATCTGATGATGAAATAGAATACATGAATAAAGTGCCTTATTTAAATGTGGTTTGTTCAATAATGTATACTATGGTCTGCACTAGACATGATATTGCTTATTCTGTGAGTGTCTTGAGTAGATACATGTCAAATTTAGGAGAACAACATTGGGAAACCCTGAAGTGGTTGTTAAAATATCTTAAAGGTACTGCAAATGTAGGCTTAGTATTTAGACATTGTAGTGAAGGGATAAAATTAAAAGGTTATGTAGATGCTAACTATGCTAACGATAGAGATAGTATGTAGTCTAATACTTCTTATGCTTTTACTTTATGTAATTCATGTATTAGCTGGAAATCTCAGTTGCAACATATTGTGGCATTGTCTACAACTGAATCTGAATATGTGGCAATTACTGAAGCTGTGAAAGAGGCTTTATGGATTAAAAGTTTACTATCTGAGTTAAACTTACTACATAATCCTGTTGTTCTATTTTTTCATAGTCAGTCTGCCATTCAATTATGCAAAAATCATGTTTTTCATGACAGAACAAAGCATAGGGATGTCAGACTGCATTTTATAAGGGACATTGTGTCCAAAAAGCTTATTGAGCTTGATAAAATTCTCTCTCAAGCAAATCCTTCTGATATGGGAACTAAGTCATTGTCTTTAAATAAGTTCAAATCATGTTTAAGCTTGCTTAACATTGATTTAGGTTGAAAGTATTATCTTGTTCTATTAACTGTAGTGTTTTTTTATAGCTTAATACATATAATTTTTGTTCTAACTTATTTAAATTGTTTTGCATGTACCAAAAGCAATGATCAAACTTGAAACGTTGTCTTCTTTTGCACTATGAAACTCTGCATTTGGCTCAAGGCGGAGATTATTGGTATGTTGAGCCCAATGATTAGTCTACTATGATGATTAACCCACTATGAAGAATTCAGCCCACTATTGTTGGGCTTAACCTGTTGTGCCATGAAGATGTGTCTGGCCCAATCCCTTGGAGAATGCATTTTTAGAGTTGCAGGTAATGCGCCTTTGATCTTCAATCTTTAGACACTTTCTCATCCGTTGGATTGTTACATTTGATCTAAGCCATTGGTGCTGAGTATTTAAAGACCCATTCTTCAGATTGGGGTTATGGACTTCATCCCAGTTGGTGCGCAGCTTTTTCGTTTTTCTCTCTCCGTCTCTAGACTCTTCTTCTTCTTCATCTACTTCTTTTCTGGGTGAACCATTAGTTCTCCAATGGTCTATGAAGTTGATGATGCTACAATAATCATCTTCTGATTACTGTAGTCTTGTGAGTTTATCCCGTAAATCTGTTGTGAAAGGGATGACATCTGTATAGTTTAGATTTGAGTCTGAATGAGTGAGTCTAGGGTAATTCTAAGTGGATTATCTCTTGTAAACTTGTTTCTTGACCATATCGTGGTGTTAATAGTGCATAAGAGGTCGGATCTACGTTTATAGAGCCTTGAAGGCATAAAACTTTGAGTTTCATGTTAATCACCTCAACACGTGCTTTGGTATATATATTAGTAAGTTCAATATTAAAAAACTACAACCAAATCTGTTATATGTTTGCAATTATATTTGTGTTCTAACAAGTCTCCATTTGTGTTTCGAAATTGTGTATAAAAGGAAATTAAAATTTTTGCCTTTAATTTTTTCTTTTATTTACGTTGGCAGTAACCTCATCTAAAGAAATGACGCCGATTTTTGATTTAGTCGAAGAAATCAATCCAACGAAAACACAATGGACTGTGAAAGTTCGAATTGTGCACATTTGAGAGATACCCAGTTACAGAAACAATGAAGAAATTAATACAGTCCTGAGATGGTATTTGTTAATAGATATGTATTTTGTCCTATTTTTAAGCTCTTTTAATAGTATGTGTATCATTGCAAGTGATTAATATTCTATTATAATTGCAAATAGAACATCATGTGATTTGAATGTGGAGGTTTTAGTTGTAGTTCTAGCCCTGTTAGTGTGAATACTAGATTATAATTATTACCTAAATATTGTGTGTTTAAAAACGGGGGCAAAAAGTCTGTGAAGTTATTATGATATAAATAAAGAATTGAATATAACATAAAAATACAAAAACTCCAGATTTTTTGCCAAAAAAAAAAAAAAAAACTGAACTTGATTCATGCAGTATATTAACTTCTCAATTCATGCATTAGTTGTACAAATAGGACAATTTGCATCATTATTTACTTGCTCGATTCATGCAGTATACGTAAAATAGGACATCATGTGTTTTAATACCTTTATTTTGTACGCTCAATATAACTACAACTTTTAAAATCAGAAAGAAGTTTAAAATTTGTTGTCATTTTGTGTTTTACATTGGTATACATTTTATTTTTATTTTTATCATGTCTACTAATTAGCATTTAAATTTATTATAAAAACACTTTCTTTGTGGAGTAGTAATCACAACTTCTTACACAAAATGTTTTTAAAATCATTTTTAGGGTGGAAGAATTCGTGCAAGTGTAAAACACAGTTTGGTTAAGACATTTAAGCCATTGATCCGTGAGGGACTGCTATATGTGATGAGAAATTTTGTGATTGGATACAACAGTATGAAGTTCAAGACCACAACCCACAACTATAAGCTCAATTTTATGCCGAATACGCAAGTTATATAAGTTGGGGATGATAGTTTTCCATCGCAAATTTATGTATTCAGGCCTTTTGGTGAATTATTGCTGGCACCAGACGTTGATGACATTGAATAATATTTCTTGTTTACATATTTTTTTTATTTATTGAATAATTGATAATGTAAAATTATTTTGGTCCATGTTTTCTGCCTTTTCTTTTGTTAAAATTTTTGTTCGGATATAATTGGTGAGGTCGTTGACAAGGACAGCGCTCGGTCTAACGACATGTCTAGAAGAACTACCAAACTGATTGACTTTGTCTAAAATGTAATTTATTAGTGTATATTTATTAAAATGACAGTATAATTTGAACATGGAAAATCAATTGTCTTGCACTTTGTGGGAGTGATTATGTTGATGAAATTAATAATATTTTGGAATAACCAGTATTATGTTACTTCAGATATGTCGTGCAAAAAAATTCAGAAGTTGATTTGAAGTGTTATTTGTTTTATGTAATATTTAATTATGAGACGTAGTTGATTAAATGTAGTATTTGATTATAATTTTTATTATGCTATGACTATTAACAAGAGTCAAGGTCAATCGCTATCGCATGTAGGACTTTATCTAAAAAGACCAGTTTTTAGTCATGGACAACTTTATGTTGCAGTCTTGAGAGTTACAAACCGCGCAGGATTGAAGATATTAATTTGTGATAGAGATGGAGTATCATCCAATTCAACCACAAATGTTGTCTTCAAAAAAGTTTTTCAGAATTTGAATTAGCTATGTTGAATTTTAAACTTTCAGTGAAATAACATTATGTAATATATTGTTATTTATATGATGCTTTTGTATTTGATCTGATTATATTCAATTCATTTTTATATATTTTTATCGATATAATTATCACAAAACACATTCGTGCATCACGTGGGTGAAAAACTAGTATAAATTACAATTATATTAATGTATGGGTATATTAGAAAAATTTATTGTTTCAACTATAATAATTAAATTTTAGGTAATTATATTCACACTACAATTTTTATTATCTATATCACGTTTTAATTGCAATAAAGATCATTCAACCTTTGACATTTTGGCACTTATGTCCCAAACATTATTCGCCGGATTTTTATTATTAATTTTCACATAGGACGATATTTGTCCAAATAATCAGCTAATGAGTATTGAAATGAACGATAAATATTTGGTCAAATGTTCATATGTGTTATTTATTTTGCTAATTAAAAATATTTTTACTTTCTCCTAATTAACTTTTTAGATACAAATTTCATAAAAAACAAATATAAAATTTACAAATTAATAGGTTGATGATAAGAATGTGATAAAAAAACAGTTGATGACATAAATGCAAAATTGAGCATTAGTTGGAGACTTTAATTTCAATTAAAATATAGTGTGATTAAAAAAACTTGTGGTACTAATATAATTATCTTTAAAATTTCTTAATTTATATGAAGATGGAAGTAAACATATCTTTATGGAACGGATGAAGTATTAATTATGATCTATTTTTTTATCTTCTAACTTGTTCTACTAAAATCACATCAATTTTATAAAGACGGATTCAAGAATCATCAAAAGAAAGCATTAGCTCTATATTTTTATAAAGACGGATAATTGTAAATAACATATTTGAACAGTAATTACAATTTTAACAATAGATTTGGAGTCAAAGAGCCAACTCGTGTGACTAATAAATCCTTCAATAGTGATACGTGGATCTTTTTCAAAATCAAATAACTGATGATCGTACCTATGTGTGCTCACCCAGTCAACTGTGGTTCCCCTGCATCCAAAATACGTAAAACAATTAAAAAAAAAAAACCATCAAGATTCAAGTTTTTCACACAAGAATAAAGTGTGGACAAATTTATTGATTTTAAAAATAAATTTTTAAATGCAAATTTTTTTTAAAGTATTAATCTCTCTTTCAAAAAATCATATATACCGACTCTATTTCTAACTAATTGGGTTTATTTTTCATTTGTTCAACTCACATAATTATCTAATCTAAAAATTTAAACTATTAATCATACACCAATTAAACATTTTGATAAATATACACCGATTATGCAATTAATGAAAAAATGATATAAACTGACCTGAAGTGCTTGAACACCACAATATGCAAAAAAAGTACTTTAAGCCATTTTGGAATCTTGAAACTCTTGTGAGAGAGGCGTCTATTAAAAGAAAGAGTGATACCTAAAAGGTCAGTTATTATATACAATTCAAAAGCAACCTAGAAAGCACCCCAATTGAATGTAAATAGAGCAAAAAGGCACAGCAAATGCGTAGCTGCTAGAGGCGAACACATTTCAATTTGAACGGTTTGTGAGAAATTGTCAACCGAACCACTTAAAGCGGTTTGAAAATTTTTCAAACCAAACCAAAGCACTTTTTGTTGTTTGGTTCGATTTAAAACTAGGGTTTAACAAAAATATATATATATATATCGAACAAGTTAAATCATAAATATTAGTCTAAAATCTTACGATAATATATAAATATTAGTATCAATACAAAACAACAAATGTATTAGCAATCACCACTCTTATTGTGAGGACTGTTAGAGTTATACTAGTAGTAGATTATATATGGTAGAGTTATATTGACGTTAATATTAGAGTGTTTTACTTTATATAGGTTAGGGTTTGCATTAGTATAAATAAGAATTGTATCTATTATTTTATTATGTCGTTTTGCTTAATAAGATTGATTTTTCTTTCTCCCTCTTTGTTCTTCTCTTTTTAGTTTAATTTATATTATTGTTAGAACTTTCACATGGTATCAGAGCAAGTTCGATCCGACTTGGTTTAAACTTGAAATCGCTTCCATTCTCCGGCGAGTGGCCTTAAGCCACTCGTTCAACCAAGTTTCTTTTTGTTTCTTCTAGATACTTTCATCTAGCTAAGTATTTGGGTCTTGACTGATTAGATCACTTGGATCATTTGGCTTATTTGCGGTATTTATGTCTAAGTCAGTTTGGAATTTAAAATTTGTCCAATTGTTTTGTTCTAGAATTTGGTTGGATTTGCATCCAGGTGACAATATGGAATTTGTTTGATTTTGTTGATCTGGGATTCGGTATTTGGTATTCGTATCCAGTAATTTGATTTGGAATTTGGTCTAATAACATGGAATTGGTTGGTTTTGTTTCAAGATAATCTGGAATTTGGTATTTGATAAAGACATGTATCTCTCTCTCCTACCTTTATATTCCATTCTACTCTTCTCCTTTCACTTCTTTTATTCTTCTATCTCGTTTTCTCTTCTTTCTATAATACTGATTTTTGTCTAATTGGGCGATTCTCTTATCTCTTGGAATAGTAAGAAGCAGACTGTTGTTTTTCATTCTTTTACTGAAGCAGAGTATTGTGCTATGGCGTCTACTACCACTAAGATTGTATGGTTGCGTAGGTTACTTGCAGACACGGGTGTTTCTCTTTCCTATCCAACTCCTATGTATTGTCATAATAAGAGTGCTAGTCAAATTTCTCACAACTCTGTGTTCTATGAGCGAGCAAAGCATATTGAAATTGATTATCATCTCATTCGCTACCATCTTCAGCATGGTACTATTTCTTTACATTTTGTCACTTCATCGTTGCAACTTGTTAACTTTTTCACGAAGTCCCATCCAGTCCAACGTTTTCGTTTCTTGTTTGGCAAACTCTCGCTGCTTCTTGCTGTAGCATCATGAGTTTGAGGAGGATGTTAGAATTGTACTAGTTATAGATTATATATGGTAGAGTTATATTAACATTAATATTAGAATGTTTTACTTTATATAGGTTAGGGTTTGCATTAGTATAAATACGAATTGTATCTATTATTTTATTATGTCGTTTTGCTTCATAAGATTGATTCTTCTTTCTTCCTCTTTGTTCTTCTCTTCTTAGTTTAATATATATTATTGTTAGAACTTTCACAGCGATATCCAAAGAATTCCACTTTCTGCCTCCAATATTGTTGGTAAAATTAGTGCATTATTTATATTCTGACAATTTAATCATGTGCATGTAAAACAAACAAAATGACGACTTACAGAAATATTGAGAAATGAAGAATTAGATTTGGTTGAGGCAGGAGTTTGATTCTTTCTCCTTAAGATAATTTTGCCCCACACAGGTGCTTACGGTTTCTCGTCACACGTCTCTCAAGATACAACAATAACTTCTCATAATAGTAGCACTCCAAATTATGAGAATAATGAACCGAATAGTATATATTTTGTTCTCTCTTTAAATGAAAACTGGACTTGGACTTTATGTAAAAGTTATTTCTATACTAAAATGATTTGTGAAAAAGTGTAGAGACATTTGGTTGAAAAGTGAAATGATTTAATTTGCAATCATAAGGGGCCTATTTATAATATTTGAAAAGTTGTGTATCAAAAGACACAACTTCATAAAAATGTATGTCCAAAAGACATGTCTTGTTGAAAAGTACATGTCCAAAAGACATGTTCCTAAGATGAAAAGATGTGACTGATAAGAAATGACATGTCTAAAAAGACATGATTTTTCAGCCAAACAGGATATTCTGAAATATGCTAATCGTATTTTTCAATATTATTCGTGTATTTAAGCGATTCATTTTGGGCCTTAATTTTCCATTCACCCAAAATTGATTCGAACAACTAAATATACTATGTTAATCCACTCGCGTAATAGAACACGTATGTCCTTATAATTCTCATATTCGACTAACAAGTCTTGTATAAATAATTAGTCAAAGTTAGTCAAAACTAACATCTTTCTAACCAATTTCCAACAAATACACATTCCGCCTCCTCTTCACCACTACATCAGACAAAAAAAATCTCCCAGAACTTGGATCTTTTCTGCATTCTTGAAACGAGAGGGTTAGGCAGTGTCGGCAGTGTCCAATATAATGTATAAAACAGGGATGGAGAAATATGAAACGACTGTTGGAAAGGCAGTGGGGGTCGTATTGAGTTGAACTGGAGATTTCCAATTGTGAAAGGATAGTGATGGTGAGATCAAGATTTTATTTGGGTTCACACAAGTTGAGTTTATGTCTCTAACTATGCTATTCTTGCAGCAAAATTACAGCTGTAGCAGCTACAAGTGTGTGCCATTGTTTACAATTTGAGGAAATTTGTACCGACTTCTAACAATATTGTTGACATGTTCAGTAGAGAGAATTGAATAGAACTTGATAATATTAAAAAAAATCCAATATTTTATTCATAATACCGTACAATTCTATCAACTCATACGTACCAAACACACAATAAGATGTATCTCTTTTTATCTAATTGGTGTGTGTGTGCTTGCATGTTAGACATCTACTGATACTTCGCTATTTACTTGTTAAATGCCATCCTTTGCTTTTGGGCAGAAGTTGGTAGCTTGACATCGGTGGCCAATCCAATAGCTTCAAGAAGTCTAATTACATACCAAGTGATATCAATCGCCACCATTCTAGACCTTGTCGTCTTTGAATATTCGAAAGCATGATGGTTATTATGCCACCCTCTCCAAATGTAATCATGGCCACCACCTGCCAAATATTCAAAATATCAAGTTTTAAGATTCAATCAACTACAGTAAGAAAGGTCAAAACTTTATATGTACATACATAGAAAAAAGTTATTGCAAATTGTTTTGGCATTGCAGCAAGATTTGATCAGATGAAAATGTAACTTTTGAACCATAAGTTGGTAAATATGGACAAATTTAAAGATTACGCGAAGTCATATACAGTTTATGCTATAGAAAATGTGATAGATATCGAACACCTTTTGAATTATCTTAGTGAAAATGATAGAATAGTAAAATTACCTACTGATTGAAAGATTATTAAATAGAACTAAATACACATATCGATGATGATCGTGATCCATATTATAGTTAGAGCATCTTCAATGGATTCGTCTATTACTTTTTAGGCGTGCTACTTAAGTACACATAAACGGAGTTATAAAAAAAACACTCTCTAATGTATGCTGACGAAGATTTTGTCTAGCAGATGTGACACATCAAAAAACAGACTATGTCTAGAAATTCGTTTAAATTTAGATGGACTTCTAGATGGAGTGACCCATCAAATTTAAATCCAACTCAATATTTTATTAAAAAAAAAAAGGTTAGACGAGGAAAATAAAAATTGAAAACCCGCTATTTTTTTTTTTTTTTGTAAAAAAAAAATTAATGCCACATAAGTGGTAATATTAATTTTAGACAGAACTTATTGTAGATGAATTTATAATTTGACATTCTATTCAATAAACGTAGTGTCATATGGACTAAAAATCCGTCTTTTTGAATACTATCAAATACACTTGGTTTATGCATAGCAAAAAATTAGGGATATTGTTGAGTTTGATTTGAGTACAAAGAAAAAGTAAATGACTTTAGATATATATGTTGAAAAAGAGCTGAATTGGAAAAATTGGAATCGTATTAGTATTATGAACTTTTATATATTTTAATTTGATCATTATTATTTTATATATTCGTTGGGTTCTAAATATAAATTTAAAAATAAATTATCTTATGCATTAGCGAAATTATTAATTTAATACACTAACCTGGGTTGAGACTAGAAAATTTTAGTATTTAAGTGAGATTATTAAGTTACCAAACATTTATTTATTGAGATTTTACTGTACTATTATAAACATTCAACTTGTGCCTCATATGTCGGCTCCAATAATTATTGAATGTTTGTTAATTATACTTCGAATGTAATCATGCTTCTAATAGAAATGCCAATCCTAGCTTGCTGATGGCAACCCCTTAGGACAAATCAAATGCGGTGCTGCCCTTCAATATAGATGAAGGAAGCCGCATTAACACATATTACAATACCTTAAGAATAAAGGCATTTCGCTACAAATATGAAATCATATACTCGTATTATGTTAAGAACCGAAAAAAACAATAATTATGCCCCTAATGTCCTCGCGATACCATAATTTAAGTAAGTTAATAGTATCTTAATTAGAGTAATTTATTAAACTTGTAGAAAAATAAAAAATTGTAGTGCACTACAATAGTCAAATTAAAACACATATTAAGCATACCAGTTATTTCTAGACAGATCACTTGTGTTCCATGCCTGCTTTCCCCAAGTATGGCTAGCTGAATTTACTAGCCAAGTGATGTGGTACACAAACACAGTTCTCACACCCTGCATAGTCACCTTACTTAGCTTCATCAATAACTAAAAGTAGAAGCGTAAATTTGGACGTATTTAGCTCTCCTAAACTACTAAACAAATCTTTTTAAATTAGTGCTTATTAATCTCTCTATATATGTGTATGTGTGTGAATATCACACCATTGAATTTTTAAGACCTCAAAAAATAGTATTTGTACTTACCATTCCCCAAACGACGTATGAGAATCCTCCCAATGCATATAATAGTGCTCCAAGTCCAATTGGATGTGTTAAATAAGTGCTTTCAAGAAACTTATAAAAAGACTGCTTCTCTAAATCTCCAACATTGTTGTGCTTTCCACACTGCAAATCTCAACCAGAGACTCATATTGTTAATAACCACTGATAAATTTGTGGGTACTTTGTGAATATTATTATCATTTATTCTATGTCATCGTTTGATCTATTTAAAGATGAAATATAACAAATTATATTATGTTAATTTTAGTCTATTTCTGGTTGTTTTAAACCATTCTACTAAAATCAATCGTTAACAGAAAAAAAAGAAGTGTAATTACCTTTTCAACAATAAAATTGTTGTCAAAGATCCAACTGATATGACTAAACCAAAATCCTCCAATAGGGCTGTGTGGGTCTTTTTCAGTATCACAAAACTGATGATGGTATCTATGTATGCTCACCCAAAAAATTGGGTCCCTCTAAACACGTGAAGATTCAAGGTTTTGTTAGAAAAAATATAGAAAATAATAATATATTTAACAATTTAAGAAAGTAGAACCTTAGAAAAAGAAAATAAACTAACAATTAAATGGAATATCCAAGATAGCAAATTGAGGCCTATATGAACACAATGTCTTTTTAAACAGATTCACTCTTTTACTGTAGGTGTTGGAGGTTAATTGATCGTCCATTTTCCAGGCGATATCAGCAGAAACCGAGCACTAAGTTTCTACACCAGCGAACTGAATTTTATCTAAACACTATCTCCAAGACTCGGACAGAACTGAAAAAATTCAGACAAGCATAAAATTGAATAATCGACCAGAGAAAAAGAGAGTTTTTTGTGTTTGGAACTGAACAAAATAGACCTATTTTATAAGTGTTGACCTCCAAAAATAGCTATCAACATGATCCTCACACCTCCTTTGCCTATGTGTATTTTATCAATACATTTGGACAGCCATGTAGCCTATGGATCACTATGGTACATTTAAAAAAGAATAGAAAAGATGTTTGAGTGTGGGAGAGACATGTTATGGTCGAAGAATTGGCTTTAGGGCCTTTAATCATTGATTTCCCAAGTGATATAGATAACTTAATTTTTAACCAACGTAGATGACTTCTTGTTTAGTATAGTTTCTTCTCTTAGATTTTCATCATCCCCTAAGTGTGGATATGGTGTTGGTATTTATAGGCCAGTGTCAATTGGCCTAGTACTTTGGATGTGCGACAAGTGGCTCAATCCTAATGAGCCTCTTGTCACATCCAAAATGTCATGTACCTAGACTTAAATGAAAAAGTCTCTTTCGGCTGCATGCTAGGGGCCTAGGACTATGACAAGCCGTAATAGCAGGCTGTCCTATCGGTCTCATCAAGTCTGATCCGCAGAGTGTTAGGGGAGGCTTATTGAATACGCAACCATGGTCGATATTTGATCGCCTCCTCTTCTTACCCTCGTCGGAATAAGAAAGAACAACCTCGGTGATGATGTCATCCCCACCAGGCAAATTTAACTTTAACTGACACAAGTCGAGTGCCACGTGTAACTGAGGCGTAACAATAAGCTCTATGGGCAACTTAACAGACCGGTTGTTACATGTATTACCAATTAACACCATAATTAACCCCACTGTTTAATTTCTCCATCAACATAGGCTATTAATCACAACCATCTGGGGTTGTTACAGAAACTAGAAAGGCAATTGGAAATAAATAAAAATAAATAGGAAAAATAATGGCAAATGATGAACCCTACTAATAGGTCAATTTTCGATTTGCCATTTGTGTCCGCAGTTTGCACCCCTCCTTATTTGTGCGTGCAAGCAAGAGTATTTATGCTACACAAGATTATACCTTCATAAAACGTGTTCATATATATACTAGTCATTTCTTTATTATTTTTCTAATGTGGGTCAAATTTAAATTGATTTCCCTCCAATACATAAACCATGTCCAATGAGTATACATTGAGATTCAATTTCTCATTCATTCAATTATCATTTTGGGCAAGTAAAAGTACACATGATTTCGTTATTCTCGTTGAGGAGAACACGAATATACATTGATTTTCCAAAAAATAGATTCCATTCAAAATTATGCTAAAACAACCCCACTTTCCAATAGGTGTGACATAAGAATAAAGTATTTAATGATAATATGAAAACCAATGGATTAAAAACGATTGTAATACATTGTAATACTGAACTTTTAGTTCGATTTTCGATTATCAAATTCTTTCTTTGCTTTAAATTAGTCATGTTGGGTCATTTAGTAATATGGGCTGTGATGACAAACAGTTGTTTTGGGCGATGATGAAAAGGGCTTCGAGCCCAACTGTTGTGATCCATTACCATTGCTTGATAAATTAGCCTGAAACCAAAGAAGCCCAATATAATAAACTGGTCCAAATGTGTAACTATCTTGAGAGGGCTGTTGATGATCGTTGGATCAAAGTGCAGATCAATGGCTGGTCGATTGTGTATTTATACCCCTCTGTCTCCTTGATAATCTGCAGCTTCTTCCAAACTCTTCGGTTGTAAGGTTTGTGAGAGTGAGAGAGAGAGAGAAAATACAGAGAGATATTTTCTGCTTCATCTTCTTCTTCTAAATCTTCTGTGAAACCTCTGGTTTTCAGAGACTGGGTGTTCATCTCTTCTTCTTCTTTTCTTTGTGATCATCTTTAAGTGAGTTTAGTCTTAAGAGAGTCTGGTTTTACGGTTCTTGGTGATTATTGTAGCAACTCAGACGAGTTGTATTTTAGGTCTGGTTCTTGGGTTATTCCTTGGTTCTTTGGGTTTTGATACTGAAAGGTACAATGTATTATAAGCTCTGTGGTTTGTAACAAAAACGGAGCCTGATTTGGGGTTGATTCTTCTCTATATTGTTATGTTTTTGGACTAATAGTGGTATCAGAGCCATTAGTTGGCGTTCTTGGAGTCTTAACCCATATTTTCTTTGAAAGATACACTTTTTTGTTAGGATATGTGTTTCTTGTTACTGGATCTAGGGTTTTGGCCTAGATCTAAAGCTTCTTGTTACAAATCTGTAAGCAAACTCTCAGATCTGTGGTTCTCGTTGAAAGACCCATCTATTTCTTGTATATCGTTCTGGTTTCCTTGAATAAATATCTTCTAACTAGTATATCATCTGCTTCCATTCGTATATGGTGATTAAGCCTCCGATCACCATAGTGGTTTACTTCTAATAAGCTTTTGCTGTTTAATAATCTGCTTTGCTAGTTGAACCCCTAAACATTCTTTTAAAAGTATATTGAAATAACTTTGTGTATTTGTTTCATTAGTACTTTTTTTTTTCTTTTGCAACAAAAACCTCTATTTTAGTTTGAGCCTTCACCTGACAACATGATTCTCACGGAAACCTGGTGAAACTAAGCAGAGTGGTCTTTCTACTTACTATTTTGTATATAAGTCTGTGAAAGAATTAATCAAGATTGTGTGTATACTTTGTGTGTTCCTTTTTTGATACTGTTTTTATGTTGTTGCTGCTTCAAGTCTTTTTCCCTTTTCTGTTCATATCATACTGCATCACTTTGTGTTATTGCTGTCATGACTACTACTAGTTTTGAACTTGAGTGTTTAATGGAAAAGGAAATTTTTCGATTTGGTAACAAAAAATGAGAGGGGTCTTAGTTCAGCAGAAAGTGGCTAAAGCCATAGAAGGAGTGTACCCTGAGACTATGTCTGATGATCAGCAAGTTGAAGCTGATAAGTTAGCCTATAATTCCATAATCTTGCATTTTTCTGATCAGGTCCTTAGAAAGGTAGGGAAGTTAGACTCCACCAAGCTTCTTTGGAAAAAATTAGAAGAACTATACTTAGTTAAGTCCTTACCAAATAAGATTTTTCTGTTAGAGAAGTTCTTTAGTTTTAAAATAGACTCCTCAAAAGATTTAGATGACAATCTTGATGTATTGACTTTAACAAGTTAGTTCAAGATATCATTAATACTGGTGAAAAAGTGTCTGAAGAGTATAAAACAGTTATACCCTTGAATGTCATTCCAGAAGCATATAGGGATGTCAAAAATGTCATTAAGTATGGTAGGGACACTCTCACTCAAGATATTGTAATAAATTCTTTAAAGAGTAAAGACATGGAAATAAAAACAGAATAAGATGATAGAAATAATTCAGAGAGTCTATATGTTAGAAGAAGATCTCAAACTAGGCAAAATGGAAGTCACGAAGGCCAGCAAAGTCAGGGTAGTGGAAACAACAATTACAAGAAGAAAACATAAGGAAGTCCAAGTCTAAGTATGAGTCAAGAAATAAGAAGTGTTAAGGTTGTGGTAAAACATGACATTTCATCAAAAATTGCTATAAAAGAAAAAATGATTTAAAAGAAAAAATAGCTGATGAAGGAAATGTTGTTGAACCAATGGAACCAAATACTGTTGATGTATATGTTGTTACCGAACATCATTTTGTTGCAAATATTGCTGACAATCATGATCAAATCCAAGAATGGATCTTGGATTCAGGTTGCACTTTCCATATGACATCTAGGATAGATTGGCTTTAGAATTTTAAAGATATTACTTCAGGTGAAGTTTTAATGGGGAACAATGTGACCTGTAAAAATAAAAAGGGTTGGTAGTGTGACTTTAAAGTTTGAAAATGGTTTCTTATGCACTTTAGATAGGGTAAGATATGTTCTTGATCTTAATAGAAACCTGATATGTGCAGGTGATTTAGATTAGTTAGGGACGTGTGGTAAGTTTGGGGATGGCATGTTAAAAGTGATCAAGAGATCCTTAGTCATCTTTAAAGGTTTTAAAAGAAATGGGATTTATGTTACTAAAGCTGAAATTATGTCTCAGTTCAGTAACACAGTTTCCATCACTTATAGTGATTCCACTCTAAAGTGGCACACCAGGCTGGCTCATTTAAGTGAAAAAAGGTCTTCACATATTGCAAAAACAAGGAGTTTTTGGCAATGATGTGATTTCAAAGGTCCCATTTTGTGAACACTACACTCTTGGTAAACATCAAAGACTTCACTTCAGTATAGGTAGTCACAAACAACCTCTGTTCTTGAATACATCCACTCAGATTTGTGGGGTCCTTCATCTGTTTCCACTCAAGGAAGAAATAAGTATTTTCCTTTCCCTGATTGACGATTTCTTTAGAAAAGTTTGGATTTTTTTGTTAAAACAAAAATCTGATACTTTTGAAAGGTGGAGATTCTGTTGGGTCATTTATTAATATGGGTTGTGATGACAAACAGTTGTTTTGGGCGATGATGAAAAGGGCTTCGATCCCAACTATTGTGATCCATTACCATTGCTTGATAAATCAGCCTGAAACCAAAGAAGCCCAATATAAGAAACCGGCCCAAATGTGTAACTGTCTTGAGAGGGCTACTGATGACCATTGGATCAAATTGCAGATCAATGGTTGGTGGATTGTGTATTTATACCCCTCTGCCCCCTTGATAATTCGCAGCTTCTTCCAGACTCTTCGATTGTAAGGTTTGTGTGTGTGTGAGAGAGAAAAAATACATAGAGATATTTTCTGCTTCATCTTCTTTTTCTAAATCTTCTGAGAAACATCTGGTTTTCAAAGACTGAGTGTTCATCCCTTCTTCTTCTTTTCTTCGTGATCATCTCTGTGTGAGTTTAGTTTGAAGAGAGTCACTGAGGGAGTCTGGTTTTACAGTTATTGGTGATTACTGTAGCAACTCAGACGAGTTGCATTTTGGGTCTGGTTCTTGGGTTATTCCTTGGTTCTTTGGGTTTTGATACTGAATGATACAATGTATTCTGAGCCCTGTGGTTTGTAACAAAAACGGAACCTGATTTGGGTTGATTCTTCTCTACATTGTTATGTTTTTGGACTAATAAGTCACTTGCTTAATTTTTGTTTCGATTTTAGGCACCTCATCTACATCTATTTTTCAAAAGTAATGGAATTGCTAGCTTGTATGAAGAAAATAATGGTTAACAAGTCATTATTTCAAATCAACAGTTTCGTTACTTATGAAAGACGAGACAAATAGAGTGCTTAAAACAAAACAAAAAAATCAATGTGATATAATGATATAAGTTGAGTAGCTAACATAATTCTTAACCGTATAAAAGAACTGACCTGAGCTGCAAGAACACCACAATATGCAAAAATATACTCAAGCCACTTGGGAATCTTAAAACTCTTGTGAGAAAGATGCCTATGATAAGAAAGAGTGATACCGAAAAGGCAAGTGATTATATATAATCCAAATGCTACCCAGTAAGCAGGCCAGTTGAATGTAAAGGGAGCAAAAAGGCACAGAAAATGCATAGCAACAATCCACCCTAAGGAGATGGCATCCCAAAGATTCCACTTTCTGCCCACATCAAAGTTTGGATCTTGTCTACAATCTTGTAATGCATTTCCAATTGTTATTTTCCTATTTCCATTTCCAAATTTTCTTTTAAAACCATATTTTGGGGAATTATTTGTTATTCTAATATTGTTTCTAGCATAATCATATACTGATTTTTGATGCTTATTTATAATACAAGGAAAAAGGGTTTTACTTTTGCATGAAAATGATAAGGGTTTAGAATTGGGCGAAGGTGAAGCTAGCAGTAGTGCCATTTTTTTGGGCTTTAATTATGGGTTGAATTTTCAGTTCTTGGGAATTCATGTTATATAGAGGTTTTTGAACCGTAGAAAGGGGAAGGAAAATAAACGTGCATGGCATTTTATTCTGTATACTGATTGTGAGGTCCAGATTTTCTCCGTGTTCTCCAAAATAATTAGGTTTATAAGGAAATGAACAAATATTAGGTTTATGAAATTCTTGACAGTTTGTAAGTTACCTGTTGCCGGGGACCTTAAGAATTAGGTATCTTATGCTTTTCAATCTCTTACTTGTTCATGATTATAACATTTCAAAACAATTTCTCAATTGGTGAATAAATAATAATCTGTCTTTCATTCTCTGAGTAAAATCTTGATTGGGGATTAATTACGGTTTTCAATATATCATGTTTTATTGTCCACATCATTCAAACAGTACATGTTTTGCATTTGAATAATAGGTAAAGATTAGTAGTTCATAATGATATTGCGAGCTTCTTCAATTACGGACATATAAATTTATTCAATAGGTGACACTATATAAACAATAAATACAACATATCAAGACGAATTATATAAAACTTACAATACATTATTTCATATTCTTAAATCATTTAAGAATAGTATTACAAATATTATCAAAAACTTATTTTGATATGTATGCAAACATGTGATTATTCATTCATTTATCTCCAATTCGATTACACAATTAATCTTGATATTCATAACTAAAAAAAAAAATCATTTCTACATGGGTATTTGCAATACGTAAAAGATGAACTAATTTGATGAACAAATAAACTAAATGACAAATAAGTCACTCTCTCATAACGTGTGTATACATTATGACAAGACCACAAGCACATCTGGCTTGACAATCAATTTTTTAATCTTAATTCGGAACAATATACTAAATTAATAACTCCGATAAATACATGAGATAATAATTTATTGAAAATCATTTAGGGCTCGAAAAAATATAATATAATAAATGATTATATATACATAATATTCACAATACATATTAATGAACAATTTTTTTCTTACAATTTTTAATTTTTCAATTGATTGTCAAAAAATATTGATGGTCTAGAAAAAAATTGATAACTTTTATATATAAAATATTGGTATTTGTCAAATCAGTATAAATAAAATTGGTCTGATCATAAGCCAACTCAGACCACAAGTAGATCACAATCAATTGTCAAAACAAATTATATAAAATTGAGTGGGGTCTGGCCCCAGGTAAAACTGCCTATGTCCAAATTCAACCTTAAATGGATCTTAAACTATTTAGTAGAAATTGCACCCCCAACTATCAATTTTTAAAATAATTCTACTTCTACTTTTTATATTTTTTTATTCCAAAAATATTGGGTGAGGTGTAATTAAATTATTATTTTATTAAAATAATATATCAAAATAAAATCTCTTCATCCTCAAAATAACTGTCAACAGAATCTCAATCTCTAATCATCCGGCTACAATCCAGCGACCAAATCGAACCAAGATCTTTAATTTTCTAGAGTTCTTGTACTATCATCCATTATTCGTGTATATTCAAAAACATCACATACATTTCTTATTTATCATTATCTGTTACCCATTTCGCAAACTCTAGCCACGATTTTTCATTTTATACGCATATGCAATTATTGATTCACTGTTATTGAAGGCAAAATCCGACCCATGGATACTCCAACTAGAAGATTAACTCGGTCTCTCACGAAAATGGAATCGCCGGAGTAGGGGAAGAAGACGAATTTACAATCCAAGCAAAACTTCATATGTCTGGACACGCCCACTCCAATCAATGTTACTAAGTCTGATCAAAATAGGTAATATATATACATAAATCTGGGAGAAGTTATCATTGGGTGTTAATAAATATATATCAATATAACAGAAGTCTGTATAGTTTCATCTTGCGTGTGTTATATTGCCTGATGTTACAAAAATACTAGTTAATGTTGGATTGCGAGTTTGATGTTACAAAATATGTGATAATGTTACAGTTCATAAATGCCTTCCTAGTTTGATATTACAAAAATACGTGATAATGTTACAGTTCATAAATGGCTTGCGAGTTTGATGTTACAAAAATACGTGATAATGTTACAGTTCATAAATAGCTTGCGAGTTTGATGTTACAAAAATACGTGATAATTTTACAGTTCATACATGGCTTGCGAGTTTGATGTTACAAAATTATGCTTGCGAGTTTGATGTTACAAAAATTTGTGATAATGTTATATGTGATAAATGTTTCAAAAATGCAAGAGAGAAAAACAGGAGAGAGACGCTCACGTTTGAGAAAATGAAAGAAAGAGAGAAACAAGAGAGAGAGAGAGAGAGAGAGAGAGAGAGAGAGGATTCATGAGAGAGAAAATCTCAATCAGTTACATATAAATCCTAAATAAAATGGTAAATGAGATAATTAAGGATTCTATTATATTATTTAATCAATTAAATAATTAATTACAAATTATATGAAATCCAGTATTTTTGGAATAAAAAACATGTTACGGTTTTTTTTATAAATAATAACATAAAATGGCTTAGTTGTAAAAATTTCCTAACTATTTATCGGTGCGTGAATATCTTGATGGGATAGCATTTATATCGACTAAAATACAGATTATACAATAATGACACTATAGTTTTTTTTTTAATTATACTATATTTTAATTGTACTTAAGTTCTTTAATCTTTGTTCATTCTATTACTCATGTTTTTAACTTTTTTCTTTCTTTCTAATTCTTATCTTCAATTGCTTTTAATTAGCATATCCCTTTTTTAAAGTTGGTTTTTATCAAGACATTCTATTTGTATGCTTTGAAATGAAGAAAAAATATATTGTTGTACTTTTGTATTTATTGTTTTCTAAAAATATGATACCGAAATAAGTTGTTTTACGCCCTCCTAACTAATTTTATGGACAAAAATCGTTATTAGATATAAAATCTGTTAATTGTTATGAAACTAGAAAGTAGAGAGAAAAAGAGAATAGAATAGAGAGAGTCAAAACTCAAGTGTGTCAATTTATTATAACAATGATCCTTATTTATAGGGTTCCAAAGGGAGTTACAACCTGATTAGAATACACTCTTCTGGAGTAAGTAGATAACTACATAGACATCTAGATACAACTAAATAGTCATTCATCATTATCTATAATTTTACAACACTCCCCTTGAATGACTTATTACACAATAACTGTTTCGTTGTTTGGCAAAAACCCAATGGGACAAAAATACCAATAGAAAGAAAAAATTATCAAAAATTGGAGTACTCAAATGCTGCCTCATTAAAACCTTGTCAAGAAAACCCAGTGGGACAAAACCTGAGCGAAGGAAAAAGAGTACAGCTACTCCTCCTGATTTCAACCAATGGGAAAAACTTATATTGAGCTATCTATATCTTGTGCGTCAATATCTTCAATGCCACCATCTTTTTGAAACTTGTATAAAACAATTATGGTGAAATGTGCTCCATGTTATAACCTCCGCAATATCATCTTCATACACTATCTCTAGTTGATTGTAGTCGACGATGATGGTGCGATGTAATTATATTAAAAGCAGATCTGTTGTTGTTCCCTTGTGGGTCTCATATACATTTTATAATATCTTTGGAATATCACCATAGGGTTATGATGAGGATAAAATATTTTGTATGTTATGGACATCCATAACTATAATATTTATTCAACTTCCAATTGTATGTTATTTATAGAAAGAATATGCCTCGTTAAAACATTACTATAAAAAAAACCCGATGGGCAAAAATTCTAGTGAAGGAAAAAGAGTACATAATTCTTTAGTACGTCATTAAAGTTGTCTCATTAAAAACCTTGCCAGGAAAATCCAATGGGACAAAACCTTGGTCAAGGAAAAGAGTACAACGCGTATTTACTCCCCCTCATCATAATATCACTTTAGGTCTGTACTTTGATCGATTAAGTTCTCAAAAAGTTGAACTATATGCTTCAGGCATACTAAATCCTCCAGGGATTTATATACATTGTTTTATTAATTATACCAGATGAGATGGTTATAACAATATTCATTATATGCAGATATGTCATGCATTGACAGACTAACAAGATATCAACTTATGATTTCTTTACATAAGTCTTTGCGAAATTTAAAAGTTGTGCATTACATGTTACGACTTTATTTTTCCATTTCCTTTTCGCATAAATATACACCTTTAGGTGCTCCGACTACAGGTCCAGAAACTTCAGGTTTCTCTAGTCGATTCAATTTACTTGGATTGCATCTTTTATTTAGCCAATTAATTCTTTGTGATTTCTTTCAATATCATCGCTACCTTTTTATAATATGAAGCGCTTCTTTATATACAAAAGTGTTGTTAACAACATTTATTTTTGAATCCATTTCTTTCTCATAACGACATAACTTAACGAGATCTTTTCGTTTTATTATTTCAACTATTGAACCTCTTACGGGTTTTATAATTAGTTATGTCTATATACTCTCCAAAAGTATACACCTCCTCAATAAGACCATCTTTATAATTAGCTCCATTTTTATTTGAGAATTCTTTTGAATCAAATGTCACCACGCTCAGCGTGTCATTAATTTACGATATAATGTTAATGGATTGTCCTTCAAGGACGCTAATATAAATTGGAGCATTTATAGCTGGTATATGAGATTTGATTTAATCTCTTTGGTCAGTAAATGCATCTGTCAATTGTATAACTTACAAATGAGTTATTTGTCGAACTTCTGGTTCATATTATCTTGTGCAAGGATCTAGAAAATATAATATACAGCATTTTCATGTATTATTTTCAGCTACTTAATTTCTCTCCCCTAATGTTGAGGAAACTGTCTTATCAAAATGACATTCGAAAAATTGCATTATAAAATATCACCCGTTAGGACTTAAGATATTTTATAATATTCCATACTAAACATGTATTCTCAACATTTCTCAAAGTCTATCTCAGTGCACTATGGTGAACCGATTATACATATATTGCACTATAAAAAATTCATTAGATGGATAATATTAGGCTCGACCATAAGCCAACTATAGCAGGGTAACTTTGATGTTGGCATGATGCGTATAAGTGTTTACGCATATAAAATAGCATTCCCTAGACAAAAATGGGAAGCGATTTGTTCTCAATAGTAATGGTTTATAATTTAATTGAGGCGTTGAAAACAATATTGCTAAACCATTTAAAATCATCTCAACTCGATATTTATTAAAAGTTTGAGATTTAGACTCACTAGTATTGACAAGACACATCATCGTCTTTGTTGTATAATCGAAAATTATGCTCATAATTTAATATTTGAGCAAGTAATTCGCAAACTTCAAGTTGCCAATAATAACACCATACAATCATCTAATAGATGTATCTATCATATACAAATAATATATAGATGGTCAACATGGAGGGTGATGGGGCCCCATAAATCACCCTAAATAATTTTTTAAATGTAGGGAATTCAAATTCCGATTTTATCTAGTAAAGGTCTACTAGTTTATATATCATGAGAACAAGCATCACGTAAGAATTCATTATATTGAAAAATCTTACGGTTTTCAATAGATATCCTCATTAATAAGTTACATCATATTTATCCGGGATGGTCTAACCGGTATTGCCAATCAATAAAGTTTCGAAGTATTAAACTTCTGGTTCCATACAATTTAGCAAATATATTTTTCGTTTATTTGAGTAACTACACAATGAACAAGAAAATATAATTAATTTTCTATTAGACATTGTATAATCATATAATTCACACTAATCAATGTCAACATAACATGATTTATATGCTTTTCTTCAAGAATAAGCATTAATTGATTAATTACTCATTTATATCACAATTTAATTTTGTGATATGATATTCTTCAAGACATGTGCTTCTTCTATAGCACAATAAAATATTATTTCTAATACTGCTCAATATTCTTTTGGAATATAAAAATTATAATGCCATGCTCTTCAGGGGCAATTAATATTTTGTCAGAATATTATAAAGTTGTGCTTATTCAGGAGCTACAACAAATCATTATTTTGATGTAAATATTTACTCTTCAGGAGTAATATTATAATATTCTTATAGAATATTAGATATTATAAAATTAGGCTTTTCGGAAGTAATTAATATTCTATTGAAATATTACTATAATATAACGTTGTGCTACTTCTGGACCAACAAAATATTCTTATATAAGATATTAGATTTATTAAATTACGCTCTTCGGGAGCAATAATTTAATAATAAATCTAACAAATTATGCTCTTTGAAAGCAAGTGTATTCTACTGAAATATTAATTTAATATAAATTTGTACTTCTTCTGGAAGACCAACGAAATATTCTTCAGGAATATTAATTTGTATAAATTAATATTTTTCAGGAATACTAACACAATATTATTTTAAATATTGATATATAATAATTAATAATATTCAAACAATATCAATACTGAAAAATATATAATCAAAGATGATATCAAATAGAGTACTGACATTTGTTCATGAACAGAAAGTAAAGATCGTTTTGTTAACTCAATTGACTTCATCTCCATATACGTAATCTAAATTTTACCTCTGTTCATGTAGTGATTTCTCACTAATGAACCGTTTGATCTTAATTACAGCCGTTGGATTTCAAGAACAATGAGTTTTGAACTTTATCTTCCAAATTTCACGACGATCGACCATGGAGCATTAAAATATCAACCTTTGATCTCTCACTTGCAGATCGCCCAAATTCTTTCAACGAATTCAAAAATAGTTCTTGTTCATGCAATGATTTCTTAAACATGAACCGTTGGATCCTAATCATAACAGTTGGATTTTAGGAACTGTGAGTTTTGAAGTTACTATCCAAATTTCACAATGATCGGACCATGGAATGTTGATATTTCTTTGTTTGATCATAGATGCGCAGGCTGCCCAAATTCTGCGAATTTTCTAAAAAAAGCTCTCGAGTTTTCTCTCTATTTTGGATGAGCTCTATCGTGTTGATAACGTGTTATGAAACTAGAAAAGTAGAGAGAAAAAGAGAATAGAATAGAGAGAGTCAAAACTCAAGTGTGTCAATTTATTATAACAATGATCCTTATTTATAGGGTTCCAAAGGGAGTTACAACCTGATTATGAATACACTCTTCTGGAGTAAGTAGATAACTACATAGACATTTAGATACAACTAAATAGTTATTCATCATTATCTATAATTTTATAACATTAATTAATAAAAAATTGAGAATAAGAATAAGATTAAGATTAAAAAAAAAAAAAAACATTGGGGACATGTAGCTTCTGAAGTTGGTAACCAATTGTACCCTTTTGCCTAACCATCAATTGCGTAAGGCCATCCTTTGCTTTTGGGCAGAGGTACACATCCGTAGGTAATCCAATAGCTTCAAGAAACCTAATTACATACCAAGTCTTAGTCAATTTGCCACCATTTTAGTCCATGCCGTGTTGAATATTCGAAGGCATTGTGGATATTATGCCAACCCTCTCCAAATGCAAGCACACCCACCCACCTGCCAAATATTCCAAAAAAAAAAATTTAATTTTAAAATAGGTCGAGTACACATATAAAATATATATACACGTTTAAATGTTAGATCAAAAATTTGTGTATTGTATTTTTTGTTTAATTGCAAGTGTATGACAATGCCAGAACAAGGCAAGTAGGCAAATGTCATGTCATTTATCTCGAGAGTGACTCTGACATGGAAATATTATTAATAGTTCCTTCATATGAGCAATTTAATGAACCTGTAGAAAGCTGAAACCTTATTCAATTGAAACCTTATTCAATCAAGAAATAAAAATTGAATAATCCCTAGTTAACGAGTCAAGAAACTCAATACATATTCTTGAACAATTTGAACTTGAGCTCTCTTCTCACACTATCACGGAAATGAAATTAGTGGCCAAAATCTTACTACTCTATTGATTTAAAGATTGCCTACAACATAATTATACACACTACAATTTTTATTACCTACACTATGTTTTAATTGTAATAAAGATCACCCAACCTTTGACATTTTAACACTTATGTCCCAAACTTTTTTCGTTGGATTTTTATTATTAATTTTCACATAGGACGATATTTGTCCAAATAATCAGCTAATGTGTATTGAAATGAACGATACATTTTTTATCAAATGTTTGTATGTGTTATTTATTTTGCTAATTAAAAAATATTTTTACTTTCTCCTAATTAACTTTTTAGATACAAATATCATAAAAAAAAACAAATATAAAATTTACAAATTAATAGGATGATGATAAGAATGTGATAAAAAAACAGTTGGGGACATAAATGCAAAAATGAGCATTAGTTGGAGACATTAATTGTAATTAAAATATAGTGTGATTAAAAAAACTTGTGGTGCGAATATAATTATCCTTAAAATTTCTTAATCTATATGAAAATAGAAGTAAGCATAGTTTTGTGAAATGGATCAAATATTAATTATTATCTATTTTTCTATTAAAAATTGATAAAGACGGATTCAAGAATCATCAAAAGAAAGCATTAGCTCTATATTTTATAAAGATGGATAATTGTAAATAACATATTTGAATAGTTATTACAATTTTAACAATAGAATTGGTGTCAAAGAGCCAACTCATGTGACGAAAAATGATATAGCACCTATGGTGGGTAATAATTATGGTACCCACTTGATACGTGGTATCACCACATTTGTTATTTTTTAAAAAATTGTTTATAATTTTTTAAACTTTTTAAAAAGTGACATATGTAGTGATGTCACGTGTTAAGTGGGTACCATAATTATTACCTACCATGGGTACTTTAATAGTACTATGTGGATCTTTTTGAAAATCACAAAACTGATGATGGTACTCACCCAATCAACTGTGGTTCCACGCATCCAAAATACGTAAAACAATTTTTTTTAAAAAGCCATCAAGAATCAAGTTTTTCACACAAGAATAAAGTGTGGACAAATTTATTGATTTAAAAAATAAATTTTTAAATGCAAATTTTTTTTGAAGTATTAATCTCTCTTTCAAAAAATCATCCCGACTCTATTTCTAACTAATTGGGTTTATTTTTCATTTGTTCAACTCACATAATTATCTCATCTAAAAATTTAAACTATTAATCATACACCAATTAAACATTTTGATAAATATACACCAATTACGCAATTAGTGAAAAAATGATATAAACTGACCTGAAGTGTTTGAACACCACAATATGCAAAAAAGTACTCTAAACCATTTTGGAATCTTGAAACTCTTGTGAGAGAAGCGTCTATTAAAAGAAAGAGTGATACCTAAAATGCCATTTTTTATATACAATCCAACAGCAACCTAGAAAGCACCCCCAATTGAATGTAAAGGGAGCAAAAAGGCCCAGCAAATGCATAGCTACTAGAGGTGAACACAGTTTAATTTGAACGGTTCGTGATAAATTGTTAACCGAATCACTTAAAGCGGTTTGAAAATTTTTCAAATCAAATCAAAGCACTTTTTTTAAAACTTGGTTTGATTTAAAATATATATATATATATATATATATATATATATATATATATATATATATATCGAACAAAGTTAAATCATAAATATTAGTCTAAAAACTTACGATAATATATAAATATTAGTATCAATACAAAACAAAAAATGTGTATTAGCAATCACCACTCCTACTGTGGCAATATCCAAAGAATTCCACTTTCTGCTTCTAATACTGTTGGTAAAATTAGTGCATTATTTATATTCTAACAATTTAATCACGTGCATGTGAAACGAACACAAATATTGAGAAATAAAGAATTAGATTTGGTTGAGGCAAGAGTTGATTCTTTCTCCTTAACACAAAATTTGCCCTGCATAAGTGCTTACGGTTTCTCGTCATACGTCTCTTAAGATACAACGACTACTTCTCGTAATAGTAGCACTCCAAATTGCAAATTATGAGAACAATGAACCGAATATTATATATTTTGTTCTCTCTTTAAATAAAAACTGGACTTGAACTTTATGCAAAAGTTATTTCTATACTAAAATAATTTGTGCAAAAGTGTAGACACATTTGGTTAAAAAGTGAAGTAATTTAATTTGCAATCATAAGTGTCCTATTTATAATATTTGAAAAGTTGTGTATCAAAAGACACAACTTCATAAAAATGTATATTCAAAAGACATGTCTTATTGGAAAGTAAATGTCCAAACCAAAAGACATGTCTCTAAGATGAAAAGATGTGACTGATAAGAAATGACATGTCCAAAAAAAACATGATTTTTCAGCCAAGCAGAATATTCTGAAATATTCTAATCGTATTTTTCAATATTATTCGTGTATTTAGGCGATTCACTTTGGGCCTTAATTTCTTATTCACCCAAAATTGATTCGAGCAACTAAATATATTATGTTAATCTACTCGCGTAACAGAACACGTATGGCCTTATAATTCTCGTATTCGACTAACTAGTCTTGCTTAAATAATTAGTCAAAGTTAGTCAAAACCAATATCTTTCTAACCAATTTCCAACAAATACACATTCCACCTCCTCTTCACCATAACATCAGACAAAAAAATTCTCCCAAAACTTGGATCTTTTATGCATTCTTGAAATGAGAGGGTTAGGCAGTGTCGGAGAAATGTGAAACGACTGTTGGAAAGGTAGTGGGGGTCGTATTGAGTTGAATTGGAGATTTCCGATTGTGAAAGGATAGTGATGGTGAGGTCAATATTTTATTTGGGTACACACAAGTTTTGTCTATTTTTGATGATAAAGAGATTTTTGCTATGTAAAGTTTGTGTTGTGCGGTTGAATTTATGTCTCTAACTATGCTATTCTTGCAGCAAAATTGCAGCTCTAGCAGCTACAAGTGCGTGCCATTGTTTACAATTTGAGGAAATTTGTACCGACTTCTAACAATATTGTTGGCATGTTCAATATAGAGAATTGGATAGAACTTGATAATATTAAAAAAGAATTCGATATTTTATTCATTATACCGTACAATTCTATCAACTCAAACGTACCGAACACACAATAATATGTTCTCTTTTTTTTAACTGGTGTGGTGTGTGCTTGCAGCAGCTACAGACACTTCTCTGTTAAATGCCATCCTTCGCTTTTGGGTAGAAGTTGGTAGCTTGACATCAGTGGCCAGTCCAATAGCTTCAAGAAGTCTAATTACATACCAAGTGATATCAATCTGCCACCATTCCAGACCTTGTCGTGCTGAATATTCAAAAGCATGATGGTTATTATGCCAACCCTCTCCAAATGTAATCATGGCCAGCCACCTGCCAAATATTCAATATATCAAGTTTTAAGATTCAATCAACTACTGTAAGAAAGGTCAAAACTTTATATGTACACACAGAAAAAAAATTAGTGCAAATTGTTTTGACATTACAAGATTCTATCAAATGAAAATATAACTTTTGAACCATAAGTTGGTAAATATGGACAAATTTATAGATTATGCGAAGTCATATATGGTTTATGCTATAGAAAATGTGATAGTTATCGAACACCTTTTAAATTATTTTAGTGAAAATGATAGAATAGTAAAATTGTCTATTGATTAAGAGCTTATTAAAGGGAACTAAATACACGTATCAATGGTGATCTTGATCCATGTTATAGTTAGAGCATCTTCAATGCACTCTTTCTATTATTTTTTAGAAGTGCCACATAAGCACACATAGACAGAATTATAAAAAAAAAACTCTATCCAATGCATGTTGGCGAGGACTTTGTCTAGCTGATGTGACATATCAAAAAATAGACTCCGTCTAAAAGTCTATCTAAATATAGACGGATTTCTAGAATGAGTAACTCAACAAATTTAAATCCAATTGAGCATTTTATTAAAAAAAAAATCAGAAGAGAGAAATAAAAATTGAATACCCGCCAATTTAAAAAATATATAATACCACATAAGCGGTAATATTAGTTTTAGACGGAATCCATTGAGATGAATTTAAAATTTGATTGTTTATTCAATATACGTAGTGTCCTATTTTACATGTCACATAGATTATAATAGACGAAGTGCATTAGAGATGCTCTTAGTGTTTTATCAATTATTTTCTCAAAAGAGATCTTTCAAACAATCGTAATATCAAATAATTACTTTCTACATAATTTTAAAAAAAAAAAATACCAAATGCAAGTGGTGTGTGCATAGCAAAAATTAGAAATAATAATGAGTTTGATTTGAGTAAAAATAAAAATAAAATGACTTTAGATATATATATATATGTGTGTGTGTGTGTGTGTGTGTGTGTGTGTGTCTTGAAAAAGAGCTTAAGTGGAAAAATAGGAATTGTATTAGTATTATGAACTTTTATATATTTTAATTTGATCATTATTATTTTATATATTCGTTGGGCTTTAAATATATATATATTTTTAAATTATCTTATGTATTTAGCGTGGTTATTGATTTAGTACACTAACTTGGGTTGAGACTAGAAAATTTTAGTATTTAATCGAGGTTATTAAATTATCAAACATTTATTTATTGAAATTTTACTGTATTATTCTAAACATTCAACTTGTGCACTCCAATAATTATTGAATGTTTGGTAATTCTACTTAATCATGCTTCTAATAGAAACGCCAACCCTAGCTTGCTGATGGCAGCTCCTCATGACAAATCAAATCTTTTTCTGCCCTTCAAAATAGATGAAGGAAGCCGCATTAACATATATTACAATACCTCAAGAATAAAGGCATTTCGCTAGAAATATGAAATTATATACTCGTATTCATGTTAAGAAACGAAAAAACAATAATTATTCTCCTAATATCCTCGCGATACCATAATTTAAGTAAGTTAATATTATCTTAATTAGAGTAATTTATAAAACTTGTAGAAAGATGAAAAATTGTTGTGCATTACAATAGTTAAAAGTGAAAAACATACTGAACATACCAGTTATTTTTGGATAGATTGCCCGTGTTCCATGCCTGCTTTCCCCAAGTATGGCTAGCAGAATTTACTAGCCAAGTGCCGTGGTACACAAACACAGTTCTCACACCCTACATAGTCACGTTACATAAATTCATCATTAACTAAAAGTACAAGTGTAAATTTAGACGAAACTAGCTCTCCTAGACTACTAAACAAGTCTTTTTAAATTAGTGCTTATTAATCCCTTTATATGTGTATGTGTGTGTATATCACATCCTTGAATTTTTAAGACCACAAAAATTAGTATTTGTACTTACCATTCCCCAAACAATGTATGGAAATCCTCCCAATGCATATAATACTGCTCCAAGTGCAATTGGATGGATTATATAAGTGCTCTCAAGAAACTTATAGAAAGGCTGCTTCTCTAAGTCTCCAACATTGTTGGGCTTTCCACACTGCAAATCTCAACAAGATACTAATGTTAATAACTACTGACAAATTTGTGGGTACTTAGTAAATATTATTTTCATTTAATCTATGTTATCATTTGATTTATTTAAAAATAAAATATAACAAGACATATTATGTTAATTTTAGTCAATTTCTCGTTGTTTTAAACCATTCTAGTACAATCAATCGTTAAAAGAAAAAAAATGAGTGTAATTACCTTTTCAACAATAGAATTGTTGTCAAAGATCCAAGTGATATGACTAAACCAAAATCCTCCAATGGGGCTATGTGGGTCTTTTTCAGTATCACAAAACTGATGATGGTATCTATGTGTGCTCACCCAATAAATCGGGTCCCTCTGAACACGTTCAAGGTTTTGTTAGGAAAAATACAGAAAATAATAATATATTTAACAATTTAAGATATTAGAACCGCAGGAAAAGAAAAGAAATTAACAATTCAATGGAATATCCAAGATAGTAAACTAAGGTCAGTATAAACACAATGTCCTTAAAACAGATTTTATTCTTCACCGTAGGTGCTTGAGGTTAATTGAGCGTCTATTTTCTAGGATACAACGATGAAACCAGTAGAAACCGAGAACTAAGTTTATACATTAGCGATTTTATCTGAACACTATCTCCAAGACTCGGATAGAAGCGAAAAAATCTGGACAGGCAAAAAATGGAATATTTGACCAAAGAAAAAGAGAGTTTTTTCGTGTCTAGAACTAAAGAAAATGGACCTCTTTTATAAACTTCATGGGCTACTTAACAGACCGGTAGTTACGTGTGTTACAAATTAACATAATAATTAACACGGCTGTTTAATTTCTCCATTAACACAGGATATAAATCACAGTCGTATGGAGTTGTTACATAAACTAGAAAGGCAACAGAAAATAAATGAATATAAATAGGAAAAATAATGGCAAAACGTGAACCCTACTAATATGTCAATTTTCGATTCAACATTTGTGTCTGCAGATTGCACCCCTCCCTGTTTGTGCACGCAAGTGAGAGCATCTATGCTACACAAGATTACAACTTCATAAAATGTGGCCATATATACTCTAGTCATTGCTTTATCATTTTTCTAATGTGGGTCAAACTTAAATTGATTTCCCTCCAACACTTAAACTACTTCTGATGGGTACACTTTGAGATTCAATTTCTCATTCAATCAATTATCATTTTGGACAAGTAAATATATGATTTCGATGTTCTCGTTGAAGAAAACACAAATCTACATCGATCTTCCAAAAAGAAGAAATGGACCCCATTCAAAATTATGCTAAAAAACCCCACTTTCCAACAGGTTTCACATAAGAATAAAGTATTTAATGATAATATGAAAATCAATGGATTAAAACAATTGTAATACCGAACTTTTAGTTTGATTTTTGGTTACCAAAATCTTTCTTTGCTTTAAATTAGTCACTTTCTTAATTTTTGTTTCGATTTTAGGCACCTTGTCTGCATCTATTTTTCAAAAGTAATGGAATTGCTAGCTTGTAGGAAGAAAATAATTGGTTAATGCGTCATTATTTGCATCATACAAATCAATAAAAGAGACAAACAGAGTGCTTAAAACAGAACAAAAAAATCAATGTGATATAATGATATAAGTTGAGTAACTATCATAATTCTTAACCTTAAAATAAACTGACCTGAGCTGCAAGAGCACCACAATATGCAAATATATACTCAAGCCACTTGGGAATCTTAAAACTCTTGTGAGAAAGATGCCTATGATAAGAAAGAGTGATACCGAAAAGGCCAGTGATTATATATAATCCAAATGCTACCCAGAAAGCACCCCAGTTGAATGTAAGTGGGGCAAAAACACACAACAAATGCACAGAAACCACCAACCCTATGGAGGTGGCATCCGAAAGATTCCACTTTCTGTGCCAAAACTTATCAAAGTTTGGATCTGGTAATGCATTCACAATTGACATTTTCCCATTTCCATTTCCAACTTTTCTTTTAAAACCATATTTTGGGGAATTATTTGTTATTCTAATATTGTTTCTAGCACAATCATATACTGATTCTTGATGCTTATTTATAATACAAGGAAAAAGGGTTTTACTTTTGCTTGAAAATGATAAGGGTTTAGCATTGGGCGAAGGTGAAGCTAGCAGTAGTGCCATTTTCTAGGCTTTAATCATGGGTTGAATTTTCAGTTCTTGGGAATTCATGTTATATAGAGTTTGTTGAACCCTAGAAAATAAACGTGCATGGCATTTTAATTCTGGATATACTGAATATGAGGTCAAGTTTTTCTCTGGGCTCACCAAAATAAGGAAAAGGACAAATATTAGGTTTATGAAATTCTTGACATTCTGCAAGTTAGCTGTTGCCGGGGACCTTAAGAATTAGGTATCTAATTATCTATCTTATACTTTCAATCTCTTACTTGTTCATGATTATAACATTTCAAAACAATTTCTCAATTGGTGAATAAAGGATTATTTTCACAAATGGTCCCTGACTTTTGCACTTACTGCGGGTTGAGGACCTATCGTTTCATTTTTGGCAGTTTAGCCCATATTTCAAATGTTTTTGACAGCAATGATCCTTTTCATCATTTTCCATCCAAATCTCTGTCGTTGGAAATTTATTATTTAAAAAGTAAATGAAAATTTGCAACAAAAGTCCCTAATCTTTCAGAAGGTATTGAAAAGTCCTATAACTTTTTAAAACTAACACATATGACTCCAAACCTTTTTGACAATTTAACCACCAACTTAAATAAATTAAAAATAACTCATAAACATTTTCAAAAATACAAATAAGTCCTAAATCTTTTTATTTTTTTACAGATTTATACTTAAAATAAGAAAAAGTGTGTCATCAAGCCCCAAAATTTTTAATTTTGTTCACCAAAATGACATTTAAATTGTGTTTGATTAAAACTAGATTTTTTAGTAAAAGTTGTTGAAATGTGTGGTTTAAAAGTTGTGGGACCATAAAATGTGTGGTTAACATTATTGTTGACTTTGATCTTAGCTTTTTATCAAAATCAAAATTGAAAACAAATCGGGTTAGGTTGACCCAGCAAATACCAGCCCATGTAAAATTGGGTCAGAGCTAGTCTAGTCTAATTTTTATGTGATCCGTCTAGAGGTGGCAAATGGGCAGATGGGCTGGCCCAGCCCGAATTTTGATGGGCCAAACAAAAAATTGGGTTGGTCTAGCCCTTACCCAATTTTATATGGGCTCATGTTTGTTGGGCCAACCCAGCCCGATTTTGTATCATGGGCCAGTCCAACATAAATTTTTAAATTTTTTTTAAATAATAAAAAAAGAGAGAAAATCTTCACCATCTTCCCTTCCCATCAAGAGAAAAATCTTCACCATCTTCCCCTTCCCCACTCCCACCCACCCCTACCAAATCGGGGGGAGGGGTGATTGTCGCCAGGAAATCCCAGCGACAAAGGGGGGAAGAAATCGCCTCATGAAACCAGGATCCTCGGTTTCGCTGACTGTTTCGCAATCGCGAAACCAGAGCTCCCCTGTTTCGCAATCGCGAATCGGGTTGGCGAAAAAACCAGAAGCTCCTCGGTTTTTCGCGAACCTGTGGAGCTCCACGGTTTTTCGCGAAAAGGAGGGATTCCCCCTCCGCCGGGTCGAAACAAGGGGAAAACTGTTTTTGGCTTTTATTAGCCATTGAATGTGTATAAGCTGAACAGATTTTACAGTTTATCATGGTGTATGATGATGTAAAATATAATGAAGTAAAATTATTTTAGTTTCCTCAAAGTGATTACTTAAAGCAGTATTTACTCGTTCTTTCATTTGATTTATTGCGGTTGTGTGTGCTCCTATCATGCACAAATATGTATATCCTATGTATAGATGGAAAGAAGACATTCCATCTATACATTTATTGAATGCATTTAAACACGGAATTTGATCGAAATTTAAACAAATTAATGAAACTTGATACACTAGATACCATGTTGAATACCTTGTAAAAATAAACCAAACAAAATTCTCAAAAAGCCTTTCGTATTTTAATTGTTGCCTCTTAGTAATTTCGCCTCACTCCGAGCTCTCCTTGCACGCACACTATAACGGCCTTCCGCCTAAATGGTGTAATGGCTTTAAGAAAACGAGTTTCGTTCGAGAAAATAAAGAGTGTGTGATTATAAAACAAAGTTTTATTATCATGCGCTTAAGAGAAAAAATCTCTTTAGCTTATTTAATTTACGAGGTTTGATCCAATGGATCTAATGTATCAATGTAAGTTTAGTTACAACACATTGTGTAGGCTAAAATTTTACAAAGAAAATTTTCTTGAGTGAAGATGTCGATGCCTTGAATGTATCGAATGAGCTTCCTTAAATAGACCACCCAGAGATGCTCCATTATTCAGATTATGCCACCGTGTAAAAAGTGTTTTGTTTCCTTCTCGAATTTTTCTTCCTTTCATCCCGTGATTGCACAAGAAGGAAACTGCTTTTCACTTTGTAGATGAATAGTGATTTTGACTTTCATCTTGAAAGCAAAGATAGTGATTTTTGTCGATGTGGAAAATTTTGGCAAAAGGACGATTCTCGCTGTGTCGCCAACTTTGAAATCGAAAAACTTGGATTTTTGTCGATCTTGGATGTATGCATAGAATCGTGGCACGCGTTTCACCGGAAACATCTCGCCAAAAGGTATTTTTTGATTTTATTCTCGAATGGTAAGCACCGTCACAAGGTCGATCGCCTCTTTCTCAACTCGAGAACATTCATCTTCCACAAAATTTTCAATATCATCTAGATGAATCTCTTTTTCTTTTCTTTTCCTTTGTTTTTGTATCTTTGTTTTTGCAAAATTTACAATTATGGTATTCTCCTAAACTCTGGATTTAAGAGCTTCGTGATAAATGTCCATTATATTCGTGAGTGGTATTAAACAAATTGTAAAACCTTTTCAAAATTACAAATAATTTTTACCTTCGATGTAATGGGAACACCAGTTTTGCTTGTAACCAAAATGTATTTTGAATGAAAATTTACTTTGGCTTTGGATTCACCACTAAATGTTTTAAAGATGTCACAATCCTTTGAAATGACAAGGATCTCCAATCTTCTAGTATTAGCTCACTAACGCTAGAATATTGTCCTTCTTTTGGTTTGTCCAAATATACTTGTTGGGAAGTTTTAATTTGGATATGATGATATCCTTTGTATAAAACATTGTTTTCATCCCAAAAAGGTATGGTGCTGTTAAATTTCAAAATGATTTGTAGTTCAGGATTTTTAACAACATATTTTTTGAAATCCATTAAACACTACAAAAGTTTTGGATCTATTAAGGATAATTCCCTAAAATCCGGACTAGGAATCATCATCTTAATAAGACCACAATAAAATGCATTTCTTACAAATGTAGGCTCAGCTCCTTCGAAAAAGATGAACTGACCAAATTTCTTTTCAAACGTGCCAATGTAAGTTTGTTCTGGAGCAGAATCACAAATGACCCTTGCTTCACCTTCAAGAGAAAGAAAATCTTGAAGTGCAATGTCAGAAAGGGTGGCACTTTCTTTGCTTTGGGTTTTTTCTAGACTTTTAAATCTGTCAGGAAAGTTTTCTTGGTTTGTTTGGACAGCTTCTTTGTAGGAAAAGTTTCTGAATCTTTGATTTTCAGGAATTGGAAAAGTAGGCATTCTTCGCCTAGAACGGATGTCTTTCTCGAAAGGTTGGGGTCTCGAGAGATAATTGGGAATGATCAATGAGATGTTTGTAAGGTGAAGGATCTGATCCTTTGTTTTTATGGAACTCAAGGAAAGTCGTTTGGGCATCAATGAATGCTTTGAAGCTTTTTGTGTCTGTATGGTTTGTTTTTGACAAGTGGTTCAACTTGCTCCCAATTGGTATAAAAACCACGGTTTGGGCCATCAAAGATGACATAGAATTTTTACCGTGCATTGAAGTGCCAAATCCTACAAGAGGAGTAACTGCCTTTTGTTGGGGATTTGAAACCGGATTTTGAATATCCACGAGTGTTCTTGCGAACTTGTTTCAAAAGTATCCTTCACAATTTGTGGTAATGTTTCATTGGTTTCATTACTCTTGGTAATGTCGCCTTTTAATCTCTTTTTCAAATTAGAGATTTTTTTTCTTTATTACCGTATTTCCATTTCTTTGATTTCCAATTGTTCTTCAAGGTCCTCCAATTGTTTCTCAATGTCGACATTTTAATCGCACAAGTGCAATTCACGTGTTAGTGAATCAAAGAAGATAATTATCTTTACTTTTAATGATTTCAATGTCAAAATCATAATGGCTAAACCACATTTGCCATCCGATTAATCTACCTTGTTTGTAATCGGGGTGGATTTTGCAATTTAGGAAAGATTTACAAATGAAGAGTCTCGTTTTACCGTAAATTTGTTGGAAATAATGTAGAGTCGAACTTTGAGATTGCCTTTTTCATAGCAAGGATTTCCTTTTCGTTAATGTGATAGTTCTTTTCTGAATCTGTAAAAGTTCCAGAAGAGTAACTACATAATTTTTCTTCTTCTTCAGAAAAACTGTTTTTGGCTTTTAATACTCCCCCCCAAAAATCTTGGGAAGCATCAGTTTTAATAATCATTTTATCATTTGGTAAAGGATGATAAAGAGATGGAATATTTTAATTTTGATTTAATCTTTTGAATGTAAAGACTATCTTCTTTAGTCCAATTCCACTTGTAATTTTTCTTGAGTTTCTTTTGAAGAGGTGCTCTCATTTTGCAAGGTTTAAAATAAATGATTCAAAGATAGTTTAAACAACCTAAAAATCTCATAAGTTGTTTTTGATCCGTAATTTCATTTGGAAAATTTTGGATATGGTCTAAGATATGGGGCTTGAGTTGTTTAAAACCACAAGCAATTTTCAATCCTAGGTATCCAATTTTTCTTTAAAAGTTCTCGCCTTTTTCTTCGACAAAACAATTCCTTCTTTTGGACCCTTTTAAGAACTTGTAAAACATGTTGTTCATGATCTTCTTCGCTTTTTCGAGAAAACTAAGATATCATCAATGTATACACAACAAAATTCATTTAGGTTTTGAAAGTATTATCCATATGTCTTTGGAAGATACCGAGCCCTGTTTGAGGCCAAAAGGTACCATCGTCCATTGAAAGTGTCCTTGTGGACAACTAAAGCTGTCAAAGGGATTTTGTTGATTCTTCAAATCTAACTTGATGGAAGCCGATTTTAGATCAAAAGATGAAAATATCATTTTTCCTTTTATAAGGTGGATGAGGCTTTGCATATTTGGGAGAATGTAACCATCAGCTTTTGTGATTTTATTAAGTTGTGAATAGTCAATGACCATTCTAGCTTTTCCTCTTCTTTTTTCTGCCTCTTTTCTAACCATAAAGGCTGGAGAAGAGAAAGGAGATTTACTAGGTTCAATAACACCTAGTTCTAGGAGTTCTTTGATTTGAATAGAGAATTCTTCTCTATCTTTTGGACTGTATGCCATTGCCTTGGCACGAATGATTTTATTTTTGAATTCATCAAGAATTTCAATTTTTGCTGTGAAAGTTCCTTTGTTGATGTTTGGATCTAGGGGATTTTCGTAGCAAAGAAAGTTCAAGAGTTTTGCAATTTCTTGCCTTTTGTATTAATTTTGAAAGTTTCTAATTCTTCATTAGAAATGAAAATATTTGAATTTTTTGCAATATTCTCTCCTTTTGGGGAGAAAATTTTTTGAATTTGGGATTTTGAATATGTCTAAAAATTTTCTTTTAAAGAGTTAAAAGCTATGGCTTTTCTTTTCTTTAAAATCCAAATTTGTTTATGTTGTAAAGTAAAACTTATCGAGTTGATTTTTCTTGAATAAATGGATGATATAACCCGACAAAAGTTATTTCCAATTATGAAATCAATTCTGCTTTCAAGTTGATAAACTGTTGGAATTTTAAATTCAAAGGTTTGAATAGTGGAGTTGTGGCTTCCGATATTCCTATATTGATGTTTTTAACAACTTTTGAAGTGGATATTTTCGAGTTATTCGCAATTTTAATTTTAAAGTTCTTTCGTAAAAACCCAAAATTGCTTTGAATAATCCATTTGTTTGCAAAGCTTGCACATGAGATGCTCCCGTATCAATGTAAGCATGTATTGTGTATTTTTGTATCCTTCAAAACTAAGTTTGATAGGAATGTAAATAGAATTGGGATTTGTTATATTTTTATTACTCATAATCGAAGATTCTCGATGATGAATAATCGATTCGATGTTCAGAGATAAGTAATATGTAGATTCTCAGATCACTAGGATCTTCAACTGGATAAAACCCTTGTTTTTCAAAAGTTTTTAACAGCTTGACACGGTCTTCATTTCAATTCTTGGAGGGCACTCATTTGCATAGTGTCTCTCGATTGCTTGAGCCAAAGATTCGCAATTCTTTTTCTTCCGAGGACAAAATTTCTTTTTGTCTTCAAACTTTCCTTTTTTTAGGTTTAGTGTATTTTTAAAGAATTTCTTTTTCTAAAGAATTTCTTTTATAAGGTTTTTATATTTTTTGAACCTATAACTTTTTCTTTTTTTGTTTTGGATTGATTTTTCTTTTTCTTTCTTTCGTGATAACATCCATAATGTCCCAGGATTCTATCCAAGTATTTGCCACAAAGAAATTCTAGGATTTCGGGGGCTTGTTTTAACACTAGATCTTGTTAAATGTGCTTGCTTACATTTATCTCGCAAGAAGGTTTCTTGTATGAAGAATTGCTAATCCTAAGGAGGAATCAATTTGCATGTTAGCTTTGAAATTATCTCTGTAGTTGGTTCTTGAATTTTAATGGCTTCATTAAAATTCGTGATGACTTCATCATTAAAAGGATAAGGAAGTTTCTCATAAACTTTTCGTTAATTGTTTCCATTCATTGGAGGGCAAATGTAATAGTATTTTGAGAATTCGCATGTGTATTCTTCAAAATAGCACATATCACAAATTGTCATTTTTTCTAAATGGTTTAAAGCATCTCCTTGATCTATAATTGATCCGGACGCTTTTGTAAAGTTCAAAGGTTTGACCAAATGAATTGTTTGTATATTTGTTCCACAATTCTTTTGATGAATTGGGGAATGTTTCCTGGGTTTCAAGCCATAGAGCATTTTTTGCTTCAGTAGCTAAATGTTGTAAGAAATGCTTTCACATTTCCTCTTGTGCTTGAGATTACATAGTGCCATGAGTTTTGCTCATTTTATGTATTTCTTTATGAATGATCATTGAAATCATGATATTATTATACCAATCCTCAATGACTGCTTTTTGTGATTCATTACACGCCTAAGTCAAGTATCTTGACATCTATAGGTGATTTCTTTGGTTTGTTAAGAAGATATGAGGATCAATTTCATTATCTTCATAAGGTCTTGGTCTAGGAGTGAAGTCTCCTATAGGTCTTTTTCCATCCCCTTTTGGGTTTGATGATGTAGGTTCATAGTCCATTGGGACTGCTTCAGATTCTACTTTTGGTTCTCTGAATTTCACTCCAATGTCAGTGTTTGTGAAGAATCTTTCATGAATGATAGTTTCTTCTTCGTAACTTTCGAATTATTATCTCCGTTATTGGCACGTTTATTTCCGGAGTATTTTCAATTGATTTGGCTGTAAGAATGACTTCTTGATTATTTATGTTGACTTTTTTGAAGATTGAAGCAATTTTTTCGAGTTCGTTATCTTCAAATGCCAATAGAACATTAAGATGTCCTAAATCGTTGGATGATTCATAAATATTTTCAAGGATTTTTCTTACTTCCGTCATTCTGATTCTGTTTCTGAATTTTCAAAATCGAATTTACCTTTTCTTGTATTTTTCTGTTTTTCTGTAAATTCCCCCCTTTTTTGAAGGATTCTAAATTTTTTATAAGGTTTAACAGAGTTTTTTGATGTTGAGGCATCTGGATTCTTGATTTCCGTTATGATTATTGTCGAATGTTGGTCTAAAGATTTTTCAGTTTTTGAATGATAATCTTTAAGATCATTTTTTAATTCTTCAATAATGTCTTTTAAGGATTTTATTTCTTTCATAATTTCTCCTAATGACATTATTTTTCTGTTAAGAGAACATTAGCTAGTTGGTTAACTGTTTCCTTGATTTCTCTTATTTCTCTTTTTTGGCTACTTTCTGGAATGTCTTCTTTCCATCTATACATAGGATCTTTCCTAGTTGATGTTGAATGTAGAAGTAAAGGTTTTTGTTCTTTAACGAGAGTCCTTTTTTGTTCGAGATCAATTTGTAATGATTTTCTTGCTTTGGTTGGACAAGCCAATCAAATTCGCTTTCTTTATGTTCAAGGTAACCGAGAATAAAGGGTCAATCTTTATTCCTTTTGGTTCTTTAACAATTGTCATATTATGTTGGTTATGAATTGCATAACTCACAAGATATGAAACTGAAAAAGGAACATTATTATCTTTGACTAAATCTTTTCTTCCATATTTAAATACTGAAGGAAAGAATTCCATCAAAGTCTTGGTCATGAAGACTTCATCGAAAGTCTTGGGTGTGATGTGAAAATCAATTTTCCACATGCAAGATTTCCATTTAGGTGCCTAAGCATCCTTCTTTGGGATTTTGATTCTTTCATCAATTAATCCCATAACAACGGGTTGGTCAATTTTGTCGATAGGTGCTGCTTGAGTTGAATCCTAATAGCTCCTATGGTGACCCAATAAAGGTTTTTATTGTTATCCAAGTCAATCTTTTGCTTGGCTTTGTTAATGTCTTGTTTAGTAAGAAGGAGATTCCTATCTTACCATAAGTGTGTTGAATGTGGATAGCAAATTCCTTTGGGAAACCCCATAGTAAATATGCTTATCCCTATTCATAAATTTGTTGATAAAATTAGGTTGTTCAAACACTTCTCTTGGGTTTAACGCCAAATTAGTTTTACCAATTTTTGCAAGTTTTTTGTCGAAATCAAGATTTCTTTTGAAAAGTTTCAAGAGACTCGGTTTGTTCAACAACTTCGTCAACTTCAATTTCGAGAGTTATTTCACTATTCATAATGATGATAAAGATAGTGTAACATAAATTCTTTAACATCTTCTTCAAATAATGTTTTGTATTTGTCCGTTGTTGTCTCATATAAATTCTAACCGAATGATGAACATGTTCAAACATTAGTTGGAATCTATATTCTTCATAGTATTCATAAAGGTTGCTTTTATTAGCCATTGAATGTGTATAAGTTTTGAGCATTTTACAAATTTATCATGGTGTATGATGATGTAAAATATAATGAAGTAAAAATATTTTAGTTTCCTCAAAGTGATTACTTAAAGCAATATTTACTCGTTCTTTCATTTGATTTATTGCAGTTGTGTGTGCTCCTATCATGCACAAATATGTATATCTATAATACCAGTATGTGTGCATACCATAATGTTTTGTGATTGTAACAATGTGTGTGTTACATAAACGACATTCAATCATTATGTAAGATGATTTAATGAATAATGCATTAAATAGCATTCCAATTCAGAATTATAATTTGTTGATGCAATATTTCTTTCATTTTCATGGATTCTATATGCATAAAGGTAAAGACTTATATTCCTATAAGCTACCAACTGAGAACATTTGTCATAATGATACATATAGAGAGTAAAATAATTCTCTATATTAAATGTATTTAAAAATTGGTATCAGAGCCTGGTTTACATATAAATATCTACATTATCATGAATAACTGCAGAATGTGCAATCGTTATCTACAGACACTGAATCTGATTATTCATCATCAGAATCTTCTGATTATGAGTAATAAAATATAACAAATCCCAAATTCAAAAAAAATTTTCTAGGATAAATACCTTGTAAAATAAACAAATTTTCCGAAAATTCCCCTTTTGTTGTCCTAGAGAGAACTGGGGTGGGGTGGGGTGGGGGTGGGGTGGGGTGGGGGTGATTTGGGTCAAAAATATTTTTTGATGGGACAGCCCAAAATAATTGGGCTAGCTCGGTTTCAGCCCAATTAACCCGTTGGACAAAATCTATAGAGACTCTAATGGTCGTTTGTTTTCAATTTTGATTTTGATAAAAAGTTAAGATCAAAGTCAACAATAATGTTAACCACATATTTTATGGTCCCACAACTTTTAAACCACACATTTCAACAATTTTTACTAAAAAATCTGATTTTAATCAAATACAATTTAAATATCATTTTGGTGAACAAAATTAAAAATTTTGGGGCTTGATGACACACTTTTTCTTATTTTAAGTGTAAATCTGTAAAAAAATAAAAAGATTTAGGACTTATTTGTATTTTTGAAAATGTTTATGAGTTATTTTTAATTTATTTAAGTTGGGGTTAAATTGTCAAAAAGGTTTGGGGTCATATGTGTTAGTTTTAGAAAGTTATGGGACTTTTCAATACTACGAAAGATTAGGGACTTTTGCTGCAAATTTTCATTTACTTTTTAAATAAAAAATTTTCCGCAACAGGGATTTGGATGGAAAATAATGAAAAGGACCATTGCTGCCAAAAACATTTGAAATAGAAATTTAAAGCATCAAAAATGAAACGACAGGCCCTCAACTCGATAAAGAATACAAAAGTCGAGAGACCATTTTACAAATAAGCCGTGAATAAATAATAATCTGTCTTTCTTCCTCTGAGTACAATCTTGATTGGGGATTTTTATTTCATTTAATTTACGGTTTTCAACATGTCATGTTATATTGTTCACATTATTCAAACAATACATGTTTTGCATTTGAATAATACATAAAGATTAGTTGAGCATGATGTGATTGTGAGCTTTTGTCCAGATTCAATGACGGACGTATAATTTCATTCAAGAGAAGACATTATATAAACAATAAACAAAACATATCAAGACAAATTATATAAAACTTACAATACATTATTTCATATTCTTAAATCGTTTAAGAATATTACTACTACTAATATTATCAAAATATTATTTTGCTATGTATGCAAATTGCAACCACGTAATTATTCACCCATTTATATCCAATTCGATTGCACAATTAATCTTGATATTCATAACTAAAAAAAAAAAAAAAATCATTTCTACATGGGTAGTTGCAACACGTAAAAGATGAACTAATTTGATGAACAAATAAACAAAATGACAAATAAGTCACCCTCTCATAGAGACGTGTGTATGCATGATGATTAGACCACAAGTACATCTGGCTTGACAATCAATTTTTTAATCTTAACTCGGGACAGTATACTAAGTTAATAACTCCGATAAATATATTAGATAATAATTTATTGAAAATCATTTAGGGCTCGAAAGAATATATAATATAATAAATGATTATATAGACATAATATTTACAATATTAATGAACTTTTTTTTTTTTCAACTCCTATTTTCTCAATTGATTGTCAAAAAATATTGGTGGTAAAAAAAAAAAAATTGATAACTTTTATATATAAAATATTGGTATTTGTCAAACCAAAATATATAAAATGAGTATTGTTATTCATAGTCACTTACTACCGGTAATCTTCTTACGAGGAGTAAATAATTAATGACTATAAATACATTACTTATCATACATTCAATTAGATGAATTATTCATAATTAATAACTATAAATACATTACTCAATTGAAGTAAATAATTCATCCAATTGAGTAATGTCTCGTAGGATAACTATCGGTAGTGAGCGACTATAAATAGTATTATTCATATAAAATTGGTCTGATCACACTACAAGAAAAATGAGAATTAACAACTAAGTTTTTAACGACCAAATAAATATGGTCGTTACAAATATTTATCAACGACCAGAATAAATGTTTCGTCGTAAATAGTAGGTCACAAACAATGGTATATTGAGCTAGTTGGAGATGAATTTTAAGGACCACGTCATTAGTTGTAAATTGTTTATTTTCGACGACCAATTTAAAGCTGGTCGCTGTATGTGTGGCGCCAAAATCTTGAAACCCGTCAAAACAATCAACGACTAAAACAATATATTTGACGACCGAATAATTGATTGTCGTTAGACTAATTTAACAACCATCTAATTTGAGTCGTTAAAAGTGATAAAACATTACAACCAATATATTTGGTCGTTACAAGGAATATTTGCCAACCATATTAAAGGGTCGTTAAAAAATACTATTCACGACCAACAAACTTGGTCATTAAACACTGTTTTCAACAACTAAATTATAATGTTTGGTCGTTACAAATGGATCGTAATCAAATTTTGAGTTAGTCAGAAATATGTTTTAACGACTAATTAATTAGTTGTTAATCGTATATTTCATTCGACTAAACTAAGATTGGACGTTGTGAGTGGACGCCAAATCAAGAAATCTTGCCAAAATATCTATTGATATTCAACGAGAACGTAATCATTTGTTAAAAACACAAATAATTTAGTAAATATTCAATGACCATAATTTTTGGTCGTTAATATATTAAAACAACAACTAATTGTATCTCGTTGTTTCGTTGTTGGAAGTAGAGGAAAATTCGACATTCCACGACTAGTACTATTTAGTCGTTAGAGGTCAGATTCAATGACCATATAATTAACCTGGTTACCAACTCTAATTTGGCCCCAAAATAGTTTTCGACATTCAACGACTATACTATTGGTCGTTGAGAACGAGTATGTAGCGAAAAAAATGTTTTAATTGTTTAAAATAAAAAAATAAAAATGTAATTGACTGTAAGCATATTATTCATTGTCAAAAGTATTAAAAAAATTTCAAACCGGCTATGTCTTTCAATAACTATATGTTTTGTTAAAAAAATAAATTATTTCAAAACAATGTTAGCATATTCCTAAACGTCATTGATTTTTTTTGCTGTAAGTATGTTGATGATACCTTGTATATCACTATGACAAAAAAGGAAACCCACCGTGTCCTGAAAGAGAAAAAGTTCGTCGCCTCGTTGAATTGGTTGGACTGGACGGGACGAGACAAGGCGGAGGGAGATTTTTTGCTCCATCTTGGCATCGGGTTGGGTTTTGGGTGCTCCGTCATATCTCGTTTAAATAAAAATTTAAAATAAACGAGGTGGGTACCTCGAATCTACCCTATTGCAAACTTAATCGGGGTATAGGGGAAACAGAAGAAAAATCATTGGCAAGGCAGCACACAGATTGGCCAACCCACACCAAATCCACCCCTTGTCAGTGAATGAGCCCATTTTGACAGAGCGAGGCTTGACCGAGCACTAAATGTACGGATTGTTAATGCACTAACATTATATGTTATATTACAAGATGGACATATTTCAATACTACTTATAATGCAAATAGAAAAAGCATTTATAGGAAAATATGCACCTCATCTCATTATCGAGGTACGTAAATATTCATTTTACCAGCCTCGAAGTTATACATGTATCTATATTTCTCTATTATTTAAGAATCGAAGAGACATAAATTAAAGGGTAATCCTTCTTGCCTTATTTCTTGTCATCAAAGTCTAGCTCATGTGTACTAATAGATAGGGATGACAACGAGATGTGGGTAGGGGCGGGGTAAGGAATTAAAACACCATCCCTGCCCAGTCTGGGATTTGTGGTCGAGGTAGGGACATAGATTATAAAACTCCTCGTTTACCATTCCGCTTGGTTATTTATAAATTTAAAATTTTATTATTTATTTTATCGAATACAATTTTTATAAAAAAAAATATATAAAAATTAAAAAAATTAAATTAAATAGATTAAGGGCGGTGGTCTCCCGTCTCATTTAACTAATGGGACGAGAATTCTCAATCTTATTCGGAGCCGATTGGGAATGATGTTTTTTTTTTCCATCCCTACTAAATCAAATAAATAGTTAACACGTTCTCTGGCTTTATTTATAAGCTATCAGAGTAGTGGTTACATTTATGGTACTTTTTGCTGTTACGTTGATCCACTATTAAACATGTCTAGACACATAAAAATAAGATTAATTTTACAAAAATAAAAAACACAGTCATGGAAGAACATTTGAAGCACTAGTTACCTTAGTCATAGAACACTACAAAACATCACATTTTCACCCAGTGTGCTTGGTATATTTAATATCAATTGGCTTATTTCGACTAATATTTTTTGTAACTATGGTAATAATAAATAAGTTATTCATAAATTTTTTAAAGTTAATTAAGTACTTGTTTGGTTTAGATTTTTTCAAAAATTATTTTTTCTCACACATTTCCAACTACACATTCTATTAGACCATAAATTTTTTTCACTTTTGCACAACATATATTTTCAAAAAATCAATTTTAAAAAATCTATACCAAACAAGCCATAAAAGTAAAAATAATTATCAATTTCATTTCAAATAAATAAAGAAGAAATATTTTTTTTTTAAAAAAATAAAAATAAAAGAGCCCTAAAAGAATTTTCGTTTCCCACCATTTTTTCTTCATAGTGTTTTTCTCCCACCATAACAACAATTCTTTTTTTTTTTTTTTTCAAAACAATGTCTTTAATCTCGCCCACCAAACCCTCCCTCAACAATCATCTCCAATCTCTACTCACCATCTCAATTTATCATCCTAAAATCATAACCCTCGCCCTCGCCCTCGCCCTCGCCCTCGCCCTCGCCCATTAAGACTCCATCCGAAAAAAGTGGTTCTTCTATCGGGCAAATCTGTGAAGGGAAAGAAAAGAGGCAGAACTGGACAACGCAGACCTTGTGCACGAAGACTGAAGAAGAAGAAGAATCAGATCAAATTATTGTTATTAAACGTTGGGTAAGCCATCTTTTTCATGGACGTTTGGTAAAAATTTTCAATTTCCTTCTATAAATTTTGGGTTTTTTTTTTTGTCAATTTTCTTTTATCAATTTTCTTATTACTCGCGGTCGCGGAATTCAAGAGACGTTCATTCTGTTGTATAAATTATTGGTTACGGGATTCTATGAAATGGGTTTATTGCGAGATTGGATTTTGATGGTTATTGCCTCTGTTGGTTGATCGAATTGCACTTTGCACGTCTTTAGGTGAAAATTTTCGCTCGGTTTTCACAAAAACCGTCTCCTAATTGATTTTGTGTTTGGTCATCTTCGGTTGGTAATTCCAAATTTAGGGGGAAAATAGATTAAAGGTTTGATTTCAATCCATTTTTCTTTCTTGTTTTGTTTTTTATGACAATTTTTTCGTTGATAAACATATGACGTTTATTTCAAGTTGCTAAATTTAAATATTTATTAAATTTTATAATTCCATCCATGCCGTTGGTCAAACTAAGAAAAAATATTGGCATGACAGCTTAGTTAGGAATTGGCAAATAACTAAACTACAACGTCACTTTTTTTTTTTTTTATGTGCAACTAATAGACATGGACAAAGTGGCCAAAATGTAATAAAATTTAATTTTGATGACCAATTTGAAACTACATGAAGTTTAGTGACCAACATAAATTTTCACTCAAAATTTAGTAACAATTCAAATACATTTCAGCTTTTCAGAGAAGTCCTTTTCACACGAAGAACATATATGTTTTTTCATTAGTGATTAGAATCTTCTCTTTTCTTTCTGTTTTCATACATCCCTGCAAGAGAATCAAATAGTACTCCGGCCCCAATGCCGACGGCTAAATCAATTGTGTAGTGACCTCTTGTACTCAACAATCTTATGACTTGTAAAACATTTAGGGTGTCAAATGTGTACGCTAACTCCCATCTTTGCATTCGTTTCATATCTAAAGATGCAATTATCGATGCAGCAACATGTCCCGAATAAAACAGAAAAAATGAAACGTTTCCAACTGGGAAATCCACTCCTGAACCCAAGAATCCCTGTCAAGAAACAAGCAAATTTTGACAAGTTATATTTTTAAATCACAACCATTCTCATGATCTTGCTTTCCAGCAAAATTCATTTCTCTCTTATTTTCATCGTTTCCACTTTTAGTGATGTTGCATTTGCACCAGCCACCTACTACAGGCTGGCTGGTACTATCCTACCACAAAATATAGATGGGGCAACTGGCAGGGAAAAGTCAAATCATGCTTCTTTGTTTTCAGAAGGATTCTATTGTCCTCAAGTTGGAAGTGGCCACAACTCGACATCAACAATCATGATTAGGTAAAAAGTGGATAATATTTAGCACATATTTGGAAGTGCTGAAATTATAAGTTGTTAATGAATATGTAGATAAAAAATAGATTATAAATTGTAAATTCTATGAAATATGTAGATAAAAAGTATGTTTGATAGCACGTATTTGTTTATTATTAACTTAGTTAGTGGGATTATGGCTAATTTGTAACATAAGACATTTTCAAGAATTTTGTTGAACAGTTCGTACCAGTACTAAAAGAAGAAACAAAATGACAGTAGGAAATGTCACATGGAGTTGCACATGATTTCAAAATGTATACACATAATATAATAATTAACATTCCAAAAATGAGAGTCGTTTGATAGAGATTATAGCTTTATAAACAAAATATAGTTGAAAATGACTTTTCACATTAAAAAAATGAAAAGTGAGTTTAATCTGTCAAGCTGATATATGTTATAATTTTAAATTGCATTTGAATAAAGGAAGATATGTAATGAGGAAAAAAACAAAAATACCTCTGGCAGTGGCAGCTGTGTGGCATATCCAAGAATTCCTCTACATGTGAACATGAACAGTGCCGAGATTGTGGCTCTGGGCCTGCCCTCGACTAGCCACGTCCAAAGTATATACGCCGTTTGCATTCCCACAAAGACCTTGCCACAAATACAAACAAAATTAACGAAGAGCGCGTTTACTGGATATGATTGAATTGTATATACATATACTCATGCGTACTGTATTGAGGCCAGCAAGAAGAGTGTTGAGAGCTGGCCAAGATTCAAGCAGCCGGTGGAGGGATACAGTGGCGATGAACCCCAGATCGAACGGCGGCGATGTCGGAGGCACCATGTAAAGAGTGTATTCGACGGCCATGAAGAAAAGCAATGAGGCGGCGAAGACACATGGTATGGGATGGTGACTCACTACACCCAGCAAATCCCCCGCCGTCCAATTCATGAAATACGCATTCTCAAACAACCCATTAATGGAGAAACGAATACTTTCAGCCGAATCCGATGTTCTCTTCTTCATATCTGCAAAATCTCTGTATTTATTGAGTTCAATATCGCCGTTTGAAATGGTGGGTGATTGTTTGGATTTCGTGTTATGAAGGGAACGGAGGTGGTGAGTGGCGGCTCCGTTCATCGGCGGCGGGGGGTTTAGAGTAGCCAGAAATCTGCATTCAAATGGTGTGGGATTGATACTATATAGACGGTGGAAATGGGATTGCCTGAATTCGAAAATCTTCAGATCTCGTAAACAAACAAACAAACAAACGCACGCACGTATACGCAGATCGCGTTTCAGGAAAACAGAACGGCAGCGTCAGAATGGGAAAGAAAATTGTACCATATTGGACTTTTATCAAATATTGGGTTTTTAGACTTCCAAGTTCCAACCCACTCTATGCATCGTTTGGAAAGAAAATCTCACTTCAGGCCCATGCCATCTGTGAACGATCCATAGAGAGAGACTCATTTTTCAAGTGAGTGTACTGAATGGGCTTCCTCTTTTTGGAAGTGCACGACTTTAGTTTCCTGTTCCAAATATTTCTATTCCATCACCTATCCATTAAAAACGTCACATATTATCAAATAAAATACAAATCATCTAACAAAGTGAGTAATCTAACCCAAATTATTGATAATGTATAAAATTTTTAGTGAAAAACGACTAAAAATACATATTTGGAACAGCACATCTAAACTTCACTTATATGACATATTACTACAAGATTTCTTTAAAAAGAAAAAAAATTGGTAAGAAGAATATTTATATTATATACTAACTACCAATTCAATAACTAGTTACTTTATAGCTTGAAGTTAATCCAGAAATAAAAATAAATAAATAAAAAGATTAAAATCTTATACTTTATATCGTAGTGTTACTCCCACAATGTAATCTTGAATGATATTTTAATTTATTTTTTCTTAAACACTTTTCAAGAATTTACCTTCTCAATGAAAAGAATTGAATAAAATTTTAAATATTTCGTAGTGTTTCTAAATAATAATTACTACCCCCAAAAAATATAAGACTCACGTCTCTGGAGTGATTTAAATGTAAAGCAAAATACACGGGATTACAAACTTAAAATTTCTCGCAGCTAAATATGAATTGATATGCCAAGAAAAAGTTTGCTCAGACACTAATTTTTTTTTTTTTTTTTTGGCCGATTGAAGGTCTACAGAGTCGAGTTATATCTTTCAACTCAGTTCGTTGTCTTTGTAGTTGAGATATTAGAAGTAGGCTAAAAAAATTCAGTTGCTATTGAAAATATTTAAGCAAAAATTTGCATTTTTTCTCGACTATGGTCCTCCAACTTTAGTGCATGCTCTACTTTTAGTACTTTCGCCAACTTTTATGGCAGCACTCACAACTTCTATGTAGCGATCATGTATTGTTATTACCAAACATACTACGTTGAACAATAACATACTCGATATAGTTGGTCATCTATAACTTCACCAAACTCGTTAGGAGTGCTTAGAGGCGTAAAATAGTCGTTTCACCCAGACCCAAAGTGGGGCCGGCCCATGATTGATCCAGCGGCAACATGCCTAGTAATTGCTCTAAATCATAACAAAGTTTCAATCATATAAAGTTTTAAGGGGTAAGAAATAGGTAGGATATTCTTATTGGTTACACCCATTACTTACAAATATTAAAATAATTTTAAATCTAACAACTCAACTTATTTATTTCAAAAACTACATAATTAATATTATATTAAATAATAAAATAATGAATTAAAATTAAATAACTATTTCCACGTGAATTCACTCAAATTTGTTTTGAGTCCTTGATTATTGCACAATAAGTCCTTCATCTTTATAAAATTTTTACTTTAGTCCCTATACTTCGTCTTTCATTTCAATTTTGTCCTTTTTTATTTGCAACTCAAGTCCTTCAACTTTTAAATTTGTACAAGTTGGTCCCCATATTTATACTTTTATATCAATTTAGTCCTTTGTATCACTATTTGATACAGATGTTACAAATGATATTTTATATCATTGAATATGTTACATATTATATTATGTTATTTTACATATCACGTATTACGTGAATTGATATTTTAGATCATCGATGATGTTACGTTATATTACAAATGATGAAATCAATAGTTTTATTTGTTAAATTTAACATTGTGTTTCATATCTATATCATCTTATAACGAACTTATTGAAGTTTAGAGTTGATTTTTTGGGTTGTAACAATTTCATTTTAGTATCATGATCTGTTACAAATGTTACAAATCTTTGTGTGTATCATTGTTTGATACAAATGTTACAAATAATATTTTGATCATCGAATACGTTACATATTATATTATGTTATTTTACACAATACATGCTATATGAATTAATATTTTGTATCACTAATATTTTATATTTCAATTTAGAATACGCATTGTTACAAAATATTATTTGTAATATTTGTATCAAACATTGATACACAATATCATTCAGTAACATATGTATCAAATAAGTGATACTATAAAGGATTAAAGCGATATAAAAGTATAAATATGGGGACCAACTTGTACAAATTTAAAAGTTGAAGGACTTGAGTTGCAAATAAAAAGGACGAAATTGAAATGAAAGATAAAATATAGGGACTAAAGTGAAAATTTTATAAAGATGAAGGACTTATTGTGCAAATAATTAAGGACTCAAATACAAATTTAAGTAAGTTCACGTGAAAATATATATTTTGTAGTATAGATTTAATTTTAATTTATTATTTTATTAATTAATATAATTTTAAGAATGTAATATTTTGGAATAAATTTGTTAAGTTGATAAAATTTAATTATTTTTAAAAAGTGGTTTATTTATGAAAAGATCCCGGTACAAAAAGACTGGACTCTTCACATTTAGGCCCAATAAAGGCCATTAGGAGGCCCAAAGAGAAATAGCCCAAATGGATCACAGGCCACATACTCAAGGCCCATCATTCCCACCTAGATTCACCATGTGCAAAACACCAATCCAACAGAATCCCTTTTGAGTAAATAATCAGGCTAGCAATGTAGCTGTTGGGTTAAGAAAGGAAGGAACCAATTTACCGACCCGGAATTAGGAACGAGTATTGGCTGTAATAGGATATATTCACAGCACAATCGATTACGGAATGAATCGCATTCCTAACATGTATAGCACTCTGAGATTACGTTATAAAGGGGAAGGAGCAGATTGAGATGGTAAGTACAAACAAACAATCAAAATAGCTACTCATATCATCTATGCTTCCCCAATTTACTTCGATCCTAATTTGAGCATCAAAGGGTCTACATCGGAAACCTTTCCGGCGTGCCATCTAACGCTTGTCTTTGAATGCAGGAATCTGAGGATCTGCTGTTGGAGACAAACCAAAACCACTAAAACATAAAGTACAGAACAAGTTCAGTGATTTTGAGGTGAATCAAGTAGTTACTAGCAATGGCAAAGTTACACGGAAACTATAATCATCAAATATATGCAAGCAAAAACCAAGACCTGTCGGAGGCGCCGTTGGAGTTCCACTCAATGGAATTTGCTGGAGATTTCGGCCATTTAGCCATGATCACTTGCCTTTCCTGATAGCATTCGTCTCAAAATCAAGGCAACTGCAAACACAAGTTCCTCCGCCTGAAGCATCTTTAGAAGAATTTGATAAATACAAGGTCTTGAAAAGATCCATTATTTGATGTCATAAAAAGAAATCCTATTGATTTCAACATTCTCCCAATAGATCTAATGGACTAAACCTATTCTCCTTCCTCCTATGTCTATCAACATTTTGACCTTTCTCTCACGTCAATATAAGAGAAAAAGGCTGCGTTCCCACATCGTTTTTTCCCAACTGGAAAACAGACTATTACCTCTTAGACTGGCCCCAATCAAAGCTATTTATCTTACAAGCTAAGCCACCTAAAGGTTACGGCTCCTGAAAACCCGATGCAGTCTTCAAACTGAGAGCCACAATCAACCACTACCTCGAAGATTGATCCACAGCAGCCACAGCGGGGCTGATGCTAAGACCTGCACCGTTTTCTTGTGGAGGGACAGTACCCCATTTTCCTTCCGTTTCCAGGGGCTCCAACAAGTGCACTCCTCCATCATCGAGTCCTAATGCAATTTGATTGGGTTCAAATGGATGAGGGGCGATGACAAGTGGATACGCCCTTGAGCTGTATTAGAGTTAATTAGAAACAATTATGAAGAAGAAATGGGGCAACAATTTAGTTTTTCCTCGAGGGAAATAACATACACACCTCGGATTAGAAGGCAAATAGGCTGCAGGATTGATGCGACACCTTAGTTTCAGTCCTGTAGCAGTGAGGACACACACACTCCCATCTTCGAAGCTTGCATAAACTGATTGGCTGTCACATGAAAATGTAGCATCCGTAATTGCAGAGCTTGATTCTCGAGGAACCCACTGCCACGAAACATTATTTGTGAGTTAAGTGGATTCAGAAATTTCTTTTTCTCACGCTATTTTCTCAATCGCGTTTTCTTGGTTCTCAAATTGTAAGTTAGCAATATCCATGGAAAAAAAAAGGATATAAAATGATAAAGACAGGAGTTAATTGATTATAATAACACTGCAAAAATTTATACTGTTCATGACAAATTCAATTCTATAAACAAAAATAACGTGTTCATTTTAATCTATACTGTTACAAGCATGCAATGCAGACAACATAATCAAGGGAACTTGACTACCATTAAATGTATCAATGTAAAATCACAAATTCTAGTGCCTATAAAAGCATCTAGACAGCAGAAGTACGCTTAGCACCTGTTTGACACAGTCGAGTTTTGAAGCCTCGTAGATGGCTATTTGTGTTTCATGAACAACCAGCAAATGAGCCTGGTCCTGATGAAACTTAACACGTGTCTGTGCAAGAGGATTTGGTGCACAACCGGGAGGAATCTGCAAGAACTTGTTCGCCTTCTTTTCCCATCCATCTACGCTCCAAAGACATAGCTAGAATACAACAGACACAGAGTAACTAAACATTAATGTGAGATTTATTTCTTTCCGTAAATATTATGGTACAGAAAGGAAATTTGAATTCCCAAGTTTTTACTTTCATAAACACATAACATTCACTTGTACAAGTACAGAGACACTAATTTATTCATTTTGACAGCAAAAGTTAGATTACAAGAGTTTTATGCTTATTCTCTTAAGTTATAAAAACTAATTAATTTTTTTACAAGGTAACACATCCGCCACAGTACTCAAAAATATGGACCTTGTTTTTTTGTTTTGTTTTTTCCCCTTTCGAGACACGTGTAGAGAACATATAAACATCATCTCTTGTTTTTTTTGTCCTCGAACTTACCTGAGCATCAGCTCCAGATGATACAAGAACATTTAAAACATTGGAAAATACAAGACCAGTTACTCTCTTCTGGTGACCTTTGAGCTTGATTTTTACCTTTAGAACACAACATTCAAAGAACAAAAAAGCATATGAGCTTTAAATCATCTTGTTGGTAATTTTGTATAATCGTTCTTTTACCACTTAAACTGGAAATGCGACTTATGCTATTATCAACATTTTATCTCTAGAAGTTGGCTGGACCGTTGGATCATCTGAAGAAATCTGATCCATTGATTGCTTACATAAAAGGGCTTCAACCCTTCATTTCTAGGGCATTCGAGACTGTTCTCTTTCTGGCTGCGATGAACACCGATTCTCCTTCTCTTCTTTTTCCCTTTTCTCTGTGATTCACTCTTTGAGTGAAGTTTGTAAGAGGGTTCTGGTTTATGTTCTTATGAGTGAACAGTAAATGTGAGGAGAGTTCTGTATAGGTGTTTTGATTGTGTTGGTGTAAGGGTTGTCTGTGGTTGTGGTTGCAGTTGGAGGGTTGATTCTTGTTGTATATTGAACACTGGTTATTCTTCTTAGTGCAGAGAGGCCGTAATCCCATTTGGGAGCCTCAAAGGCAGATTAGACTTAGGGTCGAATCGCGCCGCCTAACCTAAGCAAAACATATCCTGTGTTCTTGCTCTGTTTTCTTTACATATTTCTTAATTGCTTTGTGTGATGATATGATATGTATGTTTAGAATGTCCGTGGACACCCAATGATGAGTATCAGAGCCCAGGAAAAACCACAGGGCAAATTAGTGCTTTTCTTTACGTGTGAAAGTTCTTGTTTCTTGTTTGAATCTAAATATTTGATTTTATAAAATCTTTGTGCTGTTTGATTTTGTGAAAAATATATGTTTATTCTTTCCTCAAACATCTGCATCTGGGGTGGGATTCTTATCAATTAGAGTTAGGAGGAAATTGCTGGGCTTTCATGTCTGTGCTCTCTTGAAGGGCCTGAATCTTGGAGCTCACAATTATCCTTGGGGGTTCTTGCATCATCTTTACTGCATTCTGTTAAGTTTTTCTTAATGATCAGTTTGTCCGTTGAAAAACTCTCTTGACTGTTGTGTTAAGTTGCTTTGTTAAGTTTTCTTGAAGTTCTACTGTGTTTGAAAACTTACTTGACGCTTGTGTTAAGTTGTTTTTATCCAAATTTTCTTGAGTTACAGTAACACCAATATGACTTCCACAAAATTTCAATTGGAACTTTTAATGGAAAATGTGACTTTCCAATTTGGCAACAAAAATGGAAGCCATATTAGTGCAATGTAAAGTTGCGAGCTTTAGATGAAAAATATCCCGATTCTTATAACCGAGGATCAAAAGAATGAAGCTGATGAACTTGCATATACCTCTATTATTTTACACCTCTCTGACTCTGTGCTTAGAAAGGTAGGAAAATTGCATTCTGTTAAAGCTCTATGGGACAAACTTACTGAACTATATTTGATCAAGTCTCTACCAAATAAAATGTTCCTTTTAGAACAATTGTTTTGCTTTAAAATTGATCCCTCAAAGGATCTTGATGAGAGTCTTGATATGTTCAATAAGATTGTCCAAGATATTGAAAACACTTGAGATACAGTCCCTGATGATTATAGAGCTATCATTCTCTTAAATTCTCTTCCTGAATCTGCTAGAGAGATAAAAAATGCAATTAAGTATGGAAGAGATGTTCTAACCCCTGAGATAGTTGTCAATTCCCTTAAGAGTAGAGAGTTAGAGTTAAAGTCCACCAAGATTGATGGTGAGGGATTAACTGTTAGAGGAAGGAGTAACACTAGGGACTATCGGCCAAGATAAGCCCAAGAAGAAGGATAGATATAAGTCTAAGTCTAGATCCAAGTCCGGGGCTAAGGGTAGGAAGTGTATATGGATGTGGTAAGACCGGTCATTTCATTAAAGGCATTATAAGAGAAAAATGAATTGAAAGAAAAGCTTGAGCAGGGAATGTTGTTGAAGTTTACGAAAACCCTGCGAAGTTTATGTGACTTCTACAAGTGATTATCCACATGAGTGGATATTAGATTCGGGGTGTACCTTTCACATGACACATAAAAAGGAGTGGTTTAGCTCTCTGGTAGAAAAAGACTTGGGTCAGGTTCTTATGGGAAATAGTATGTCCTGTAAAGTCAAAGGTATAGGAAGCATCATTCTAAAACTGGACAATGGAATTGTGTACAATTTTGAGAATGTTAGGTATATTCCTAGCTTAACCAGAAATCTTATTTCATTGCTTCCTTCGCCAAATGTGGTTGGTGCGGTAAGTTTGATGGAGATCAAATGAAAATGTTTAAGGGCTCTTTAATGCACATGAAAGGCTTCATTAGAAATGGCTTTTATGTTATCAAAGCAGAACCAGTCTTAGGTACTGGGGCTGCTATGATTGTCCCAAGCATTGATAACAGCAACCTTTGGCATAGAAGGCTTGGACACATAAGTCTGAAGGGTCTCCAAATTCTTAAGTCTCAAGGCATTTTTGGGAATGATTCCATAAATCCTATCCCTTTTTGTGATCACTGCCTTATAGGAAAACAGCATAGGTTGAAGTTTGCTACTGGAACTCATAAGTCTAAGGCTCCTCTAGAATATCTTCACTCAGATTTATGGGGACTTGTTAGCAAGCCCACTCATATGGGTAATAGATATTTCATGTCTATTGTAGATGATTTTTCTAGGATGGTTTGGATTTTCTTATTAAAACAAAAGTCTGATGCTTTTCTAAAGTTCAAGAACTGGAAAGTTTTAATAGAAAATCAAATTGGGTAAGTTAAGGTCCTTGGGGATGATAATGGTCTAGAATCTTGTAATCTTGAATTTGATCAATTTCAGTAGTGAAAATGGTATTCTAAGACATAAAAGCATAGCACACACCCCAACAAAATGGGGTAGCCGAAAGGATGAATAGGACCCTCCTTGAAAGAGTCGATGTATGTTATCCAACTCAGTGCGACTCGGATGTTGGGAGAAGAAATGGCATGACGACTTGCTGCTACGATAAATAGATCCCTCTTACGCCATTGATGGAAAAACTCGGTTTGAAAAGCGTCTCAGCAAGGTTGCTAACTATGACACTTTAAAAGTTTTTGGATGTGCTGCTTTTGCTCATCAAAACATAGGAAAGTTAGAACCTAGGTCTAAGAAGTGTGTCTTCTTAGGGTATGCTGATGGTGTTAAGGGTTATAGGCTTTGGGATAAAGAGGATCATGGTTTCAAAGTTATCATCAGTAGAGATGTCATTTTTAATGAAGATGACATGCCTTGTTTAAGCAAAGATATTTCTCCTCAGTCTGAAACCTCCAATTACAATAGTAACTTTGATTAGGTGGAGCTTACCTCACCTGCTGTTACTACCAGAAATGATGGTGTCCATGATCAGGTGGAGCCTGATCAAACCTTAGATGATACTGAAGAAATACAACCTGATGATAGTAACTTTGAAAACAATGGTGTAGACCCTAATTCTTTAATTGATTACCAACTCACTAGAGATAGAATTAGGAGACAAACAAGACCCCCAAATAGATTAGGATATTACGAGTGTGTTTAGCTCACGCTTACTCTCACGCCTTTACTCTATGCATGAACTTCTTGATACTGAACCAAAAACTTATCAAGAAGCTATAGAAAGTGAACAATCTGAGAAGTGGATTAGTGCAATGAAAGATGAGATAGCCTCTTTACATAAGAATAACACTTGGGAATTAGTTCCTAAGGTTAATAATATGTCCTTAGTTGATTGCAAGTGGTTGTTCAAAGTAAAACCTGGAACTTCCTTAAATGAACAAGCCAGATATAAGGCTAGACTTGTTGCTAGGGGCTTTACTCAAAGGGAGGGAGTTGATTATCATGAGATCTTCTCCCCAGTAGTGAAATATACTACAATTAGAGTTATGCTTGCACTCACTGCTCACTTAGGCTGGGAATTAGAACAATTAGATGTAAAAACTGCTTTTCTTCATGGTGATCTTGAAGAAACAATTTATATGTCCCAGCCTGAAGGCTTTATTGAAACTCAGAATGCTGATATGGTGTGTTTGTTGAAGAAATCCCTATATGGCCTGAAACAGGCCCCTAGGCAATGGTATAAGAAATTTGATTCCTTTGTTTTATCTTTAGGTTTCGATGAGGAGTGAATATGATCATTGTATGTATTTGATTGCAAAGCTCAAATTCTTTACTGTTTATCTTCGTTATATGTTGATGATACGTTCTTTGTGTGGTCCTTCATTTGAAGATATTGATAGAATTAAAATGCTTTAAATTCTAAGTTTGATATGAAGGATCTTGGAAATGCTAAGAAAATTCTTGGGATGAATATCATTAGAAATAGAAGAACTCACACCTTATCTCTAAATCGATCGATTACATTGATAGGATTGTAGATAAGTTTGGTCGAAAAATGCTAAAGTCACTACCGTCCCTTTAGGTAATCACTTTAAGCTCAAAGAAGGATCTTTGTCCTTCGTGTGATGAAGAAGAAGTGAAATGAAAAATGTTCCCTTCTCTAATCTTTGTAGGTTCATCATGTATACTATGGTTTGCACGGACTGATGTTGCTCATGCTATTAGCTCCTTAAGCAGATATATGTCTAACCACAGGTTAGATCACTGGGAAGCTTTAAAATGGTTTATAAGATATTTAAAGGGGTCTAGACAGTTAGGCCTAATCTTCAGTAAAAGTCATGAAGGAATTAGACTTAGAGGATTTGTTGATGCTGACTTTGCTAGTGATAGGGATAAAAGAAGATCCACCACCGTTATATGTTTACCTTATGTGATTCTTGTATAAGTTGGAAGTCTCAATTACAATCTATTGTTGCTTTATCTACTCTTGAATCGAATACATTCATTATTCATCTTGAAGGCGTGAAGGAAGCAATTTGGCTTCAAGGTTTGTTAAATGAAATTGGTTATTTAAATCAACCTGCTACTTGGTTCTCTGATTCTCAAAGTGCAATTCATCTATGTAAAAATCCCATGTTTCATGAACGCACTAAGCACATAGATATAAAATTACACTTCATTCGTGATATAGTTGCCAACAATGTGATTCAACTTGATAAGATTCATACTGATGTGAATCCTGCTGACATGGGAACTAAGGTACTTCCATTGAACAAATTTATGAACTGTCTGAGTTTATTAAATATTGATAAAGGGTAAACTGTGATACTGCAGGTACTGGAGGCAATGAACAAGGGTGATTATGTTCCCTCTCTGCACACTTTGTTTTGAAGCTATGACTGTGATATACAAAATGGTGGAGAATGTTGGTAATTTTGTATAATCGTTCTTTTACCACTTAAACTAGAAATGCGACTTATGCTATTATCAACATTTTATCTCTGGAAGTTGGCTGGACCGTTGGATCATCTGAAGAAATCTGATCCATTGATTGCTTACATAAAAGGGCTTCAACCCTTCATTTCTAGGGCATTCGAGACTGTTCTCTTTCTGGCTGCGATGAACACCGATTCTCCTTCTCTTCTTTTTCCCTTTTCTCTGTGATTCACTCTTTGAGTGAAGTTTGTAAGAGGGTTCGGTTTATGTTCTTATGAGTGAACGAAGAATTTGAGGAGAGTTACGTATAGGTGTTTTGATTGTGTTGGTGTAAGGGTTGTGCGTGGTTGTGGTTGCGATCGGAGGGTTGATTCTTGTTGTATATTGAACTTTGGTTATTCTTCTTAGTGCGGAGAGGCCGTAATCCCATTTGGGAGCCTCAAAGGCAGATTAGACTTAGGTCGAATCGCTCGCCTAACCGCAAAAAAACATATCCCGTGTTCTTGCTCTGCATTTTCTTTACATATTTCTTAATTGCTTTGTGTGATGATATGAGATGTATGTTTAGAATGTCCGTGGACACCCAACACATCTCAACAATAATAATACACCAGTTTTGATCTGGTAAGAACCTCGTCAACTTGGACATTGTAAATTTGTATGGAAGAATCCTCCATGCCAATGGCAATAATGTTAAATTGTCCTGAGGATGGAAGGCAAGAAATGTCGCCGCAAGTGGAGGGGGCATAAACGTTGTCATTGTCTGCGAAGGGAAAACGATATAAGAATCCATATGCACGTTTAGTGCGTTGTAACTTGTAATAGACTATATTAGACAATACAACACACGAAATAGTTTCTTTTCCTTTTTTAATGTTGTCCGATGTTAACTAATCCACCTTATGAAACCTTCCCAGATATATACCGAAGGGCAAACATATATAAACCAGAAAACCAATGGAGAAAAATATCTATTACAATCAAAATTGTTTAATTACCTTGAATGTCATCATATTAAATAGGGAAATTTTTCCTCCTGATGCTGACATAACGTAAGAGTCATTCTTTGAGAGTGCAAAGCATGGAACAGCTTCCTCAAGGTTCGTCTCCGTTATTTCATTGGTCATTAGTATATCACTAGAGGGTTGCCATAGTTGAGGGGACACAGCAGTGGTTGCCTACATAAGCAAAGAAATAATTAGGCTTGTTTGGTTAAGATTAAAAGTTCACTTAGAAGTAAATAGGTTAGTTTTATATGGAAATAATATTTTTGGGTCGAAGATGTCAATGAGTTACTTATTTTCACAATAAATAAGAGTTACTTTCAAAAACAACTTTTTTTATTTTAAAAGTAAGAAAAAAGTTGAATATCCAAACATATTTTGAAACAAAAGTAACTTTTTCCTTTTCTTAAGATTAGGGAAACGTGCTCTAAATATGGAAAGAGAATATCAATGACTGACGGGAGATCTGTTGACGCGTGGATAGTGAAGATTCCGATGTCAACAAATACAACAAAGTAAAAATGTGGTATTAATATAATTACTCTATAATTTACCCGAATATTTTCTCGGTCCACAGTCCGGATAATTAATTCTGGATTGATATTATTTCCTATTTGGAACCATTTTGCCATGTGATGACAATTTATTTATTTCATGCATTCATTGTGTACAAGTGAAATTAAATTTTTACTTATTCTTATTCACAAGTAAGTATTTGGGATTCAAATATTTGTCCGTAGTCGTTCTAAAGATAATAACATTTCTTTTCATTATTTACAAGTGTATATAATTAAAGTTGATTCATTTGTTCAAATTAAAACTATTCTAGTTGAGACTTAACGTTCTTTTCTTTTACTATAAATATGTAAAAAAAAAAAAAAAAAATTAAAAACACTTGTTTACTGGAGTCATGTCGAGAATGTGTACTTCAGATTGAAAAATGAAAATAAATTTAAATGAGTACTCGATTCTTGTGGAGATTTAATTAATTGCATTGGGTAGCGTCCTTATTAACTTGCATTTTCTTCATATATATAAAATTAAACTTACATCTCAGCTCGACATATGTCAACATAAGTACTTAAAACTCAAGTGAGTAATGATCTCCTACCCACGGTGGGTAGAAGATCATTTATCCACTGCGTGTGAACATGTTTGTGTCCACAGACAGTTGTGCGTTGTGTGGGCTGATGTAGCACTCTCACATCAGCTCACATCATCAGTGGATAAATGATTTCACCGTAGATGGAAGATAATTACTCAAACTCAATTACTCATCTTAGAATAATTCTATTTCTACGGATGCAATGAAAACAACTATAACAAAACAAATAATAAACGTCAAGCCTTTCTTGTAAGAAAATATCAGGAGCATCAATCGAAAAAAGTTAATTTATCTTATTCCACACTAAATATAGGCTATGGGACCCATCAATAAACTAGAGATAGGTGGCCAAACTCAAGATTATCTTCAATGGCCTCTTTAAAAGTAGAATGCTCTTTACTGTAAAGAGTTAACTCTTAAAATTAACTTCTAATAAACTCTTTAATTTAACCTTTTAAAATCAAGAATGTGTTTGCCTCTCTACATTTAAAAAGTCAAATCCACTTTCTATTTGATATACATTATCAATTTTTTTTATCAATGTTTACCTCAGAATTTTGAATTCACAATTATAATGAAAAATGCCGTTCAACCTAATAATTACGCATACAAAAGTTAAAAAAAATGTTTTCAAGTTCCCAATTGACAATTGTGCTTTATGCGTGTTTTTATCCACAAAACTAGACAATAAAACAAAAACACATTGTTGGATCCCATAAAATTTAGGTGTACATTTTCTTTCATTTTTCGCATGTATTTTAACATGGTTCAATGTCCACCTCAAAACTTGGAAGTTGTGATCATGACCAAAAATGTCGTTCAACTTGATTAGTGTGTATGTATGTTTTTAAATTCTTAATTGTGTTTTATACAGTCTTTGGTTTATTTGCACAAATAGTTCCTATCTTTTGCACTTGATGTGGGTTGTGGACTTATCCTTTCATTTTTTGCAGTGGAACTCCTATTTCAAACTTTCTTGACGACAATGGTCCTTTCCGTCCATTTCCGTCAGATTTAACCATTTTTTTTTTTTGCACAAATGGTCCCCGCGTGACTAAATACAATAATAAAATAAATGCTAGCAATTGTCGAGATTTTACAAAACGTCTGAGAAGAGGGAGTGAAGCTGCTCGTTCCTCTACTTACTCCAGCATCCACTCAACATTCCATTCAGGTAATAACACTGTTTAGTGCAACTACAAGCAAAAGCACCAAACCTCTATATATCCCTAAATTACCTGAATTCTAGATATTGGTTGGTGGATGGGTTCTCAATCTCATCTTGGAGTCATGTAAAGTTGGAATTCTTAAAGCTAACATAATATCTGATTTATGTTTCAGTACTTCAAATTTTAACATTTCTGAATTTCGATTTATTCTTGAAACAGCTCCTCTACGAAACATGTCTATGTATATGGTTTTTGTCTTACTATGAACCTGCAATAGAGCACTTGGCTACTTCTAGAACCCTGCCACCTCACCCCACCCCAAACTAGTATTAGCCTAATTGAAGTTTTGAACCGCCGTAACAACGTTAGCCGTATTGAAAAACGTCTAAGCATGCGCAGCCAAGAACATCAAAAGTCACATCACCGGAACTTCTGGACGAGGAATCGCTCCGATGATGGCAAGCCAAATGAAGAAGTACCCAATAAAGCATTGGATTGGGTTCTAATAACTGGGGGGGGTGGGGTGGGGTGGGGTGGGGTGGGTGGGAAGAAGAAAGAGATTTTTTTTTTTTTTTTCTTCTTTTTTTCCTCTCAAATTTAGAACTTGTGCTGCAAATTTTTATTTATGAAAAGTAGAATACCGAAAATGCCTTTATGAAATGAGGAGTGTAGAATGCACGCGGAAACTATTTGTGCAAAAAAGTTAGAACTAACGGTTAAATCTGACGGAAATGGACAGAAAGGACATTATCGCTAAGAAAATTTGAAATAGGAGCTCCACTGTCAAAAAAAAAAAAAAAAATAGGTCCTCAATTTGCAACAAATACAAAAGATAGGGACTATTTGTGCAAATAAGCCCATAATCTTTCATCTATGAAAATAGATAGTAAAACGTTTTCATTCATTTTTCACAAGTAATTTAAATGCGTTTTTCGACATTGACATGAGAAGGTGAAAGTCATTGTTCAATCCAATGAGTATAATTGATGGTAGAGAAGTTACAAAAAAAAAAACATTTATGTGTAGACTTTACCATCTACGAAAGTAATCTTGCCTAACCCTCAAATTCAATTGTTATAAGCCATTTTTTGCTTTTGAGCCAAGGTTGGTAGCTTCACATCCGTGGCCAATCCAATAACTTCAAGAAACCTAATTACATACCAAGTCATGTCAATTTGCCACCATTTCAGTCCATGTCGTGCTGAATATTCGAAGGCATGGTGGTTATTATGCCAACCCTCTCCAAATGCAAGCACACCCACCCACCTGCCAAATATTCAATTTTATTTTATTTTTTTGAATTTTAGAATAGGTCGAATACAAGTGTCTTTGAGAACAAGGTGAAGATGCAAATATCATGCCCCCTTATCTCGAAGGCAATTTAATAAACTTGTAGAAAGCTGAAAAAACATAGTGAACTGATGCTAGCCTAGATGTCAAAAAAAAAATTAAATGATATGATAAACATACCAATTATTTCTGGATAGATCGCCTGTGTCCCATGCTTGTTTTCCCCAAATGTGACAAGCTGAATTCACTAGCCAAGTGATGTGGTGCCCACACGATCCTCACACCCTGAATTGTCAAAAATTTACTCCATTAATTTTGAATTAAATGGGATGCTGAATTTAATTATTAATTTAGTTGACATTTGAATTGAATCTAAGACTAAATTTTAGATCAATTTAGTTGACATGCATATGCATTATTCCATAACACACCTTAAAATTATTAAGAGCGCAAAGAATAGTATTTGTACTTACCATTCCCCAAACAATGTATGGAAATCCTCCCAATGCATATAATAGTGCTCCAAGTGCAATTGGATGTATAAAATAAGTGCTTTCAAGAAACTTATAGAAATGCTGCTTCTCTAAATCTCCAACATTGTTGAGCTTTCCACACTGCAAATTTCAACTGAGACTAATATTGTTAATAACCACTGACAAATTTGTGGATATTTTGTAAATATTATTTTTATTTATTCTATGTTATTATTTGATATATTTAAAAATGAAATATAACAAGATATATTATGTTAATTTTATCTATTTATCGTTGTTTTAAACTATTCTACTAAAATCAATCGTTAAAAGAAAAAAGAAGAAGAAGTGTGATGACCTTTTCAACAATAGAATTGTTGTCAAAGATCCAGCTAATATGACTAAACCAAAATCCTCCAATAGGGCTATGTGGGTCTTTTTCAGAATCACAAAACTGATGATGGTATCTGTGTATACTCACCCAATAAATAGGATCCCTCTAAACACGTGAAGATTCAAGGTTTTGTTAGGAGAAATATAGAAAATAATAATATATTGAACAATTTAAAAAAGTACAAATTAACAAGTGCAGAAAAAGAAATTAACAATTAAATGGAATATCCAAGATAGCAAATCAAAACATGTATGAACACAGTGTCTTTAAAACATATTCGCTCCCTCACTATAGAGTCTTCAAGTTAATTGAGTGTCTATTTTTCAGGATACAACATCGAAACCAGTAGAAATCGAACACTAAGTTTCTACACCAGCGAACTGATGAATTTTATCTGAACACTATCACCATATTTCGAAAGAAAAATTCAGACAGACAAAAAAGAATATTCGACCAGAAGAGGAAAAAGAGAGTTTTTTCGTGTTTAGAACTAAAGAAAATGGACATCTTTTATAAGCTCTATGGGCAACTTAACAAAACGGTTATTACAGGTGTTACCAATTAACATTATAATTAACCCACTGTTTAATTTCTCCATTAACACAGGCTATTAATCACAGCCGTATGGAGTTGTTATAGAAACTAGAAGGGAAACTGGAAATAAATGAAAATAAATAGGAAAAATAATGGCCATATATATACTAGTCATTGCTTTATCCTATTTCTAATGTGGGACAAACTTAAATTAATTTTTTCTCTAATACTTAAACCACTTCCAATGCTATTCACTTTGAGATTCAATTTCTCATTCACTCAATTATCATTTTGGGCAAGTAAATATATAATTTCGATGTTGTCGCTAAGGAGAACATGAATGTACATTAATCTTCCAAAATAAAAAACGGGCCACATTCAAAATTATGATAAAACAGCCCCACTTTCCAACAGGTTTCATAATAAGAATGAAGTATTTAATGATAATATGAAAATCAATGGATTAAAAACGCTTGTAATTACGGAACTTTTAGTTCGATTTCCGGTTACCAAATTCATTATTTTCTTTAAATTAGTCACTTGCTTAATTTTAGGCACCTCATCTACATCTATTTTTCAAAAGTAATGGAATTGCTAACACGTCATTATTTACGTCATCATACAAATCAACAATTTTGTTACTTATGAAAGATGAAACAAACAGAGTGCCTAAATTAAAACAAAACAAAACAAAATAAAATCAATATGAGATAATGCTATAAGTTGATTAACTAACAGCATTAAAATGTACTGACCTGAGCTGCAAGAACACCACAATATGCAAAAATATACTCAAGCCACTTAGGAATCTTAAAACTCTTGTGAGAAAGATGCCTATGATAAGAAAGAGTGATACCAAAAAGGCCAGTGATTATATATAATTCAAATGCTACCCAGAAAGCACCCCAGTTGAATGTAAAGGGAGCAAAAAGGCACAGCAAATGCGTAGCAACAATCCACCCTAAGGAGATGACATCCCAAAGATTCCACTTTCTGCCCCAAAACACACCAAAGTTTGGATCTGGTAATGCATTCACAATTGACATTTTCCTATTTCCATTTCCAACTTTTCTTTTAAAACCATATTTTGGGGAATTATTTGTTATTCTAATATTGTTTGTAGCATAATTATATACTGATTCTTGATGCTTATTTATAATACAAGGAAAAAGGGTTTTACTTTTGCTTGAAAATGATAAGGGTTTAGCATTGGGCGAAGGTGAAGCTAGCAGTAGTGCCATTTTCTGGGGTTTAATTATGGGTTGAATTTTCAGTTCTTGGGAATTCATGTTATATAGAGGTTTTTGAACCCTAGAAACGGGGAGGAAAATAAACGTGCATGGCATTTTATTCTCTATACTGATTGTGAGGGCAAGATTTTCTCTGGGTTCTCCAAAATAGGAAATGGACAAATATTAGGTTTATGAAATTCTCGACAGTCTGTAATTAGTTACCTGTTGTCGTCTTGCCGGGGACCTTAAGAATTAGGTCTCTTATGCTTTTCAATCTCTTACTTGTTCATGATTATAACATTTCAAAACAATGTCTCAATTGATTGGGGATTAATTACGGTTTTCAACATGTCATGTTAAATTGTCCACTTGCATTTGAATAACAGCTAAAGATATTATTTGTTCAAATTCAATGACGGACATATAATTTCATTCAAAAGGAGACATTGTATAAACAATAAACAAAACATGTCAAGATGAATTACATAAAACTTACAATACATTATTTCATATTCTTAAATCGTTTAAGAATATTACTGCTACAAATATTATCAAAAACTTATTTTGCTATGTATGCAATCATGTAATTATTCTTCGAGTTATCTCTAATTTGATTGTACAATTAATTTTGATGTTCATAAACAAAACAAAAAAAAAAATTCATTTCTACATGAATAGTTGCAACACGTAAAAGATTAACCAATTTGATAAACAAATAAACTAATAAATAACAAATAAGTCACCCTCTCAGAGAGACGTGATCAGACCACAAGCACATCTAGCTTGGCAATCAATTTTTTAATCTTAACTCAGAACATTATACTAAATTAATAACCCCGATAAATACATGAGATAATAATTTATTGAAAATTTTTTAGTGCTAAAAAAAATATATAATAAATGATTATATGTACATACACTCCGGTTCTAATGCCTATGGTAGGCATTCTTATAATGCTCACCAGGACACTTGTCCAATAAGTGTTGGATGAGTGTAATGGCTCACTTTACACTCATCCAACACTTGTTGAAAGTGTTCCGGTGGGCATTATAACAATGCCCACCGTAAATATTAGAACAAAATCGTATATACATAATATTCACAATACGTATTAACGAACAAATTTTTTTTTTACAACTTCTATTTTTTCAATTGATTGTCGAAAGATATTGATGGTCAAGAAAAAAATTGATAACTTTTATATATAAAATATTGGTATTTGTCAAATCATATATATAAAATTGGTCTGATCATAAGCCAACTCAGACCACAAGTAGATCACAATCAATTGTCAAAACAAATTATATAAAATTGAGTGGGGTCCTTGGCCTCAGGTAAAACCGCCTATGTTCAAATTCAACCTTAAATGGATCTTGGACTATTTATTGTTGCATGAATATCTTGATCGGATAGCATTTAAATCGACTAAAATACAGATTATACAATATTGACACTATAGTTTTTTTTTTTTTAATATCAATACATTTTAATTGTACTTGAGTTCTTCAACTTTTGTTCATTCTATATCTTGTGTTCTTAATTTTTTTTTTCTAATTCTTATGTTCAATCGCTATTAATTAGCAATTCCTTCTTTAAAGTTGGTTTTTATCAAGATATTCTATTTGCATGATTTGAAATGAAGAAAAAATATATTATTGTGCTTTTGTATTTATTGTTTTTTAAAAATATGATAGAGAAATAAGTTGTTTTACGCCCTCCTAACAAATTGAATGGACAAAAATTGTTTTTAGACACAAAATATGCTAATTAATGAAAAATTGGGAATAAAAATGAGATAAAAAAAAAACATTGGGGGACATGTAGCTTCTTAAGTTGGAAACCAATTGTACCCTTTTGCCTAACCATCAATTGCGTAAGGCCATCTTTGCTTTTGGGCAGAGGTACACATCCGTAGCTAATCCAATAGCTTCAAGAAACCTAATTACATACCAAGTCTTAGTCAATTTGCCACCTTTTTAGTCCATGTCGTGTTGAATATTTGAAGGCATTGTGGATATTATGCCAACCCTCTCCAAATGCATGCACACCCACCCACCTGCCAAATATTCCAAAAAAAATTAATTTTAAAATAGGTCGAGTACACATAAAATATATGTACGCTTTTAAATGTTGGATCAAAAATTTGTGTATTGTATTTTTTGTTTAATTGCAAGTGTATGACAAGGCCAGAACAAGACAAGCAGGCAAATGTCATGTTATTATCTCGAGGGTGACTCTGACATGGTAATATTGTTAATAGTTCCTTCATATAAGCAATTTAATAAACTTGTAGAAAGCTGAAACCTTATTCAATGAAGAAATAAAAATTGAATAATCCCTAGTTAAGGAGTCAAGAAACTTGACACATTATTCTTGAACAATTTGAACTTGAGCTCTCTTCTCACGCTATCACGGAAATGAAATTAGTGGCCAAAATCTTATTACTATATTGATTTAAAGATTGCCTACAACACAATTATATTCACACTACAATTTTTATTATATGCACCATGTTTTAATTGTAATAAAGATCACCCAACCTTTGACATTTTGACACTTATGTCCCAAACTTTTTCCGTTGGATTTTTATTATTAATTCTCACTTAGGACGATATTTGTCGAAATAATCAGCTAATGTGAATTGAAATGAACGATAAATATTTGGTCAAATGTTTGTATGTGTTAATTAATATGCTAATTAAAAAATATTTTTACTTTCTCCTAATTAACTTTTTAGATACAAATATCATAAAAAACAAATATAAAATTTGCAAATTAATAGGTTGATGATAAGAATGTGATAAAAAAAACAATTGGGGACATAAATGCAAAATTGAGCATTAGTTGGAGACATTAATTGTAATTAAAATATAGTGTGATTAAAAAAACTTGTGGTGCGAATATAATTATCCTCAAAAATTCTTAATATATATGAAAATGGAAGTAAGCATATCTTTGTGAAATGGATGGAATATTAATTATGATCTATTTTTCTATTAAAAATTGATAAGGACGGATTCAAGAATCATCAAAAGAAAGCATTAGCTCCATATTTTATAAAGACGGATAATTGTAAATAACATATTTGAACAATAATTACAATTTTAACAATAGAATTGGTGTCAAAGAGCCAACTCATGTGACTAGTATATCCTTCAATAGTGCTATGTGGATCTTTTTCAAAGTCACAAAACTGACGATGGTACTCACCCAGTCAACTGTGGTTCCACGCATCCAAAATACGTAAAACAATTAAAAAATAAATAAAAAATTTAAACTATTAATCATACACCAATTAAACATTTTGATAAATATACACCGATTACGCCACGTGTAACTGAGGTGTAACAATAAGCTCTATGGGCAACTTAACAAACCGGTTGTTACATGTATTACCAATTAACACCTTAATTAACCTCACTGTTTAATTTCTCCATCAACACAAGCTATTAATCACAACCATCTGGGGTTGTTACAAAAACTAGAAAGGCAACTGGAAATAAATAAAAATAAATAGGAAAAATAATGGCAAATCATGAACCCTACTAATAGGTCAATTTTCGATTTGACATTTGTGTCCGCAGTTTGCACCCTTCCTTATTTGTGCGTGCAAACAACAACATCATTGCTACACAGGATTATACCTTCATAAAATGTGTTCATATATATATATATATATATACTAGTCATTTCTTTATTATTTTTCTAATGTGGGTCAAATTTAATCCCTCCAACACATAAACCATGTCCAATGAGTATACATTGAGATTCAATTTCTCATTCATTCAATTATCATTTTTGGCAAGTAAAAGTACATATGATTTCGTTATTCTCGTTGAGGAGAACATGAATATACATTGATCTTTCGAAAAATGGATTCCATTCAAAATTATGCTAAAACAACCCCACATTCCAATAGGTTTAACATAAAAATAAAGTATTTAATGATAATATGAAAACCAATGGATTAAAAACGATTGTAATACCAAACTTTAGTTCGATTTTTGATTATCAAATTCTTTCTTTGCTTTAAATTAGTCATGTTGTGTCATTAGTAATATGGGCTATGATGAAAACAGTTGTTTTGGGCCATGATGAAAAGGGCTTCGAGCCCAACTGTTGTGATCTATTACCATTGCCTGATAAATCAGCCTGAAACCAAAGAAGCCCAATATAAGAAACTGGCACAAATGTGTAATTGTCTTGAGAGGGTTGCTGATGACCGTGGGATCAAATTGCAGATCAATGGCTGGTGGATTGTGTATTTATACCCCTCTGCCCTTTGATAATCCGCAGCTTCTTCCAGACTCTTTGGTTGTAAGCTTTGTGTGTGTGTGTGTGTGTGTGTGAGAGAGAGAGAGAGAGAGAATACAGAAAGATATTTTCTACTTCATCTTCTTCTTCTTCTCTTCGTGATCATTTCTGAGTGAGTTTAGTCTGAAGAGAGTTGCTGAGGGAGTCTGGTTTTATAGTTCTTGGTAATTACTATAGCAACTCAGAAGAGTTGCATTTTGGGTCTGGTTCTTGGGTTATTCCTTGGTTCTTTGGGTTTTGATACTGAAGAGTACAATGTATTCTGAGCTCTGTGGTTAGTAACAAAAACGGAGCTTGATTTGGGGTTGATTCTTCTCTGTATTGTTATGTTTTTGGACTAATAGTGGTATCAGAGCCATCAGTTGGTGTTCTTGGAGTCTTAACCCATATTTTCTTTGAATGACACACTTTCTTGTTAAGATCTGTGTTTCTTGTTATTGGATCTAGGGTTTTGGCCTAGATCTAAAGCTTTTTGTTACAAATTTGTAAGCAAACTCTCATATATGCGGTTCCTGTTGAAAGACTCATCTATTTCTTGTATATCATTCTAGTTTCCTTGAAGAAATATCTTCTAACTAGTATATCTTCTGCTTCCATTCGTATAAGGCGATTAAGCCTCCGATCACCATAGTGGTTTACTTCTAATAAACTTTTGCTGTTTAATAATCTGCTTTGCTAGTTGAACCTCTAAACGTTCTTTTAAAAGTATATTGAAATAAATTTGTGTATTTGTTTCATTAGTACTTTTTTTTTCTTTTGCAACAAAAACCTCTGTTTTAGTTTGAGCATTGACCTGGGAACATGATTCTCACGGAAACCTGGTGAAACTAAGCAAAGTGGTCTTTCTACTTACTATTTTGTATATAAGTCTGTGAAAGAATTAATCAAGATTGTGTGTATACTTTGTGTGTTCCTTTTCTTGATACTGTTTTTATGTTGTTGCTGCTTCAAGTCCTTTTCTCTTTTCTGTTCATATCATATACTGCATCACTTTGTGTTCTTGCTGTCATGACTACTACTAGTTTTGAACTTGGAGTATTTAATGGAAAAGGAAATTTTCTGATTTGGCAGCAAAAAATGAGATGGGTCTTAGTTCAGCAGAAAGTGGCTAAAGCCATAGAATGAGTATACCCTGAGACTATGTTTGATGATCAGCAAGTTGAAGCTAATGAGTTAGCATATACTTCCATAATCTTGCATTTGTTTGATCAGGTCCTTAGAAAGGTAAGGAAGTTAGACTCCACCAAGCTTCTTTGGAAAAAATTAGAAGAACTATACTTAGTTAAGTCCTTACCAAATAAGCTTTTTCTGTCAGAGAAGTTCTTTAGTTTTAAAATAAACTCCTCAAAAGATTTAGATGACAATCTTTATGTCTTTAACAAGTTAGTTCAAGACATCATTAATACTGGTGAAAAAGTGTCTGAAGAGTATAAAGCAGTTATACTCTTGAATGTCATTCCTGAAGCATATAGGGATGTCAAAAATGCCATTAAGTATGGTAGGGATACTTTCACTCAAGATATTGTAATAAATTCTTTAAGGAGTAAAGACATGGAACTAAAAACAGAAAAAGCTTATAGCAGTAATTCAGAGAGTCTATATGTTAGAGGAAGATCTCAAACTAGGCAAAATGGAAGTCACAAAGGTCAACAAAGTCAGGGTAGTAGAAACAGCAATTACAAGAAGAAAAATAGAGGGAAGTCTAGGTCTAAGTCTAAGTCAAGAAATAAGAAGTTTTATGGTTGTGGTAAAATAGGACATTTCATCAAAGATTGCTATAAAAGAAAAAATAGTTGATGAAAGAAATGTTGTTGAACCAATAGAATCAAACACTGTTGATGTAGATGTTGCTATTGAACCTATTAATGAGCATTTTGCTGCAAATATCGCTGACAATCATGATAAAATCCAAGAATGGATCTTGGATTCAGGTTGCACTTTCCATATGACATCTAGGAGAGATTGACTTTAGAATTTTAAAGATATTGCTTCATGGGAAGTTTTAATAGGGAACAATATGGCCTGTAAAAATAAAAGGGGTTGGTAGTGTGACTTTAAAGTTTGAAAATGGTTTCATATGCACTTTAGATAGGGTAAGATATGTTCCTGATCTTAATAGAAACTTGATATCTATAGGTGATTTAGATGAGTTAGGGATGTGTAGTAAGTTTGGAGATGGCATGTTAAAAGTGATCAAGGGATCCTTAGTCATCTTTAAAGGTTTTAAAAGAAATGGGATTTATGTTACTAAAGCTGAAACTATGTCTCGATTCAAGAATACGAGTCTCCAAAGATCGATAGTGATTCCACTTTAAAGTGGCACACCAGGCTGACTCATGTAAGTGAAAAATGTCTTCACATATTGCAAAAACAAGGTTTTTTTTTTTTTTTTTTGCAAGAATGTGATTTCAAAGGTCCCATGTTGTGAACACTGCACTATTGGTAAACATCACAGACTTCACTTCAGTATAGGTGGTCACAAAACCACCTCTGTTCTTGAATACATCAACTCAGATTTGTGGGGTCCTTCATCTGTTTCCACTCAATGAGGAAATAAGTATTTTCCTTTCCCTGATTGATGATTTCTCTAGAAAAGTTTGGATTTTTTTTTAAAACAAAAATCTGATACTTTTGAAAGGTTTAAAACTTGGAAGACCCTTATGGAAAATCAGACAGAAAAAAAATTAAAGTCCTTAGGACTGATAATGAGCTTGAGTTTTGTAATTCCGATTTTAGTCATTTGTGTGATGAAAGTGGTATATTAAGACATAAGACAGTTCCTTATACCCCTCAGCAAAATGGAATTGCTGAAAGAATGAATATGACTCTCTTAGATAAAGTTTGGTGTATGATGGTCAGTTCTAGTCTTCCTAAAGTCTTATGGGGGGAAGCTGTAATGACACCTTCCTATATTATTAATAGGACACCCTCCAGTGCCCTTGATGATAAGACTCCAGAACAGCAATTATCTGGGAAACTTCCTGACTTCAGTCATTTAAGAACTTTTGGTTATGCTGCATACTTTCATCAGTCTATAGGAAAACTTGAAGCTATGGCTCAAAAGTGTGTTTTTCTATGATATCCTGATGGGGTTAAAGGGTATAGGTTGTGGGCCAAAGGCATTAATGTTTTTAAAATAATCACTAGTAGGGATGTAACTTTTAATTAATCTGAAATAACTTGTCTCATTGACAAAAACTTGAAAGAAAGAGATAGATCATAGTATTAAGCTTCAGGTGGAGTTTACCACTCCTACTGAAGGTATAAATCAAATTCAGGTGGAGCTTGAATCTGAAGTTAAGTTTGATCATAATGTGCAAGATGGGGTGATGTGGAACATCAAGAAGTTGATGATGTGGCCCAAGAAACACATCACCCTGATTTTGAAGATTACCAATTGGCTAGAGATAAGATTAGAAGAGATATTAGGGCATCTCTTAGGTTTGGGGATTATGTTTCTCTTGCTACTATGTCTTATCAAGACCTTATGTTTAAAGAACCAAAAACTTACAGTAAAGCTGTAAATGGTCAAAATGTTGATAATTGATATTGTGCTATGTAATAAGAAGTGGAATCTCTTAAAAGGAATAACACTTGGATTCTTGTTCCCAAACCTAAGACTAAGTCCCTTGTTGATTGCAAATGGATTTTCAAAGTAAAAGAAGGTGTTTCTGATATAAAAAAACCTTTAAAATTTAAAGCCAGACTTGTGGAAAAATGGTTTTTCTCAAAAACCTGGCATAGATTACAATGAAATATTCTCTCCTGTTGTTAAATACACTACAATTAGAATTTTACTTGCTTTAATTGCTCATAACGATTGAGAAATTGAACAAATGGATGTTAAAACTGCATTCTTGCATGGTGATTTAGATAAAACTATTCATATGTCATAACCTGAAGGTTTTATTGATACATCCAAGCCTGATTATGTGTGTTTACTTAAGAAATCTTTATATGGCCTTAAGCAGTCTCCTAGACAATCGTATAAAAGGTTTGATAACTATGTGTTAACTATTAAATTTTAGAGAAGTGCCTATGATCATTGTCTATACTTTAAAAAGGATAAAGATGATTTTGTGACTGTTTATTTGCTTCTTTATGTTGACGACATTTTGTAGATTGGTTCCAATATGCATAACATAAATGAAACAAAGATGTTTCTTTGCTCTGAATTTGATATGAAAGACTTAGGGCATGCTAAGAGAATATTAGGAATGGATATTGAAAGAAAAAGGTCAAGTCGTATTCTAATGTTGAAACAAACTGCTTACATTGAAAAAGTATTGTCAAAATTTTCAATACATGATTCAAAATCTGTTTCTTTGCCTTTATCTAGTCATTTTAAGTTGAGTAAAGATCAATGTTCCATAGATGAATTAGATTTGAAGTACACATAAAAGGTTCCTTATACTAATGCTGTAGGATCTGTAATGTACACATGGTGTGTACTAGACCTGATGTAGCTCATGCCATTAGCACACTTAGCAGGTTCATGGCCAATCTCGGTCCTGAACATTAGGAAACTTTGAAATGGTTGCTTAGATACTTGAAAGGTATGTTAAATCTTGATTTAATTTTTGGTATATGTAATGAGGGAGTAATTTTAAAAGGCTTTGTTGATGTTGATTTTGCTGGTAATAAGGATAATAGAAAATCAACAATTGCTTATGTTTTTACACTATGTGGCACTTGTATAAGTTGGAAGTCACAACTTCAACCTATTGTAGCTTTATCACCACAGAATCAGAATATATCGCAGCTATACAGAGGCAATAAAAGAAGGTCTATGGTTAAAATGATTGTTATCTCACTAATCACCAACGAAAATTTATCAACGGATTATTTACATTGGTAATCGACAACGGATTAAAAGTTGGTAAAAGTGGTTCAAAATGATGGTAAAAGTAATAATTTTTTCACCAACAAATTTTCACCTTTCACCAAAATATCTTTCACCAGCGGAATATTCGTTGGTGAAGAGTGAATCATTTCACCAACGAAAATTCCGTTGGTGATATTATAATTTTGAAAACCAAAACATAATTCGACCTTTCACCAACGGAATATCCGTTGGTGAAGAGTGAATCATATCACCAACAAAAATTCCGCTGGTGATATTAATTGATTTTGAAAAACAAAAAATAATTCGACCTTTCACCAACAGAATTTTCGTTGGTGAAGAGTGAATCATAACATCAACAGCAATTCCGTTGGTGATATTAATTAATTTTAAAAACTAAAAAATAATTTCACCTTTCACCAATGGAATATCCGTTGGTGAAGAGTTAATCATATCACCAACGGAAATTCTGTTGGTCATATCACCAACGGAAATTCCGTTGGTGATATTAATTAATTTTGAAAACTAAAAAATAATTCGACCTTTCACCAACGGAATATCCGTTGGTGAAGAGTGAATCATATCACCAACGGAAATTCCGTTGGTGATATTAATTAATTTTGAAAACAAAAAAATATTTCGATCTTTTACCTACAGAATATCCGTTGGTGAAGAGTAAATTCTACAGAAATTTCGTTGGTGATATTAATTAATTTTGAAAACCAAAAAATATTATCAACTTTTCATCTACGGAATATCCGTTGGTGAATGGTGAATCATATTATCTACGGAAATTTCATTGATGTTATTAATTAATTTTGAAAACTAAAAAATATTTCGACCTTTCTCCTACGAAATATCCGTTGGTAAAGAGTGATTCTTATTACCTACAGAAATTCTGTAGGTAATATAAATAAATTTTAAAGACCAAAAAACACAATTCATCTATTCAAATAAAAGAAATTTATGTGAAGAGTAATTCATAAGTTGAAAAAATCTTTCAACCTATTACCCACAGATAATCCATATGTAATATTACTATTTCAACCATTAATCTACAGAAAATGTTGGTGAAGAGTAAATCTTGTTACCTGCATATTGTTCATAAGTAATGTAAATCAAATTTTGAAAATGAACAAAGATTCAACTATATGGAATTGAATGTTAATCACTTAAGGATTAGTCGTAAATTAAGTTTCATTTGAGCATGTTTAGGTAGGCATTTTCATCTCCAAAATCTATTTTTGAGCATGAATTTTTGACTTTTCAAACGAATTTGAGATGAAATGACCAAATTGCCCTTTTAACTTTCAAATAACATTTAATTGATTGACTGGCAATTTTGTCAAATAGCAATGTAACTCAAAAAGTGTGCAAGAGGAATTCGGTCATGGCCCACCAAATTTAATGAAAAATAGATTTTGGAGATGAAAAAAGGGCGGTAGAACAAGCACTCATTTAACATTGAATTTTCTTGAGCGAAGTTATATGTGCAATTACAATAATAAAAAGATTCAAACTATAATCTCATACGAAGAAAATATAGGTGGAGTATTTTACCTATTATACGACATCACTTTAGTTGGGTATTTCGTGTTTAAATGTGAAAGCAAATAATTCATTTTTTGAAAGTGGTAAAAGTTCTCTATTTTGAGTTGGTCTAAAGTTCAGAAATTGTGTCATTACCAACGGAAACGGAAAAGGGTTTGGTCATTACCAACGAAATTCCGTTGTAATGCTATACACTTATGTAAAAATCCCGGTGTTTCACGATTTTTTGACTAACGCACAAAACATATTGATGTTAAATGGCATTTCATTAGAGATATAGTTTCTAAAGAATTGTTATATCTCAAAAAGATACCAACTTAGTTTAATCCTTCAGATATAGGTACTAAGATACTGCCTCTAAATAAATTCAATTCGTGTTTGAAAATGTTGAATATTGATGCTGCTTAAATTTCTTTCTTTTTACTTCCATTTGCATGTAATCTTGTTGTTCAATATGTTTGACATCAAAGTAGAGATTCTGTTGGGTCATTTAGTAATATAGGTTGTGATGACAAACAGTTGTTTTGGACGATGATGAAAAGGGCTTCGAGCCCAACTGTTGTGATCCATTACCATTGCCTGATAAATCAGCCTGAAACCAAAGAAGCCCAATATAAGAAACCGGCCCAAATGTGTGACTATCTTGAGAGGACTGCTGATGAGTGTTGGATCAAATTGCAGATCAATGGCTGGTGGATTGTGTATTTATACCCCTCTGCCCCTTTGATAATCCGCGGCTTCTTCCAAACTCTTCAGTTGTAAGGTTTCTGTGTGTGAGAGAGAAAATACATAGAGACATTTTCTGCTTCATCTTCTTTTTCTAAATCTTCTAAGAAATCTCTAGTTCTCAGATATTGAGTGTTCATCTCATCTTCTTCTTTTCTTCGTGATCATCTCTAATTGAGTTTAGTCTGAAGAGAGTCGCTGATGGAGTCTAATTTTATAGTTCTTGGTGATTACTGTAGTAACTCAGACGAGTTGCATTTTGGGTCTGGTTCTTGGGTTATTCCTTGGTTCTTTGGGTTTTGATACTGAATGGTACAATGTATTCTGAGCCCTGTGGTTTGTAACAAAAATGGAGCCTGATTTGGGATTGATTCTTCACTGTATTATTATGTTTTTGGACTAATAAGTCACTTGCTTAATTTTTGTTTCGATTTTAGGCACCTCGTCTACATCTATTTTTCAAAAGTAATGGAATTGCTAGCTTGTATGAAGAAAATAATGGTTAACAAGTCATTATTTCAAATCAACAGTTTCGTTACTTATGAAAGACGAGACAAATAGAGTGCTTAAAACAAAACAAAAAAATCAATGTGATATAACCATACAAGTTGAGTTGTTAACATAATTCTTAACCGTATAAAAGAACTGACCTGAGCTGCAAGAACACCACAATATGCAAAAATATACTCAAGCCACTTGGGAATCTTAAAACTCTTGTGAGAAAGATGCCTATGATAAGAAAGAGTGTTACCGAAAAGGCAAGTGATTATATATAATCCAAATGCTACCCAATAAGCAGGCCAGTTGAATGTAAAGGGAGCAAAAAGGCACAGCACATGCATAGCAACAATCCACCCTAAGGAGATGGCATCCCAAAGATTCCACTTTCTGCCCACATCAAAGTTTGGATCTTATCTACAATCTTGTAATGCATTTCCAATTGACATTTTCCTATTTCCATTTCCAACTTTTCTTTTAAAACCATATTTTGGGGAATTATTTGTTATTCTAATATTGTTTCTAGCATAATCATCTACTGATTTTTTTTATGCTTATTTATAATACAAGGAAAAAGGGTTTTACTTTTGCTTGAAAATGATAAGGGTTTAGCATTGGGCGAAGGTGAAGCTAGCAGTAGTGCCATTTTCTAGGCTTTAATCATGGGTTGAATTTTCAGTTCTTGGGAATTCATGTTATATAGAGGTTTTTGAATCCTAGAAAGGGGAAGGAAAATAAACGTGCATGGCATTTTATTCTGTATACTGATTGTGAGGTCAAGATTTTCTCCGTGTTCTCCAAAATAATTAGGTTTACAAGGAAATGAACAAATATTAGGTTTATGAAATTCTTGACAGTCTGTAAGTTATCTGTTGCCGGGGACCTTAAGAATTAGGTATCTTATGCTTTTCAATCTTACTTGTTCATGATTATAACATTTCAAAACAATTTCTCAATTGGTGAATAAATAATAATCTGTCTTTCTTCCTCTGAGTAAAATCTTGATTGGGGATTAATTACGGTTTTCAATATGTCACGTTATATTTATTCCATCAAATCATATACGTTCAATATAGAGAGGTGAAGAGAGAAAACAGTTTCTTTATTTTATTTTCTGGTTTCTTTTATATTATAGGTTTTATTTCTTTAACTATCATCAATGGATCAATATACGCCTAATTGTTTTATTCATAACGTGAAAATCACTAAGTTCCAAGATCAAATATTTAAGGTTCATATAATTTTTGACATTATATGAACTTATTGAATTACTAACATGTGGTATCAGAGCACATGATTTAGGAACATGTGATTTTTCGATTATGGTTTATTTTTAAGGTCTAAGTTTTTTTTTTATTGGGCAATTAATGTTTCCGCTGTAACTTTGTAGTCATCTGCCAAACATCAATTGTTGTAAAATAAAATATTTGACGAAACCAAAATTGATAAGTAATGTTTTATTATATGCCTTAAAAAGACTTCATCTATTATTGATTAATGGCATGGGCGTACCTGAATGACTAATAAAATTGGTTTTGATAATAATGGTGCCAATTTTATGTTGCACCAAATAAATTTTTGGCGATCAAATTGTTTAATATTTTAATAATATTATGAGTAATGTATGAAATCTGTTTTCTATTGTTGTTGTTGTAATTATAAAGTGTATAAGATCAGAATGTTAATATTCATGAGAAATCTCATCATAAAATTGATCGAACATGTTTGACATATCATTCATATAAATGTTTTGTTTTGTTTTTTGAAAATTAAATTTATGTAATTTAATGTTCAATTAATGTGATTTGTTAGTCACCAAAGTGGCCAAATCTTATGGTATTATGAATATTAAATTACATAATTTGATAGCCAATTACTCGAGATAGATTGATGCTTATAAATGGAGATGACATTATGATTATTGTTGTTACGAGTATATTGGTGTTTAAAGATAATAAAATTGTTAAGGATCGCCCAAAGGTTGGTCAATTGATTTTATTAATCTTGAACATAAATGTGGTTAATTGATATACTTAGTTAGATGTGTTTTGTATCCAAAGATATCGTCCATGTCTGATTAGAGTATATTTAATTTTCAATTAAATGAAACTAAAAATTAGCATTATTATGTTTATTATGTTTGTATAATGTAGTATCACCCAAAGGAGAACTACAATATACATTTACTTAAGTTATCTGAATATGAACTTAAGTATTTAAGTCAAAACTCAAAGAATTAATATTCGAGCATTTATATTTTGCAGTATCTATTCCCACGTCTCTGCATTCACATGCTTCATCTGTACCACTGTTCAATGGGCTAAATTTCTCTGACTGGTGTGAACAAGTCCAGTTCAACTTAGGTGTCTTGGACTTAGACTTGGCACTTCAAGTTGAGAAACCTGCTGATCTGACTGATGATAGCAGTGCTGATGATAGATCTTTCCATAAGGCTTGGGAAAGATCCAACAGATTGAGCCTAATGTTTATGCAGATGACTTTAGCAAAGAACATCAAGTCTACTATTCCCAAGACTGAAATTGCTAAGGAATATATGAAGTTTGTGAAAGAACACTCTCAAACAGCTGATAAATCACTTGCTGGCACACTGATGGGTACTTTAACCACCATGAAATTTGATGGTTCTCGTACCATGCATGAGCATGTTATTGAAATGAGTAACATTGGAGCAAGACTTAAGACTCTTGGAATGAGTGTAGATGAGAACTTTCTGGTACAATTTATCATCAACTCCTTGCCTCTTGAGTATGGTCCATTCCAGATGAACTATAACACTTTAAAGGACAAATGGAATGTGAATAAATTGCACAGTATGCTTGTGCAAGAGGAGACAAGGCTTAAGAATCAAGGAACTCATTCCGTTCACCTTGTAAGTCATCAAGGAGCTAGAAAGAAATATAAGAACAAGTTTGGAAAGGGCATCAAGCAAGGACCACTAAAGATAAATGAACCTTCTTCCCAAATCCACAAGAAGGAACCAAAGAAAGAAACATGCCATTTCTGTCGTAAACCTAGGCATTATCGAGAAAGACTGCCTGAAACGTAAGGCATGGTTCGAAAATAAAGGTAAGCATATTGCTTATGTATGTTTTGAATCTAATTTGGCAGAAGTTCCTTAAAATATTTGGTAGATTGATTCTAGATGTACCACTCATGTTTCCAATACGATCCAGGGATTCTTTTCAATCTAGACCATAAATCCAAATGAAAAGTTTGTTTTCATGGGCAATCGAGTCAAAGCTCCAGTTGAAACCATCGGAACCTATCGTTTGATTTTAAATACTGGACATCATTTAGATTTGTTTCAAACTCTTTATGTACCTTCTGTTTCTCGCAATTTAGTTTTCTTGTCAAAGCTTGATTCTACTGGATATTTCTTTGATGGCAGAAATGGATGTTTGAGTTTGTTTAAACAGAATCATCTTATCAGTTTTGTTGTTCTTTGTGATGGCTTATATAAATTAAAGCTCGATAACCTTTTTGCCGAGACTCTTTTAACCCTACATCATAATATTGGTAGTAAACGTAGTTTATTGAATGAACGATCTGCTAACTTCTGGCATAAACGTTTGGGTCATATATCCGAGGAAAGGATAAAAAGATTAGTAAAGAATGAAATCCTTCCTAACTTGGATTTTACTGATCTTGGAGTGTGTGTGGATTTTATTAAAGGTAAACAAACCAAACACACAAAGAAAGGAGCCGCAAAAAGCACATAGCTTCTTGAAATTATACACACCGATATATGTGGACCTTTTAATGCTCCATCATTTAGTGGAGAAAAGTTATTTATCACCTTTATTGACGACTTTTCACGTTATGGCTATGTATATTTGTTGCATGAAAAGTCTCAAGCAGTAAATGCTTTAGAGATCTTTATCAATGAAGTTGAACGACAATTAGACAGAAAGGTGAAAATCGTTAGATCTGATAGAGGTGGTGAATATTATGGAAGGTATAATGAAACTGGACAACACTCGGGCCCATTTGCTAAATTTCTTGAAAGACGTGGCATATGTGCTCAATACATTATGCCAGGTACACCACAACAGAATGGTGTAGCTAAAAGGCGTAATCGTACTATAATGGAAATTGTTAGGTGTATGTTATGCAATTCATCTTTACCCATCTCTTTGTGGATGTATGCTTTAAAAACTGTCATGTATTTGCTAAACAGGGTTCCTAGTAAAACAGTTCCAAAGACTCCTTTTGAACATGGACTGGAAGGAAACCCATTTTAAGGCACCTGCATGTTTGCGGTTGTCAGGCAGAAGCAAGAATTTACAATCCACATGAAAAGAAACTGGACTCAAGAACAATCAATGGTTTCTTTATTGGTTATCCAGAAAAATCAAAGGGGTATAGATTTTACTGTCATAATCATAGTACTAAAATTGTTGAAACTGGAAATGCTAGGTTCATTGAAAAAGGTGAAGTTAGTGGGAGTGTAGAATCACAAAATGTGGAAATTCAAGAAGTTAGAGTTCAAGTTCATTTGCCCTCAACTTCTTCTAATATTGTTGTTCCTTCAATTGTTGAACGACATGACAATTTTCCAGAACAACAAATGAATGATCAAACACCTCAAAATGAACCTCAAAATGAAGTTGTTATTAATGAACCTACACTAAATGAACCACAAGAAATAGCATTAAGAAGGTTAGGAAGACATCGTAGACCTGCTATTCCTGATGATTATGTGGTTTACCTGCAAGAGTTTCAATTTGACTTAGGAATTGTTGATAACGACCCAGTTTCATTTTCACAGGCTATTGAGAGTGCTAACTCTGATAAGTGGTTAGATGCTATGAAAGATGAGATAAAATCTATGGAGCATAATGAAGTCTGGGACTCGTCGAATTACCTGAAACGTATAAAAGAGTTGGGTGTAAATGGGTCTTTAAGACTAAGCGTGACTCTAATGGTAATATCGAACGATATAAAGCTAGACTTGTAGTCAAAGGTTTTACTCAAAAAGATGGTGTTGACTATAAAGAGACGTTTTCGCCTGTCTCTAAGAAAGACTCATTCAGAATTATAATGGCTTTAGTAGCTCATCAATGATGCCATTACTTCTTTTGGATTTAAGGAAAACATCGTTGATCGATGTATATATCTAAAGGTCAGTGGGAGTAAGTTTATCCTTTTGATTCTGTATGTTGATAACATCTTGCTCGCTACTAATAATCTTGGTCTTCTGCACGAAACTAAGAAGTTCCTCTCTAAGAGCTTTGAAATGAAAGATATGGGACAGGCATCCTATGTGATTGGAATTGAAATATTCCGAAATAGATCACAAGGATAGTTAGGGTTGTCTCAGAAAGCATATATCAATAAAGTCTTAAAGAGATTTAAGATAGAAAAATATTCAGCAAGTGTTGTTCCAATTCAGAAAGGAGACAAGTTTAGTCTCATGCAATGTCCAAAGAATGAATTGGAACGTCAACAAATGACAGATATTCCTTATCCATCTGTTGTTGGAAGCTTAATGTATGCTCAGACTTGTACCGAACCAGACATCAGTTTTACTATCGAAATGCTGGGCAGGTATCAAAGTAATCCAGGACTTGATCATTGGAAAGCTGCAAAGAAAGTATTGAGATACTTGCAAGGAACGAAAGACCACATACTCAACTATAAAAGATCTGATAATTTGGAGGTCATTGGATATTTAGATTCAAATTTTGATGGATGTGTTGATACCAGAAAATCCACATTTGGCTTTTTGTTCTTCTTGACTGGAGGGACAATATCATGGAAAAGTGTGAAGCAGTCAGTCATTGCTGCATCCACTATGGAAGCTGAGTTTGTGGCATGCTTTGAGGCCACTGTTCAAGAAAATTGGCTGCGGAACTTTATTTCAGGATTTGGAATTGTCGACAATATAGCCAAGCCGTTGAAAATTTATTGTGATAATTCCGCAGTGGTCTTCTTTTCAAGGAATGACAAGTACTCTAAAGGTGCTAAACATATGGAATTGAAGTATTTTGCCTTTAAAGAAGAAGTTCAAAAACAAAGAGTGTCAATCGAGCATATTAGCACAAATCTTATGATTGCAGATCCACTAACGTAAGGACTGCCACCAAAGACATTTAATGAACATGTCAAAAGAATGGGCATTATTGAAAATTATCATTGACATTATATGATTTATGATGTTTATGTATTTGACACTCTAAGCTCAATTATGTATTGTTTTTGATAAAAGTATTATTCTTGTCTTAATTGTTGGTATATATACATGAATGTTGACAAGGATATTCTTTACGAAGACATTATTGTTATAAATTTATTGAACTTCTCGTTACATATCATATTAAATGAGGACTAATATTGTAGTACATGGAAGGGACTATGTCGAAATGATGATGTACAACCGCCGTGACTCTTATTGGTCTTTACTTAAGGATGATATATTAAGTGACCAATGTACAAGAGATTTTAGCTTATGATATGCGCATTATATTATAGATCACATAACAAGACAATATTATATGGGCCAAGTGGGAGAATGTAAGACCTACCTATCGGCCCATTTAATAATATTAAAGGAAATGAATAAAGTGAGTTTTAATGCTAAAACCTGATTGGTCAATTGAGAAGTGCCAGTTTACACTTTGATGGAAAGTGGCAGTTTTAAAGCCAATTAGAAACTGCATTTCTCTACCTATAAATGTGAACATATTCCATCAAATCATAAACGTTCAATATAGAGAGGTGAAGAGAGACAACAGTTTCTTTATTTTATTTTTAGGTTTCTTT